>OZ024829.1:23873259-24473259 GCA_964016985.1 Anodontia alba
ACATAGGTAGATAGGGCATAACAGGCAACAAACAGGATGAAAAGATAAATAACTCAGCAGCTGAGTCAAGGGCAAAGAAAAAAAATAAATAAAAGGACGAAGAGTATAGAAACGTCGCATTAGAACGGTAAGTGGTGTAACACGGGTTTTATTTTCTGTGAAAGTCACGAACTGAAACTACCAAGGCCTTAATGACTTTTAAAAAGTGTGTCTGCATTGTGCTCTTTTGACTATATCTGACAAATGAAATGTTTTATGCCTTACAGTGCCAGTCGCAACAGCAGACGACCTTCTAAAATATTTCCCCAGAGAATAAGCTTGACATTTCATGCCAATCGTCTGCCTCACGACTTTCAGAACTAGGAGCGTGTACTTTATCTGTTTGCCTAGTTGAATTTGTTGAGCAACTGCTTGCTAAAATCGTTTTCATAGTTCTTGTACGTAAGAGTAATTTGGTGAAACAAATAAATTAAATGCACCATGGTATTATGTTTGTATTATTTAATGATGTATCAGTGAAAGGTAAAATGAAATATTGAACTTACCGTATTTGCCTTAGATAATGGAACAGACAGGCATGTGCAAACAGCAAAGACCTACATATGTCTGCTCTTAAAGGAACATTTGATCAGGCTGTAAATGATTTAAGTTATTCGAATATCTAGAATAATCACAGTTTAGGGCGCGGGCTTATAGTAGAACTATGACTGAGATATTAGATAGGATCCATTTATTAAAATACGACTAACTTAGTCTGTCAATATATTTGCAGGTCAAGTGAATTCTGGGTACAGAATTAGAAATGGTCAGTGGACAGAAATCGGCAGAATGTCTCCAAAGAAACCAGAGGTGAGTAAAGCAGATTCATTGAAATCATCGAATATGTTCATTTCGCAGTGCATCGTAGTTTTTTTTTCTGAATAATTAAGACAAATGTCCTTCTTTAGAGTTAAACGTCCTCGCAGTCTGATCAGATTCTTCATTTTCTGCATGAAGAAATTTCGCATCCTTGCCTATCCAAAATGCGCCCACTGACGATGCGCCTGCTGATCTGAACCTTTGCTGGGCGCACATGCCCGATGGTACAGTTTCTGACGTTGTGGTTGAAATAGTATAGCTGCCAAACGTATAAGCAAAAAGAGATGCCATATATAAGGCGTATTTATATTTATATCAATTTTGTGATAGACTTAGTGCTATACGAGCGGTATGTTTCATGCATAGTCTGCCATACTATTTATAATGTTTATACTTTTTTGTTTATTTCAGATGTTTTATAATGCGACTACACCTAACATGATAGTACATGCTGGAGATATACTGGTAAATATATGTTCTTCTACATTCTTTACGTGAAACAAATAAAGAAACTGCCTCAATCACGAAGTACACCCTTCCCGAGGCACCGAACGAAGAAGAGATGAGGCACAAATAATAACGAGACACAATAGCAAAGTTGTATTAACCCATTAATGTCTAGCGTCCCATAAAAGACACATTGGCAAACCGTGTAGACCCAGATCAGACGCCGCATAAAGCGGCGTCTGATCAAGGTCTACACTGTTTGCATTGAGTTAAGACATTTCTACAAAACATGAAAATAAGAACAACTAACCAGACACCCCTTATGTAGGAAATGGACCTGTCCAAAGAGTTTAGGTAGAAGAGTCCATTCAGCATAAATGGGTTAACCGCCATACATACAAAACAACTGTAACAGAGGAACTGCCTTGGAAACGTCGACTTATACTAGTTTCATAAGCTCGAAACCTCATTCTAACCTCCTGAAGCATGTCCATTAACATTAACACACATCACGAAAACATGCTTATATTGTTTTGATCCCCTTAAACTATTTATATATAGTAAAACTGGGGTTTATAGGGATATATATTATTTTTCTTATTTTTGCTCAGAAACATAGATTGTGGTACTCGTTAGAACCGCCTCGCCAAGGCGGTTCTAACGAGTACCCATAATCCATGTTTTGAGCAGAAATATGAAAAAATATCAGAGTTTTTTATCTGAAAAAAAAAAATCAGTTTTTGGAGGTGAAATTTTCTGTATATTTGAATAGGCGTGTTTTCGTAATGCGAATACGAAACAATACAAATACGAACAGTAAGAAAACAGAAAGCAATGTGGGTGGCTACAATGCTTGATGGCAATAAGAAACAAACATAACACAGGGACACAAAACAAAAAGCAAAAGTGGGCAAACAGATAACGGTTGACTGCAGTGCTGGCTTTACAACAACTTGGATTCGCATCGGAATGCCCGCCTCGGAACGGATAGCATCATAAACGACTTAAGTACTTAAACTAGTTTCACTCGATCGTAATTCTTTTATATTCTAAAGCAACTTTAAATGGCAAATTAGTATTCGGTCCACACAGATTAATCTAGCTCATCAGTAAACCATCACTGTAAACACAAAGTAATAAAAAAAACTGCAATACAACAAATAGAGGCCTCAATGTCAATCTGAAGCCCGAGTAAAAGCATTACGAAAACACGCCTATTCAAATATATTGAAAATTTCACCACCAAAAACTGAAAGTTTTCAGATAAAAAATTCCGATATTTTTCATATTTCTGCTCAAAATAGAGATTGTGGGTACTCGTTAGAACCGCCTCGCCGAGGCAGTTCTAACGAGTACCCACAATCTATGTTTTTAAGCATAAATAAGAAAAATAATGTATACCCCTGTAAACCCCAGTGTTACTATATAAAAGTGGGGTTTAAGGGGGTCAAAATTATATAGGCGTGTTTTCGTTATGAAAAGTTCAAGAAACACGAAGGACCTGACTATATAGAGCAGTAGCCAGGTGCCAACATTCAGAAACAGATTGAGGTGGCAGTCGTCACTCAGCCTGAGGCTTGACTCACCGTCGTGCAAAGAAGGGAAGCAAGGCTATCAACCATAATTGGGTGAACAAACATGCATGGGATTTTTCAACTGCAAACATACGGACTGGTTCTCGCGAAAATGCTGTCTTCGAACATAATTGGCACTAAATTATATACATGTAGTATCATTTCATCATACTAATCCGACAATCACCGGAGACTTTGCTGACCGCTGACATAGTTTTGCAGTAACTGCTGTAGCATGTTTACCCGTAATATGCGGACACCATGCTCCGAGGTTGTAAAACTGTTTTCATGCTCAACTCAACTGAGCATGAAATTTGTCTCGCTAATAAATCTCAAATTGCTAACGATTGCAAAGTATTTCTTGCTAAACATAGCTGAGCATATAACCTCGGGGCCATAACTCCTTTGCATACTTTATATTTAACAAATGGATTTGGTTACATGTTTATGTATCTAAAAGTAATGGTTGAATGTCAAATATTGTAGACTCTAATCAGACTCTGCAAAAAGCGGCGTCTGATCCAAGTCTACACTGTTTACTCAGGCATAAATGTCCCAGAGACTTTTGTAAATACGATGCGTGCAATGATTAGCCATAGCAACATCGAGGACAGGCTATAACCGACGCCCGCATTTAGTAAGTTACAAAGCGATATTTGGAAACAACACATACTATTGCGTACGTGTAATTGTGGAGATGAGTTGAAGGAGACATTGTTTCCATTTATCACTACTTATCTTGTTTGTTTTATGCTTCCAGGCCGCCAGATGCACGATGATAAACGATCTTGACCATGAAGTTGATATTGGGTTAAGTATTTTACAGTTGTTTTTTTTTTAATAGAAATAAGAAAAAGCTTATTATTAAAAGCGCAGCAACATATGCTCTACCATTTATGCATCCGCAGTCATCAAAGCAAATGTTCAAGAAGGGAATGAAGCTTCTTGGAGCTTCTTAATGCATTTATATTAAACCATTCACAAACAGATTTCTACTAGAACGTAGTTAAAATTTACTCGAACAATATCTAAGACAATTATATGGCTAGCATTGAAAACAAAGTATTTCTGATTTTGCACTCTGATTCCGTAAGTGTGAATACATGTATATCCTGCTGGTAGAAGCAATATAAAATAATAAAAATAAACATGGTATTTTATTTTTGTATACACTTACAAAGGGAATTAACTCTGGTAAAATTGTTAAGCCCCTTTTCTGGAAAAGTCAACTCTAAAAGGAAAGAATTGGCCCCCAATGGGTTTGGTTTTTAGGGAAGCAAATAGGGAGTGACAAGAAGTGTCTCCCTTATAGAAAAGAGCAATTGCTAATCAGGGCCCAGTTGTACAAAGCGTCGTTAACTTAACAAGCTCGTTAGTGATCAAAATGTTAACTGTTCTAGTAAGTACAATATCTAATTCACAGGTATTTTTGCTGAAAAAATGCGAGTAGCTTTTGCAAATGCAAAAGCTACTCACATTTTTTCAGCAAAAATATTAGCGCATATGCCATATTTAATGATAAAAGTTTTAACGATACGTTATCTAACGACATAGTTAGTTTTGAACAACTGGGCCCAGTTGTATTCAATCTTGTTAATTGTAATGTCATTGTTTACAGCAACACTCAGAATGACGAAATGTGTAACTTCTATGTGATGTACTATGTTGATGGGGTCCAAACCATGAGGGATAGCTACTGCTTCTCCGCTGGACCACCCAGATACTACTGGAAAGACTCAGAATTCGCAGACGAAATGAATTTAAGGGATATTCCGAAAACTGCAAGCGTTATTCCTGGTACGGACAAAGTTATAGAGGTACGTTGACGGATTATATGTGATCTCTATGCTACTCTTTCTGTGTCACTAACGTATTGAATGAGTCTGAGGACAAAATACCAAAATCGTATTTCGCAAAATTATTAGGTCGATATATACAAAGGCAATGTTTGAAATGTTCAGACAGACTGACATGGACCCAAAATAAATGGGTGTGTGTGGGGTGTTTGGGGGGATGTAATCTGTCGTCCATGGAAAGAAAGCATTACTTGGTAAGCACGCTTCGCTCACCATGCCTTTCAGCATAAACAGAGATTTAGAAAAATACGGGACTTGATGTCCGGGTTAGAAAGTCTGTGTGTGGCTAGACTGGCAAAAACATCAGATATAAGCCTGGAACAGCAATATTGTAGGGACTGACAAGGTCATGATTCCTCCTATAGAACTTCTTAAGTGTTGGCACCAGTTTAATTTTTTGGTATCCCTGAGCCAACGGTCTCGTAGTGAGCAGTCTTCTGCATTCGATAAAGTCCTGGGCCCAGTTGTTCAAAGCTAACGAGGTCGTTAGTTAACGATTCGTTAAAAATTACATGGAGTGATACGCAAATATTCTGAAATTTTTTGCTGAAAAAATGTGAGTAGCTTTTGCAGTGCAAAAGCTACTCACATTTTTTCAGCAAAAAATTTCAGAAAATTGTATATTGAATCCGCTAAAATAGTTAACGAAATGGCCCTTAACGAGCTCGTTAAGCTAACGACGCTTTGAACAACTGGGCCATGATACGCAGAGCAGGCTCTATCACCGTATGCTGGTGCAGAGGGAATATTGCTGCCCAGAAACATAGATTGTGGGTACTCATTAGAACCGCCAAATTTACTGTGGGAAAGTTGAAGTCATCCTATTTGTTGTAAAAGCCTAGTAGTTAGTTTTCCATTATAGATATAGAGGTGTTAGTTTTCCATTATAGATATAGATGTATACATCCAAGTATGAAGAACAGGTTATCGTCTCAGATGTTATTTAATTTCAAGTTTAGGTGGATAGATGAATTCGATGTTCTCTGAAAACTTTGAATTATTCAGAGATAATACATAGTCTATGTTTCCGTAGGTGAAATTGAATTGTTAGGCAAGGCGTTTTTTACCTGCTTTCATGAGACCCTGTATAAACTCTTCCTTATACGAGTTTAATAACAAGTGGGCAAGCAATGGAGCACAATTAATTTCCATTGGTAGACCGATAGTTTGTTGAAATATCTGTCCACCAAACTCCACAAAGTATTAACCCATGTATTCGGACACATTATTCCATTGTAGACTAAATGAACTCCCCCACACTATATAATGGAAGATTTCAATTTCAATTTTAGGGATGTCAGACTATTTGCCAATTACACATTTAATGGTCTCCAGACTACAATGGGTTAACTGAGGTGTTTGGTAGCACCGTTTAGAACCTTATTTTATGTAAACAAAAATCCCTTAAACATGGTTACAAACTGGGGTCAAAGTGCCCATGTAATGTAAGCAAGTATATTACGTATAAATAGAGATTATTATATGGCAATTTTCATATCATACCCCATATCAACCCGAGACACCCATATCAGCCTGAGGGTCGAAGGCCCGAAGCTGATATGGCTCGAGGGTTGGTATGGAGTATGATATCGAAATTGCCATTTATCATACAGTTTTTCTTTCTGACAAATTTGCCTACTTGGTATCGTATGCGGAGCCAAAGGCAAGACCACCGAGTGCTCCGAATGTGGTGATATAGGCTTTTTGCAAACGTGCCCACGTGTCCTGGTGATATGCTTTTTTTTTTTGCTCGGGCAAAAAAGCTGTATCACCCACGTGACCCATTATCACACCTTTTGCGCGCCACAAGAGTGGCATGTGCTTGAAAGCCATGTTAGTATCACATATGCAAAATGAACATATTTTCTAGTAAAGGTATGACAATAATATGTAATTGCCGTAACGTGAAAAAAGTGTTCTTATCGCATATGCAAATACTATAGGTCATGATAAGCCTGAACAGCTGCATAGTATGAATTGTGTTTTTGTCACTCCATTGCTATATTTACAGTATTGATTATTACTGATAGTGAGCAATAAGGGTCTGATCAGAATTTGCAAACCTTTCTGGGCCTTATGATCCGCCAGAATGTATTCCGTCTCATATACATTTTAAGCTTTGGATTCCTGTTGAAAAGTAGTGATATTTTTTATTGTTTTTTCTCAGAAACTTGGAGTTTCATCCGAAGGAGACAATTTGAATGAAGTGTCAAGTCTTATTTTCTTTGAAAACTAAGAAACATATTTTTTTACTTATGTCTGTTTTTGTCTATAATTATTCCATAAAAAGAATGCTTAATTATTCAGAATTTAGGCACTCTACCAATTAAGCACTTTATATAGTTAACCCATTTAAGCTTAGCGTCCCATAAAAGACATTGGCAAACCCAGATCAGACGCCGCAGAACGCATGGACAAAAGCTGTGAGGAAGTATACATGAAATCATATATACATCACGAAAACATGCCTATATAATTTTGACTCCCTTAAACCCCACTTTTATATAGTAAAACTGGGGTTTACGGGGGATGTACATTAATTTTCTTATTTCTGCTCAAAACATAGATTGTGGGTACTCGTTAGAACCACCTCGCCGAAGCGGTTCTAACGAGTACCCACAATCTATGTTTTGAGCAGAATTATGAAAAATACCATAGTTTTTTATCTGAAATTTTTCAGTTTTTGGAGGTAAAATTTTCTATATATCTGAATAGGCGTGTTTTCGTAATGAATAAGGAAGATGTTCTTATGACACAGCTCTTTTTATATTGTTTTTCAGCAAACCTACGAACCCGGCCTGTAT
This sequence comes from Anodontia alba, assembly GCA_964016985.1. Taxonomy (NCBI): domain Eukaryota; kingdom Metazoa; phylum Mollusca; class Bivalvia; order Lucinida; family Lucinidae; genus Anodontia; species Anodontia alba. The sequence continues at coordinate 23,880,799 of OZ024829.1, forward strand.
GAGAAGGACGATTATAGCCCAGTGGATCGCGTCCTGGACAACCCAATAGACCGCATTCTCGATGACGAGATGTATGGAAATGTTGACTATGACAGTCTTGAACCTGGAGATCTTGCTAAACTGATACGTTTGCTGCAAGAGCGTGGCCCCAGGGCATATGACGATGATGAATATTACTAATTCAACAGCTTGATGTTCACCGTTTACAAATGAGCCGAAACATCAAGAAACGTACATTCGGACATGCGGTCCAGCGAAGATTCAGATCAGCCTGCACATCCACGCAGTCATATCGGAATCTTCGTTGACCGCATGAAGAAACGATGCATCCTTGGCGATCCAAAATACGCCTAGTGAAGAATCTGATCAGACTGCGTGAATGCATAGACTGATTTGAGTCTTCGTTGGAGCACGTGTCCAAAGTACCTTTTGTCACGTTTTAGCTCAAATGTTCATGGCATTTGGTTGAAATAAAAAAGAAATCCGCTGAAATGTAAATTATTTGTATCATACGTACGAACATTCATCATGTAACATAATGTATGTGTCAAGTCATTATTTGAAAATCCAATTCACATACCTTTGTATTAGTAGCTGTACCAGCAATATTTATTTTTGACTGAATACTTTCTTGGGGAAGCTAGATAGACTTGATAGATTTTGCACAATTTGTACGAAGGAAACATTTTTGCACACTTTGTCTCTGTTTCCTTTTCTGCTTTAAGAGTGTCTGAAAACATTACGAAAACGCGCCTATTCAAAAATATTGAAAATTTCACCACCAAAACTGAAAATTTTCAGATAAAAATTCTGATATTTCTCATATTTGTGCTCAAAGCATAGATTGTGGGTACTCGTTAGACCGCCTTGCCGAGGCGGTTCTAACGAGTACCCACAATCTACGTTTATGAGCAGAAATGAGAAGTTTTACTATATAAAAGTGGGGTTTAAGGGGGTCAAAATTATACAGCCATGTTTTCGTGATGGGGGTTTGCTTTAAAACGAAAAAGTTTGCAAATGCTTTCCTTTTAAAGTAGCCTCCTTTTCCCAAAGGAGAGAACAATTCTGACAGTTATCTTCCCTAAAAGTGTATACATTACCCTCAGTTTGAGCCTCGCGGCGACAAAAAAACCCCCCCAAAAACATTCTTTTGCTATATGAGAACTACGTACACACGCTCAGACAAGACAGAGCACATGCAGAAATTAGTTAGCGCATGGCATTGTTTGAATTTATGATCAGACAATTTGTTTACGGTGCAGCTCATTTTAACTAATTTGTAAACACGTCTTGAAAGGGGATGTATATGTATACACTGGGACTTCTGCCATAGCCTACTATACAAGGATATACCCGTTATATATTTAAATAAACTAATCCATTAGCGGGAAATGTTTATCTAACAGACTTAACGATGATAACACTTATTTGTACGGTCTAGTGGTTACATTTTAAAACATTTAGATCCTATCCCTGTATATATTTACACGCTTATTAGTTGGGCATTGCCTCTGACAAAAGTGTTTTGAAATTCGCAGACTCATTGATGATAACACATTGCCAGTGTCGGTGCTTTTAAAAAAGCACATGTCCAACTTCGGCATTGACGATGTATTAGGAAATAATTAAGTTTCTGAGATAGCTGTCAGAAATGGCGGTTCAGTTCATTCATAGCGGAGCAAACTTAGCTGTATACAAAAATTTTATGCGAACAGAAGTCTATCTTCAGAGCTAATGTTTTTGCTTAGAATAGTTGCAAAGAGCTACGCGTATTATTAGAAATTTAGATGTGTTAACGAAACAAGAATAGCCTGGAATTATTTGTCGAACAGCGCTTTTAGAAACATTGATAAGCCGCCGTGTATTGCATGACTAATTGTTACATCTGAGCTTATTGTTTCCATTATGAAAAGAGCAAAAATTAAGATTATATCAGCAACATAGGTATCCGGCTGTCGCAGTATCTCTGCCTATGGTAGTGCAGGGTTCCAAAACAAAGCAGACAAACATCTGTGCCGTGGAGTCACTGCTTGGCTTCACAGGCCGGTACGATGTGCTTTTACTAGTCCCAGAACAGATACTGGTTAGTGCCACTCCCAGCTCGGGTTGTGTAAATCAGTTTATATCACTAATATAAGTTATTGTTTTATCTTTGTATTGTTTTGCGATTTGCTTTTTTTCTCGACCCTTGTGATATAAAGATTCAATTGTATAAAGTAATAAACAAATAAGGTTATCATTTAAAGCATCAGCCAAAACAACAATATATGACATCCCGAAATAGTTTGTTTATTGTTTCAGAGAAAACTATTCACATCAAGTGTCAAGTCTTACTTTCTCTGAAGTTAATAATAGAGAATCTGTAAGTCGTCAATAACAACTTTAGTGGCTCTTTAAGGGTTAACAGATATTTTCAAGATACCCTGATACTCAGTTCTAGTCCGGTTTCAGTTTGTAAATACATAATACATTATATTGTGTTACAAATAAAGTTATTTTCTGGAATGTTCCGAGTTTTGATTTTCAGGTCCTTATTAAATTGTAGGTAAAAATGTCATAAACGCATGGTAGTCATATTTTATGGCCATAAAATAATAAATCATCTCCCACCCTAAACCCAACACATATTGCTGTCTCCTAGCAAACTGCTATATGATAATTATAATAATTCAAAGCCGTATATATCAGCAGGACTTACACATTTGCCCTGTCCGACTGACAAATTTCGAGAAGTACGGCTGAGTTCCGCCCACCTGCGCAGTGACCGAAAGGAGCTTCCTGATTTTAATGTCAGTCGATTGGTATTGTGCTTCACGTCGTGCATTTACGTCCAGTAATGAGTGCCTAAAATGAAACCAAAGTAATGTGGAAATTCCAAAATGATGTTGGTAAGAATGCCCTCTGCAATTTGTTTTCTATCAATATTTGCGTCATTAGTAGACTATGATCTGTGATTTGGGCTCTTCCTAGCCCCGAGGATATAAAACATTTTTCATGCTATAAAACTTTTTTCATGCTCAACTCTGCTGAGCATGAAATTTTCCGTGCTAATAAATATGAAAATACCAACATTAGTTGACATTTTCATATTTACTGACACAGAAAATTTCATGCTCAGCTATGTTTAGAATTTGCAAGTCTTAGTAATTTGAGATTTATCAGCAGGACAAAGTTCATGCTCAGCTGAGTTGAGCATGAAAAAGATTTTATAACCTCGGGGCCGGGCCATCTTCTTGACTTCATTAGACAATCTGAATTGAGAATAATTTTTGCATGCTACAGTCGTTTACGTTGATTGTACAGTTGACTCTCGTTATCTCGACCTCTCTTATCTCGAATAACCGCTTATCTCGAAGTGGAAATCTGGTCCCTGCCCAAACATGAAAATCTAACAACAGGTGAAAAAATATTGTGGAAAAGAGGAGAAATTGCTCCACAATATTTTCAATATATCTCTGCCTTCGAGTCCAATTACACATATATTTGTTCAATGTGGTTGTTTGAATTATTTTTCCCCAATTCTGCAAATCTAATATGTAGAGGTATGGATATCTCGAAGTATTTCAGAGAGCCCTAGGAATTCGAGATAACGAGAATCGACTGTATATACATTCCCCTGAAATAAAATTTTGCTCATCGAATTTCGCTACTGTTAACTGACTACTGTATCAAAAGTATTACTACACGTTTACTTAGAAAACCAAAATTATAGAGGTATTAATATAGGTCAAATTGCACTTTGCTTACATTTTTTGTTTAACGTAGAACAGTTGTAAACCAGGGACGATCTTTGACCCAAGCATATGTGTGAAATAACGATTTCGAAATGACTCAGAGACCTCGGTAAAAGGGAAATAACTGTTCAACCAACGTAATATGCTAAATCTTAAATACGTTCCAGTACTTCTTTCACAGACACACAGGCCCAAGATGTGGCCACAATTTTCAATATATGTTTTAAAATATAGACAATTTTCAACCTTTTTTACTTTCTGTTTGCGTTGCTGCACACCCACCCATACTGAAAAGGGAGTCTACTGTAGCAGGAAAGAATATACCCTAAAGACTGCAAATTATTTCCGTTAGATAAATACAGTCGACTCTCGTTATCTCGACCTCTCTTATCTCGAATAACCGCTTATCTCGAAGTGAAATTCTGGTCCCTGTTTTAACATGAAAAGTCTAAGAACTGGTAACAAAATATTGTGGAAAAGAGGAGAAATTGCTCCCAAGGAGCAATTTCTCCTCTTTTCCACAATATTTTGAATATATCTCTATCTTCAGGAGTCAAATTACCTATTCATTTGTTAAATGTGGTTGTTCGACATTGTTTTTCTCACTTCTGCAACTCTGATATTTCGAGGCACGGATATCTCGAAGTGTTTCAGAAAGTCCCTTAGGATTCGAGATAACGAGAGTCAACTGTAGTAGATAAGATGTCCAGGAAGAACCAGCCACATTCACTCAACATAGTCTACCATTGACATCAAGAGGAAGAACAAACATACCAGGACAAACAGTATACAAGGATATAAGCCAACTCATGACAAAACCAACAAAAATGGCATGTGCGCCCAGCGATAACTCAGATCAGCCTGGGCATCCACCCAGTCTAATCAAAGTCTTCGCTGTGTGCTCAATGGGTAACTAAGGACCAAAACTTTCTTTATGTGGACAGCGAAGACTCTGATCAGACTGGGCGGATGCACAGGCTGATCTGAGTCTTCTCTGGGCGCACATGCCATTTTGTTGGTTTTGTCATGCGCTGGCTCATAAAAGTAAAGATACCCAAGAAATGCCATAATCACGAAGCACAGTCCTCCCTGGGCACCAAAGAAAGGTGAGATGACGAATAAATTAGGACAACACAGGCGCCACATATGAAATCAAAGACGCACAAAGAAGGAAACAAAGAAACCTCAAATCAACGGAAAGCGGGGCAGCCAGCTACCTCTTCCCAAACAAGGTGATCACAATGCAAGACACGATCCACTTTATACAGCAACAAGACATTGAACAAAGAAAAACACAATAAACGCCCCGCAGCTAGCAACCACAAGGCCGCCACACAAAGAACAAACGATAACTCTTAGTAGCATGTCTGTGTGTAATCTCGAATTTGCAGAAGTAAACACAGATTGAGATACTGATAAGCTAATGGTCTGTATCAAATTGCTCTTTCAGTCTGGGATTTGATCAGATAAGATTATAATTTACACTAAGGGATGGATGTCTTCATAAAACAGCTCTTAGGACACATTCAATTTGGCCAAACCAACCAGGAATATCATCACGAAAACATACCTATATAATTTGGACCCTCTTAAACCCCACTTTTATACAGTAAAACTGGGGTTTACAGGAGTACACACTATTTTTCTTATTTCTGCTAAAAACATAGATTGTGGGTACTCGTTAGAACTGCCTCGGCGAGGCGTTTCTAATGAGTACCCACAATCTATGTTTTGAGCAGAAAAATGAAAAAATATCAGATTTTTTTATCTGAAAATTTTCAGTTTTTTGGTGGTGAGATGTTCAATATATTTGAATAGGCATTTTTCCGTAATGGTTGTAAAGGAATATCTTCAAGGGCATAATGTTTTATTTTGCTCGCCAAGGGGCAGATGGCCTTGGAAGACTTAGAAAATGGCAAGTGTGATGTTAATTTAATTTTGCCAGTCCAAAATCTCTTCTTGTTGATTATTATCCATTACGAAAACACGCCTATTCAAATGTATAGAAAATTTCACCACCAAAAGCTGAAAATTTTCAACTAAAAAACTCAGATATTTTTATATTTCTGCTAAAAATATGGATTGTGGGTACTCGTTAGAACCGCCTCGCCGAGGCGGTTCTAACGATTACCCACAATCTATGTTTTTGAGCAGAAACAAGAAAAATAATGTATACCCCTGTGAACCCCAGTTTTATTATATAAAAGTGGGGTTTACGGGGGTCAAAATTATATAGGCATGTTTTCGTGATGATCGCTTTCTATTGATTAAACGCTCCGCCCCTCCACCCCTCCTCCCTAACAACCCCCAAAAAGACACTGAAGGCCATTTTCCATTATTGAAGCACATTACATAAAAATTGTAAGTTAAAGTGTTTCTTATATCAATCGCCTGTATTAATTATAGCATGTTAAAATATGTCTCTGATCAGCCTGGGTCTTTGCTGTATGTTTGTGTATTCTACAGCATCCAGTTCTTACTGATTTTAATCTTTTATAACAATATTATGTAAAAAACAAAATAAATCAAAATTAATTTCATGGAAATTACTACTACTACATGATTCAAGAAAAAAATATTGCAGACTCCTTATACCTCATATAGGTAACCAGGACGTCAAACAGCATACACATTGGTGCAGTCTAACAAAAGCCAGACGTTGCCAGCACATTGAATATGCATTATTGCAAAATGTAACACAGAGAAGAATGCGTGGATGCACATGCTGATATTGTCCTTCGCTGCCTGCAGTGCCGCGGAATATGTCGTCTGTGTAGGGTCTACACTGTCGCCATTTGGGTACTACTGATAAGTAACATTTTTACTTATATTAGATAATTTAAAACCTGCAAAAACTACCATATTTACCCTAATATTATGGACATTTTATCTCCTTACCATACTTATTCTAAAATATAGATAAGTCCATTTTGATATCTGTATCTAAAAGTGTAAGATGTTAGATGACTGAAACAGTGTTGACCCTGATCAGACCAAGATTCTGTGTTGGCTGATCTGGGTCTTTATTTTGTTTGTTTGAGTTGGAGGTTTTCGGCCTAGCCAACACTATTGTTTACCTTACTACAGTTTTACTGGGCAGGCTCAGCCCTCTAAGCAGTTAACCAGTGCTTATGTACATTATCTGGGTCTGTATAGTTTGCTGACCTGTCTGTCTGACTAGCTTATCAAAGTGAATATGGAAAGATTGCTGCATGGGGGAACAGCAAACACAAAATGAGCTGCATGACTATGCAACGTGGTCAGGGCTTTTCCTGTTCAATATTCAGAAGACAGGAAGAGAGTGTATTCTAAATAACACACAAAAATAAGTCCCACCAGCCTTGCATGGATTTCAGGCTATAACTGGGTTTATTCTGTGTGTATTTCCAACTTCTATCATCTTTTCTACGGACATATAAGCACACACACGCAGGCACACACACAATTGGACAACCTTACAGAGGTTTAATCACAATGCTTCTGAAAAGGGTTCTACTCTATAAGGAAAAAATTGGCTCCCAAAAGGGAGCCATTTCTTTTCTTATAGGGTACTGTAGACCCCTTTCCAGAAGGGACTGGATGTGCAGAAAATCAAACAGGAAGTCACTAACGTTATCTTCCTTGTACAAACTGGCAGAAAACATGACAGGTGTATTGCATCACTTTAAAAGAATCAAAGGGCTGAATAGCCCTGAAACGACAGCTTCTATGAGAAACTAATAAATTCCAGGTATCATTCTTTTCTCCATTTAAGCTTGTGAGACGCTTCTTCGTCGAAAAAAACGAGCTACAGCGAACAACAAAGGCGCTGATCAGCCTGCGCTTTTGTTGTTCGCACATATATTAAGGCGGGGTTTCTCAGCGACTCTCGCCATAGATCAAACACAAGTTGCACTCCTTTTGTATGGACAGCTTAATGGCGTACTAATATACACACATTGAAACATTGGGTCTACTTTTGTGCGCGGATAAATACGAAATTGAATAGTAGTCAAAGTCACTTTCTCTAAAACCGTGCGTGGCAACGAAGAATGACAGATTGAACTGAAATCTGTCATTAATCATGGAAGGTGAGTTGTCACGTTTACAACGTTTGAACCAAATACAGGACTAAGACTTAAGGAAATACAACAGCTGTGCAAAAGTCCTAGTAAGCATTCTACATAAAGCTATTGCGGGCCGTTATCGGCCCGTCAGGGCAGCTGACTGGCCGATAACGGCCCGCTGTAGATTTATAAAGAATGCTAGCTGGGTTGCCTTTCGGTACATGTTGTTTTTACTTGCGCTGAAAGACATCACGTTAACACACAATGACATGAAAGCTCTCGCTCTAGATAAAGCTCTCTTTTGACCCTATAGTTTATTGATATTTTTTCTATATCTGACAAAAAGCATATGCTATGGGATACTCATTAGAAGCGCCTCGTGGAGGTGCTTCTAATGAGTACCCATAACATAAGTTTTCGTGGAGAAATAAGAAAATATTTATCTGGACGTCCGTCTTATCTAATGCTATATAAACCTTGACATTTCCATTGTATTATGAGTATAAATAGAAAGGTTGGCATGTTTGGTTATTGAGTACATTAATATATACGTATGAATATGGAATAACAAAGCAAATTGAAATCAGTTTTAACCTTGACGACCTTTATAGATTTTATTAAAAATATCAGAAAATTCTAAATTTAGCCCCATAACCTACACTCCAACACTTCCCTATTTTCACTATATTTTACATAGGAACTGAGATGGGAAGGAGTCTATATTACATAGACATTTAATCTAATCGATTAGAAAACAAAAAATCATGCCATGTGCGACTAACAGAGCCTTTTTTCTAGTCTTCTATATATGGGCCGCGAAAATATGTTTTGAGCATTTATCAAATGTACAAATTGGAACCGTCCAATAAGGAGCTTTGCATTCCGTTGACATATTGTGTGCAGTATCCGGGACGGCAAACACCCTTCTGAAGAAGGATCTACTCTAAAAGGAAAGAGGAAAACCTTTCCTTTTAAAAATAGACCCATTTTCGAAAGGAGACAAAAACTTCTTTTGGGAGCAGCAGATTCTTTCCTTGCTATAAAAGAAAAGAACTTGCCCCCTTTTGGAAGCGAATTCTTTCCTTTTAGATTGACACATTTTCTTCAGGAGACAGAAATAATACTGAGATCCTAATTTCCTCCCCTAAAAGAGTACCTGTTCCCCTTCAGCGTTGGACAGGTTTTAGTGTATGTGCGAGTCGGACTCTTCCCAGCTAGCATTCTTTATAAATCTATAGCGGGCCGTTATCGGCCCGTCAGCTAGCCTGACGGGCCGAGAACGGCCCGCTACAGATTTATGTATAGGATGCTTACTGGGTTATTCTTTCGGTGCCTCGGGAAGTTGTGGCATTTCCTGGGTAACTTCATTTATGTTTTTATGGTAAATTATTGAAGGTATTTCATTACCAAATTAGGTCCGTGTATCTCGAAGAAATCAGAGTATCAGAGTTTTAATGGTTTTGCAAAAATAAGTATTTATGAAATGTTAAGGAAAAAAAAAAAAAAAAAAAAAAAAAGAAATGAAGCTGGGTTCGGTTTCTTTATGACGTCTTTAACATTCTCATGTTCGTCTGAATCCACATCGACTTAAAGATTAACAGGAAATAATAAAATATCACGTTTTTAGCTTGTGACAGCGGTCGGTGAATATTAAAAGTACATGTACTGTTGATATCCTTAACGCTTAGCATGCTGGGTAAAAATTCAAGCAGAAGACATTTTGAAATATTTTTATTAAAAAAAACAAAAAAAAAACAGGCTTTGACATTTAATAAAAATTGTCTTCTCAGGAGACAATTTGCATGAATTGTCAAAGTCTGTTTTCTGAAAAAAAAAAAAAAAATAAGAAAAATATCATCAATTTGTCGTTTGAATTTGTCGTCTGAATTTTCCTAGAGAGTGGCTAAGGTTTTTGAAAATATGAAAAAAAAAGACAATTATAAATCGTTTGTTCTGACTTGAACTGACCTTTATAACTGCTCATTAACAAAAAAAAAAAAAAAAAAAAAAAAAAAAAAAAAAAAAAAAACCCAACCCCCCCCCCCCCCCCAAAAAACAAAAAAACAAAACATCAACAACATATCCTTAAGAATAACAGAAACATTTTTAGGGGTGTTGGCGTTGGGCTGGGGTGGGGTGGGAGAGGGGAGTAACTCTCAGACTGTCAAATTGCTTTATCCTTCCATCTTAAAAGGGGTTTACCCTTAGATGAAAGAATTGTCTTCCACGTATGCATTTTTCCTTTGAATAGAACACCTCATTTCAGAATAGGTTTAGTATGCAGGAAAAGAAACGGAGAATGTCATTTTTTTTTAAAATAGCTGATCCTTAATAGAAACTGTAACACAAAAATGTTATAGAAACCAATGTTGGAATTGTCAGGTACATGTACATTTCAAAGGAGACAACCGTCAAAACTGGTTTTATCTCTTCTGAAAGGAGTCTACTCTGAAAGGAAAGAATTCACTCACTGTGGGGGCAAATTCTTTCGTTTTTGAGTACGCCCCTTTTTCAGAAGAATCTTGACGTGCAGTAAACAACTAAAAAAAAAAAAAAAAAATCACAAAAATTGTCTCCGCTGGCATGATGTCGAAAAAAGTCAACCACGTGTATAGTTTTTTTTTTTTAAAAAAAGGTTGTAGAAAACATCACCATTTATCTTATTTAATCTAAGCAAGGAAGAGTTTTTCCCTTGGTATTTAGGTTGGAGATGTTGCCAAATAGATTTTTGGTGCCATCACGAAAACATGCCTATATAATGTTGAACCCCTTAAACCCCACTTTTATACAGTAAAACTGGGGTTTACAGGGGTATACATTATTTTTTTTTGCTCGATAATATAGATTGTGGATACGCGTTAGAACCGCCTCGCCGAGGCGGTTCTAACGAGTACCCACACTATGTTTTTAGCAAAAATATGAAAAAATATCAGAATTTCTTATCTGGAAATTTTCAGATTTTGGAGGTGAAATTTTTCTATATGTTTACGTAATGGCTTGCGTTTCGCCAAAAAAAACAAAAAAAAAAAAAAAAAAGCTAATCATCCTTTTTTCGCTTATCATAATTCTTTTGACTTTCCCTGATGACTAACCTTTATTTTGCCTTCTTAAGTGTCACATCGTTACAAAGATAAGAATATTTTGACCAATTTTATTTTAGAAATTAACCTTTCCATTTTTATCTTTTTATTGGATTCTGTGTATGCAGATATAAATTTCAAAATGATTCGGCTCACACAAGTGGTCATCTCGTGTATTATTTTAATTTCCTCATCAGAAGCAAAAGCGTTTTCAGTGTTAGATCGACAGGATGTTTTCACAAGGACGATCCGTATGCCAAATGCCGTTTCTGATAAGGTAAGGTCGTTTTAGTGCATTCTAAAGATGAACAACATCGGTTGACAGTAAAGTTAATTTTCGTCTAGTATATTACTAATAACGAAATAATTTTCCCAGAGATGAATCAAAACAAAGGGAAATAGACACATACACACCTCCAGGGGAAATAACTTCGACACAGAAATATTTGCACCCCTTAACAATGGGGTTTCTCTTAAAAGAAACGCTTTACTTCATTTTACAGGTCTCAAACACCAGAGAGGCAACTGTCTTTCTGTATATATTGTCTCCCTTTGCATAGTGGCAGCTAAAATATATCGGGTGAAGCCATTCGCCTAAACTCTTTCAGTGTAAAATTTCAGACGACATTTGTCGTCTGCTTTTTTATTTTAACAAAACTGCCGCGGCTTGAAAAGACCATTATATGTGAAGTTGAAAGACTGAAGCGTAAATCCAGATGTTTGTTTATGTTGAGGTTTTACGGCCCAGTCAACCCAATGGGGTCATGTCTAGCGTGGTCAATTTACCTAACCACACGTCTACTGGACAGGCTTAGTCCTCTGTTAACCAGTATTGTGCACATTCTTTCGCCAGAAACTGACAACTGCCCTTTTTGAATCAGCGGCAGGGAGAGAATGACCGAGGAAAATATTTCTTGATCAATCTCCACGAAATTATGTTGTCGAACTAGGCGGGGGTTGAACCCCCGACCTCCTGGTCTCCAGTCGGACGGCGCATCCAACTGAGCCACCGAGGCCGGCGTAGATCATGCTGTTTGCAAAAGCCTCTTATTATCGCCTGTGGCAGTGAAAGACTTAATGCTATGCGCTGGGTAAACACTTCAGCAGACGACATTTAAAGTGTTTTCTTATTTTTCTTGGAAATAGGCTTTGACATTTCATGCATGTCTCCAGAGGCAATTTGCATGAAATGTCAAAGCCTATTATCTGGGAAAAATAAGTAAAATATCATCAGTTTGTCACGTCTGCTAAATTTGCCCCGTGAGAGGTAACGGTTAAATTAATTCATTTGCAATATTCAAAGAAAATTGGGAAACACACTTACACCAGTGTCACCAGCTGCAGACTATAAGGTAATGGTGGACACATACTCTCGTCAGTAGCGTTTAAAAAAATTGAAAGAATCAATGGCTGACAATGTCCTAACTAAAGTCTAAAATTGATTCGGATTTTACATTCTTACCCGCTAAGCATTAAAACCACGAGGCCTGAGCAAACAGTGTATATCCAGAGTAGTAAACAGCGTAGACCCTGATCAGACGCCGCAGAATGCTACACTGTTTACTACTAATCCAACAGCCTTTAAATACATAACAGTGGTAAAATGTACGTGTTCAAATTTTATGACAAGTATGGTAAGGAGTCGAATTGCCTCAATATTTAAGGGCTCAAAAATTCAAGATCTTATTGTTCGGAAAATTGCGGACGGCTGATCCACCTCAATGTTCAATTTTATGGTAACTATAAAACATCTGTATAGTTCGATGAGTGAAATAATTATAATGGGAACGTAGTCTTGAAAAACATATTGAGGCAAAACAAAACGCAGACAAAAGACAGACATTTTGACTCCAAAACGGTAAAATAAAACAGATGCACGTTTTGTGCATATTGTATTCATGTTTTTTTGTGAATGCTTGCTTCCATAGTTTTTTTCTTCTTTTTACAGTCAGATTCCCTCCTGTGCCACGCTATTAAATTGGATACTGAAGAAGCGTACATATGTAAGTACAATAGAACCACCTTTACCACTCTCTTGGCAGACGACAAATTGAAGATAGTTTTCTTATTTTTTCCAGAAAACAAGATTTGACATTTCATGCAAATTTTTTCCTTTGGCAATTTGCATGAAATGTCAAATCCTGTTTCCTAAGAAAAATAGTTCAATAGTTAAATAGTGAAAATTTTACCCAAAGTACTAAGCGTTAACGGGCACTTGTCTGAATTTCCGAAGTACTGTTCTACTAATTATAATAAATTCTATAATTAACCTCTGTATAGCAAACACTTTCTTACAACACCTATAGTGGGTTGCCATTCCAAAGGTGGCTGGTGTAGAAAGATTGCGGGTTATAAGTCCCACAGCATGAGAAAATATACCTTTGGACAGGTGCGACCAGCAAAGAATCCAATTAGCCTGCGCGTCCGCTTAGTCTGATAAGAGACCTCACTGGAAGCTCTCTGGACAGCCAAGTGACCAAAGGGTCTTCAGGCGGACAGTGAAGACTGATCAGTCATATAATATATAAATAATATATAAATAACACATTTACGCCTGAATGTTCTCAATAAACTCTCCCATCATTAACTTTTGGAAGGGTACATTGTATAGTCAAAGGGGTGTTATACAGATATTGTGATGGTTGGTTTTACTATTAAAACTTTCTAATGTAATTGCAAACAGTGTAGACCCAGATCAGACGCCGCTTAATGCGGCGTCTGATCTGGGTCTACACTGTTTGCCAATGGGACGCTAAGCATAAATGGGTTAACATCTCCGCTACAACCACATCCTTATAACAGCTAGTGCTATCCCAGCGAGCACATGACGTTAATACAACGTCGCCTCAACGTCGCCTCAACGTCGATGCAACGTCATGACGTTGCATCGACGTTGAGCCGACATTATATAAACGTCATGTGCCGCTGGGATATCATTCGAAAGGTGGCCGCTGCGAAAATGTTGCAAAGTATAGCGTTGGAAAATGTTTTTTCTGAATTTTGCCTTGCGAAGACTCAGATCAGACTGCATGTTATTCCGAGTCTTCGCTGTGGGCACAAGCCAGAAGGTACATTTTCCCACGATGTGGCCCATATGTACCTGAGATATGAACCGAATAAGCTGTGTTTTGCAAAACATGCTTACATGCCGAAGTACACTTCTAAACATTGTTCCAGATAAGACTGTTGTTCATCCATAGTGTATTACAAATATTAGCTTTAGAAAAAAAAGGCTTGGTCTACGCTTTGCATACAATGCTTATAATAACGTTGAGCAGTCGAAGGAAAATAGCATTGGAAAATAGCCAGTTTATGACCTTTCATAAAGTATTTCCGGAGCAATGTCAAAGTCTAAGATTGTCTACCATAAACGTAGACAAATGTGTTCTTTTCTCTTCTTTTTCTATGAAAACATGATTTATGTTGTGTGTACTAATTAGAAGCGTCTCCGCGAGGCGCTTCTAAAGAGTACCCACAACATATTTTCGTGAAGATATTTTTCTGGTTAACTCTCTTATCAAGAACTGCATGTACGAAAGCCATATTTCTCTCATCTGATATGGAGAAAATTTGGTTATTAGGTGCATATTTACACAGGAGAGGGGCTCTGTTTTGCTACAAGATTGCTTGTTCACCCAGCGAAGGCGCCGATCAACCTGACCATCCATACATTCTAAGCAGAACCTCTATCTTTCGTCTAAAGAAAGCTTGCTTATTTGACTACCTATAAAGCGCAAAGCAATGATTTTGATCAGCCTGCGCATTTGCGCAGGCTGATCTGAATCTTGCTTGGCAGACACGCGATCAGGTAGGAATTACTGTGCCGCAGAACAGAACAGGCTGAACTATAAAATCACGAATATTCGCTTAACAATGTATATCCCTGTATACCCATATTTTCATATATATATTATGAGGGAATACACAGTAAGCTGGGAGGGGAGGGAAGAGAGATCAATCTATCCTGAAATTATTTGCATTCTTCCTCCAAAATGCCTTCCTTTTAGAGAAAAGTTTGCACGCAGAACAAGCAGATTCTTTCCTTTAAATTAGTCGACTTCGAAAAGGAAAGGAAGTAAACTCTGTCCTGTTAGTAGTAGACAAAAAGTTTCAACTTGGAGTACTGACTCTTTAAGTGTGATAATAATTATTTAAGAGAACAGTTCTCTTAGTTCAAGTCTATAAAACGGCGATAACTACTATAAGATAACGGCGATAGAACATCACGAGGACAATACATTTTCTTTTCTCACAAAAATACCGTACAGACTCTAAGTATTCGGACAGACAGGCCTAAGCAAATCGTGTAGACCCATAGAACGCGCCGCCTGATTAGGGTAAAGTGCAACCGACTCCCGTTATCTCGACTTCGCTTACCGCGAATAACTGCTTAACTCGAAGTGAAAATCTGGTCCCTGTTTAAACTGGAAAATCTAGCAAGTAACAAAATAATTGTTCCTCAGGAGCAATTTCTCCTCTTTTCCAAAATGTTTTCAATACACCTCAAACTTTAGGAGTCAGAATATATATTCTTTGTAAAATGTGATCATTCGATTGAATTTTTCCTCAATTCTGCAAATCTGATATGCAGATGTACATATATCTCGAAATATTTTAGAGAGTCGTTTGGGCTTCGAGATAACGAGAATCGGCTATATTGTAAGGAATTAAGAACACCACCTAAATACTGTACATGTATATTTTTTCTTTTCAAATCATCTTCCAGTACGGTATGAACCTCATGCAAGCAAGAATGTAGCTCATCACATGATGGTTTATGGGTGTGGCCAGCCTGGCTCAGACAAACCGTATTGGTATGTTCTGTTGTTTGTCTTTTCTTCTTTCATTTTCATACAACGCTGGTAGACTGTCATATATCGCCCTTCGTTGCTGTGTAAATCACCTGGGTATCTTTACAAATTTGGTGTCAGTTTGTAGCTTGCATTAACTCAGAACTATATTTTTTATGCCTCTGTCATTGAATGGCAGTATAATACCGTTTACAGTGTATGGGTTGTGAGTACGTGTTCCTTTGTGTCCATGGCTCCGTATACGTCTGTTCAACTCAGGCTTTAAAGTCAGCATTTGTTCATTATTATTTTATCCTATGCGGTAACTTCTCAAACTCTTTAGCGGTAGGAACCTGAAAATTCACTTAAGGAGGTCTTGCTAAAATATTACATTATTACCGCGCGTTTATGTGACCTTAAACTATATCTAACGCTTGACAGACTTAAACACTTTTTCTCTTAGCATTATATATGGTATGCCGGAATGCGTTACATTCTACATGTTTTTTTTTTTTTTTTTTTTTTTTTTTTTTTTTTTTTTAAGTTTTTACCTGGTATAAAGATATGGGCTTCTGTTGTCTGTCTTTAACAGGACTGCAGCTCAAAAATATTAATAATATATTGATGTATTTGACAAAAACGTCTAAACGTTCAGTGGGACGAAATCGCAGAATCTAACCACTGCATGCTTGAATTAGCATATCCACAATCTGTTTACATATGAATTACCCTCACAGGATTCTCCAATTTCTCACAGTCATGTATGCACGTGTTTTATAAACTGAAATCCCACCGATTACAGGATTACTAAGGTCATATTATTGTCAAACATACCGGGACGAAACGTACGGTTTTTCAAGAAGGACACCCTCCTTCTGATGGATAATTATGTTCTTATATGCTAAGGGGAATGGACACATTTTCACGAAAAGGAACTTTGCCATATTGTGTTGCCTCCAACCTGAAAAGGGAGCTACTCTAAAAGAAGAGAATTTGCTCCCGGAGGGAGCAAATTCTCTTTTGTTTTGAGTAGACTCCTTTTCAGAAGGGGCTCACGCACAGAAGAAGTGACAAAAATATCGCTTTTGTACAAATTGGCAAAACATCTACATGCACCAAGTGTATCAAGTCCCCTTAGACTAAATTCAGATCCTTAAGCATTTTGTATAGTCTTCACATATTACAGGTCCTGTGGTGAAATGGATGATCATTCCAACACCTCGGTTTGTGGTGACGGAGAAAGACAGATCGTCTGGGCTTGGGCAATGGATGCCAAGGGACGGCAATTTCCAGAAAGTAAACGATCATTTTGTATTTCTAAAATGAATAAATTGTCTAGACAACCGTTAGGTTTGCAGTTGCCCCGGAAGTACTTTATGAAAAGATATGGACAGTTCAAAAGATATATTCCATGGACTGCTCAACGTTATATTAATAATAAGCATTACGAAAACACGCCTATTCAAATATATTTAAAATACAACCAAAGAAGGAAAATTTTCAGATAAAGAATTCTGATATTTTTCATATTTCTGCTCAAAACATAGATTGTCGGTACTCATTAGAACTGCCTCAGCGAGGCAGTTCTAATGAATACCCACAATCAATGTTTAAGCGAAATAAGAAAAATAATGTATACCCCTATAAACCCCAGTTTTACCACATAAAAGTGGGGTTTAAGGGGTCAAATTTATATAGACGTGTTTTTCGTGATGTATAAGCTTTCGCAAAAAAAAAAAAAAAAAACAACAACAAAAAACAACAACAACAACAACAACAACAACAACAACAACAACAACAACAACAACAACAAAAAACAACAACAACAAAAAAAAAAAAAAAAAAAAACTTGGTCTAACGCTTAGCACACATTATTAGCTAATACTTGTACATATTTCATATCAGTCATCTTTCGATGCTTTACCGTGTTTAGAAATACGCATTAATGAGAGTGAACATACATTTTTGGGGAAGCAACTCGGACAAGCTGTTTTTGCATCCTTTCTGAAAATGTGTCCGCTCATCTTGTGTTTGGAGCAAATTCTTTCCTTTAAAAGTTGGCCCAGATTAAGAAAGGCACGAGTGTAAAAGAAAGCAAACAGGAAGTCACAAAAAGTTGTCTCGATTGTAAAACAATTAAGGAAAATAAACAGAAAGTACAAACATTGTTTCTTTTGTAAAAAATGCAAGGATACTAAGGAAGGTTACAAAAAAGGATGCATTGCTATTATATTGTTTCACACATGTATCTCGTTGTTTCATCAAACAGTTAAAATCATGGTTTTCATTTTGTTTTGTTCTGTATTTTTCAGATGTCGGTTTCCGTGTAGGTGGCAGCACAAACATCAAATACATTGTCATTCAATTACACTATGCTAAGAAATTTTTGCGTGAGTATCCATTTAAATGAACATACACACAACTTTCTAGCGAGTGACGTCTGCATACCAAACTCACATTACGAAAATACGCCTATTCAAATATACTGAAAATTTTACCACCAAAAAATGGAAATTTTCAGATAAAAAAATCTGATATTCTTCATATTTCTGTACAAAACATAGATTGTGGGTACTCGTTAGAACCGCCTCGCCGAGGCGGTTCTAACGAGTACCAACAATCTATGTTTTTTAGCAGAAATAAGAAAAAAATAAGAAAAATAATGTATACCCTGTAAACCCCAGTTATACTATATAAAAGTAGGGTTTAAGGGGGGGTCAAGATTACATAGGCATGTTTTCGTGATGATGTTTTAATGTCGGACTCCAATTTTTGTTCTTTTATGAGTTCTTTGCTTCCAAGACAAACCTTTATATATTTTATTCATTAGAAAAAAATAAGCCCTATGTCGCATCTAAACATTACTAGCGTTCAACGTGTACTGTCTTAAAGTATATAGATGCCAACTGACAATGTTACGGACGCTATAAAATCGAATCATAATATTCTTATGTGGTATAATGGGTAAGTCTATTAACAAGTTGGTAGTCGATATTATGACCCGATGATTAAAATTAAAGAAATTACAATAATAATAATAATAAACTTTCCATTAATTTCTGACTTACTTTCTGAGCCCTATGCTTTCACCTTTATATAATACATATATTTGTGCATCTGGTGGTCTACGACGATTCTGAATAAATGCAGCGTTTCTAATTTTTGAATAGATTGTTTACAATCGATCCACAGTATACATACACCAAGATTTCCTTAAGGTTGTTGTCCACATGATTATCATTGACCAATGAAATCAAACCGTGCATTAGACGGAGTAACCAAATGTTCACGATATGAAACACACAACCTGTTGTCTCCGAACCGAACTCTATTCTAAAACCTGGACTGGGCTTAGTGCTGGGACAACTGCAAAAACTGCAAACCAAGATCAGACGCAGCAGAACGCAGTGACTGTTCAGGATCTGCACTGTTTATTTAAATTACAGGAAAATAAGGGTTAAAAGAAACAGTCTTTAGTCCCCGTTCAGGGCTATTTTCTCAGCCTACACTCAGGGATACTCGGTGGCTCAGATGGGTGCGCCGTCCGACTGGAGACCAGGAGATCGCGTGTTCAACCCCACCCGAGGTCGGCAACATTCTTTCGTGGAGATTGATCATGAAATATTTTCTACGGTCATTCTCTCCCTTCCGCTGATTCAAGAAGGGCAGTTGTCAGTTTCTGGCGAAAGAATGTGCACAATACTGGTTAACCGCTTAGAGGACTAAGCCTGCCCAGAAACGTGTGGGTAGGTAAACGGACTGCGCTCGACATGACCCCACTGGTTTGAATGGGCCGTAAAACCTCAACACAAACAAAATTCAGGGAAAATCTACTCACCAGTGCTGTCTTTGATTGTTGTATACAATGCCTCATAAATGAGCGTAGGGATTGGGGCTTCATTATTCCCAATAAGCTAAACAATGTCAGATTCGTTCTCGGTTGTTGAGGTTCTGTCTAGCTTCAGGATCCAGCACTATACGAATCTGCAATACATTGTAAAGAGGAAACCTTGATAAGTCATCACCCTAAAAAGAATAATTAAATTGCTAGAGAATGTTTGTTTTAGAATAACTATAATGCTCTGTCGGTCTGGCTGTCAAAACGGCGAGCTGAATTTTAATTATATGGTGAAAGAAACACATGTTCTTGCATTTTGTTTTTTCTTGTATGTAATCATGTTCCTATCTGGTTTAGTCACATAACAACAGTGACAAGTTTTATGACCAAATTGGCAGGAATAATAATAAAAATTGTGCGCGATGCGTAATTCTGTCTTAAACACACACACACACACACACACACACACACACACACACACACACACAGAGGTTTTATCGTTGACAGTGATTAATTATAGCAATCGCTTTTTGTTTTCTTTTCCTCACAGGCAACCACTGCAGGCGGGATATTATGTTTTATATACGTACCCGTCCGTGGATATATCCCACCAATGGTAAACAATGTCAGATTCGTTCTCGTATGCTGGAATGCATGTTGAGAGGTTCTGTCTAGCTTCAGGATCCAGCACTATACAAATCTGCAATACATTGTAAAGAGGAAACCTTGATAAGTCATCACCTAAAAAGAATAATTATATTGCTAGAGAATGTTTGTTTTAGAATAACTATAATGCTCTGTCGGTCTGGCTGTCAAAATAACGGTTTCATATTTCCAGTGCCATCCTACAATTATATGTTTCTTTTCATTCTTACTCCATACTGTTTTCTTAAGCACTGGTTTTACAGTTAATATCAAGGATTTACGAGTATACGTCGATTTCCCCGCCTACTCAGATGTAAGCATTCAAGAATTTGTTGTAAATTCTACTTATATTTTCAGCTGGACAGATCGACCAGTCAGGTGTGACCCTATATATGACACAAACACCGTATGTTGGCTATTCATTTTCAAATTATAACTATACAAGTTTTTATAACAATACTAGTTCTATAACTGTTTGTTTTCAGTTTCATTCTTTCTGGCCGTGTGTACACCTACTGAATGTGAAACGGCGGGCTGAATTTTAATTATTTGGTGAAAGAAACATATGTTCTTGCATTTTGTTTTTTCTTGTATGTAATCATGTTCCTATCTGGTTTTGTCACATAACAACAATGACAAGTTTTATGACCAAATTGGCAGGAATAATAATGGAAATTGTGCGCGATGCGTAATTCTGTCTTTAACACACACACACACACACACACACACACACACACACACACACAGAGGTTTTATCGTTGACAGTGATTAATTATAGCAATCGCTTTTTGTTTTCTTTTCCTCACAGGCAATCACTGCAGGCGGGATATTATGTTTTATATACGTACGGATATATCCCACCAATGGTAGAAGAATATCATTTGGAGACCGCATGTGGTTATGACAGGAATCATACACTATACCCTATTGCATACAGAACACATTCACACAACTTAGGTAAAACGCATTTTAAAGATTTGAAATCATTGCATCACGAAAACATGCCTATATAATTTTGAAACCCCTTAAACCCCACTTTTATATAGTAAAATATATAGGCGTATACATTATTTATCTTCTTTCTGCTAAAAAACATAGATTGTGGGTACTCGTTAGAACCGCCTTGCCGCCTCGAATACCCACAATGTATGTTTTGAGTAGTAATATGAAAAACATCAGATTTTTTATCTGAAAACTTTCTGTTTTTTTGCTGGTAAAATTTTCAATTTATTTGAATAGGTGTGTTTTCGTAATGGAGTTTATTTTGGTATCTTGATTCTGTTTATGCCGATGCTAGGGAACATGTGCAAAATATATTGCTGTCGCACATAGTGTCTCACTAAAACCCAAACTTTTGATGAGTTTTGTTCTTCTATGCGTTCTCTTTTCAAGGACAACATATACAGATTTTATTTGAAAGAATTGTTCTAAAACAACGTTAATCGAATCTGCTATTTTCGATTCATTGATGTGATGTTTCAAAAAAAAAAAAAAAAAAAAAAAAAAAAAAAAACACAAAAACAACAACACAAAAAAACACAAAAAACACACACAAAAAAAAAAAACAACAACAAAAAACAAACAAAAAAAAAAAAAAAAAAAAAAAAAAAAGACAAAAAAACAAAACAAAAAAAAAACACAAAAAAAAACAAACAAACAAAAACAACAACAACAAAAAAAAAAAAAAAAAAAAAAAAAAAAAACGACATAACCAAATAGCTTTGACCTAGACCAGACACCACAGAACAATTCATTAATTTTCCGTAAAATATATTAAATAAATAATAAACGACAAAAAAGATTGCCTTTGAAACACCCTACGGATCGCAAAATGGGAGTCTCTGTTTTATAGAGACTCTTCATAAGCTGTAATGAATATTGCAACACTGCTTACGCCCTCTAGCGTATACATAGAAAATTGATCTTTCCAAAGAGTGAGGTAGGCCTAGGCCAAACATTCCGATGATATTTACTATACAAATTAATCATTGAAGTAATAATGATACTTTGGGGCTCCACTAAATGAGTCAACATTTCAAATGCAGAATTATTCATTCCTTAGCAGAAATCTCAATACAATAATGACTTAATGTGCAGAGTATTACAGACATCTGCCTATCAAGTACAACAAACCAAGAAATCAACATTTATCAAGTAGTTTGTTAACTATTCACGCTTTTGCCAATTGCTTTATTTAAAATCAAGGTCTCAAAGCTTTAAAAAGGGATCACAACTTGCAACATTTTATCAGTATTTTACCCAGGTCACGTTTGAATCTGAATGTGATTTTCTTGCATGAGGCTTTAGCATGTCATTGCCAGACAATTTTTATTGGCAATTTCCGTTAACTGCTGACAGTTTCAAGACACACTTGTATGGTGTTTAATGGTCGAAATACTTAACTAGAGGCCCTTAGGACCAAAGATCACATACCTGGAACAATTAACCAAAAATGCCATCTTGAATCCCCCATCAAAACGATTTAAGCTATTTTATCTACAAGTCACCCCAATACTTCCCAATGCTTTCTATAAATTTTTGAATCAACTGGCCTTTCGGTACAGCAGAAGAAGTTCAAAATAGCTTTCAAAAGAGCGCCCGTGGCGGTCATCTTGGTTTTCCCAATCGGAACGATTTTAGCTACTTGTGATCTACAAGTCATCCGTAAATTTCCAACCGACTTTCGAGTCATTTGGCCTTTCAGTCAGGAAAAGAAGCGCAAAAAAGATTTACAAGATGGCGGCCATAGCGGTCATCTTGGATTTCCGATTCGAATAGTTTTAGCTGTTTTTGATCTACAAGTTGCCCCAATACTTCATATGATGTTTCGTGTCAGTTGGCCTTTCCGTTCAGGAGAAGAAGTTCAAAGAGCTTTTCAAGATTGCAGACATCTTGGATTTCTAATCAGAACAATTTTAACTATTTTTCATGTACAAGTCGCCCCGATTCTTTCTACCAAGTTTCGAGTCAGTTATATTTTTGATTCAGAAGTGGAAGTTCAGGATATATTTTCAAGATGGCGGTCATGGTAGCCAGCTTGGATTTCCGATCGGAACGATTCTAACTATTTTTTTTTATCTACAAGTCGCGCCAACGCCCCGAACCCAGTTTTTAATCAACCTATTACACGGTTTCGAAGGAGTTGTTGACAATGTGAAAAGCTTACGGACTGACTGACGGACGGACAGACGACGGACAACAGGCGATGGAATTAGCTGACCTGGAACTTTGCTCTAGATGAGCTAATAATACAGATAGACGCGGCTAAGAAATTCTTTGTAATGCCACGAATCCTTGAAGGAAAACGCACCATAAATAATAGATATATTAGATAATAAGAGCCTGTAAGGCTGACCAGTTTGGTGAAACAACAGCAAAAAAAAAAAAAAAAAAAAAAAAAAAAAAAAAATATTGAACTTTGAAGTTGTAGAAAATTGTGTTGTGGAATCTGCCATTTGCGTGAGTTAGTGAACGCCTTAATCGCCTAATTAATGATGCAAAAAATAGATACATTATTATATAAATAACATCAAAAACAAGATGTTGTTGCTATATACACGTATATACCTATAAATGTGTTCATTTGCGTGTAAACTAATAACTAACTAACAAACAGCTAACTTTAGCAGTACATTCCAGTCAACAAGCGGCTGGTTTAAGCCCGCCGTAGTTTTCCTAATGACCGTTCCAAGGCTGTTCTTCTGTTACAGTTCTTCTTTCTTTGCGCATCAGTGGTTTCATATGTGCTGTTTGTTTTGTTATTATTTGTTCTTCATCTCTCCTTCATTTTGTGCCTCGTGAAGACTGTGCTTCGAGACTGTGACATTTCTTGATATCTTTACTTATATTGTAACTAAACTTAAATATCTAACTAGATATTCAAAATAACAACGCCCATGTTCACAGTTGTAATGAATGTAAACTATAATATCTTTCTTACTTCTTACCCAATTATGATCAATTTGCACCAAAGTGCTTTTTTTTTATAGCTGAATAATTCCAGTCAAACACTGCATTTAGTTTCTCTTTTCCTTTTAATTATCAAAAGACTATTCAAATATGCATAAGTCATTGAGTTTGTCTATATCAATGCATAATTTACGTCCTAAGAAATGTGACTTTCTGCTAACCCATATCCCAGAATGTTTGATAATGGACAGAGGATCACTTACTTACAGAAATAATTTCCAAATATTCGGCGACCTTTACTACGCAGGAGAATTTTAACTAAGGGTCATAATTAAGTTTACTTTAGAGTTTCAGATATATGTTTAGAAAATGACAAATTTTCAATATATGCGAAAGATGGATGATGCAGAATACCTAGCAGGCACATAACGTTAATACAACGTCGCCTCAACGTCGATGCAACGTCATGACGTTGAGACGACGTTTTATAAACGTCATATACCCGTTGGGAGGGGATACCGTACCCAGCGGGCACATGACGTTAATACAACGTCGCCTCAACGTTGATGCAACGTCATGACGTTGCATCAACGTTGAGGCGACGTTGTATTAACGTCATGTGCCCGCTGGGATACCTTTTGACTGTATAACGCTTTGAATTGATGTTGAGATAAAAGAGCTTTATGGAGATTCTCTTTGTCAGTAAAACAGCTCATTTCTATTTAATTAAATTGCAAAAACAACATAATAAACCCAGACAGACTAGTAACGGTTTAAGTAGATTTGCTCTTCAGTTAAATACTATAAAATAAAACTGTCTCATAAAGTTTGTGAAAATATTCGTAGATAGCTCGAAATCCAAGCTATCTGCCACATAATACAACCTAATAAACAGATAACCAGACGAATCGCAGGACGTTTGCCAGTTGTGAAAGTCCAGAATCGTGTTTCTTCTCGAACGACAATGAATGCATAACTTCTGACTGCACAGCGCGTAATATCTATGAAGAGTTTTCTCTCTTATATCTGAAGAGGTCAACGCATTGTACCAATATTGTCAATTATATAGGCCGCAATAAAATTAGTACGTATAGTAAAAAACAGATAAACGTAACATTGAGGCCTTTTGATATGCTCGTGAGACAATAATAACTGTTTATCCATCGTTGTCTTCGTCGGTACTTGAGTCTTTTCGGCTGCCCCCGTAAAGAAGCTCTCTCTCTCTCTCTCTCTCTCTCTCTCTCTCTCTCTCTCTCTCTCTCTTTCTCTCTCTCTCTCTCTCAGTGGCAGGATATGAATTCATTTCAGAATGTCAACATAAGGTTCGTCTTGTGCCTTTCGCGCTGTGTCCTTCTAAACGTCATACTACTTACCGATGATATCTATCCAATCTGAACTGAAGACAAGGGTATTCCATTGCACTGGCAATTGAAGCCCATCGTGTCGGGCTATAGCATAGGAAACGCAGGGTCATTCCTCTCACTGCCTTTTACCTTCCCCAGATGTTACCCATTCGCTGCTGGTTGAACAGAGAGAATTTTTCAGTTGATGGTCTGAGCTGGACTCGAACTAGGCCACCAATATTGCAGTCTAATGCTGTGACACTCGGCTATGCCCAGCTGCCTTCTTTATAAATTAACAGTGGGACGTTATCGGCCCGTCAGCTACCCTGACGGGTCGATAACGGCCCGCTGTAGATTTATAAAGAATGCTTACTGGGTGGTGCCTCTCCGGACAAAAATATGTTTTTAAATAAAAAGTTAATGTCTGATTTGGTACAGTTTATAAACGCCCGAAAGTAAGGATCTCGTCAAGGGATGACATACATATAACTGGGCCGCCGGCTGACAATAATCCGTTATGGCATATACAAATGTCGAAGACCCTGACCAATTTGCGCAGCCATGCTTCGGGTTAAGATCTTTGCTGTTACTCCTATATCTTCAGCAAGGTCCCTATATTGTATAGGCGAATAGGTAGAACCAATTCTGCTAAACTGCACTGGTTATGGTGGGCAGTTGTCTGCATAACTAAAAGTTATTATACGACTAACACAATAACCTGTACTGCCGCTGGTTAGCCTATTTAGTTCCCATAGGATTATCCTATCAGTTTTGTGTATACTCATTTCCAGAAGGGGCCTGCTGTGCAGTAAAGCAATCAAGACGTCATAAAAGATATCTTTCTTGTCAAAAAAAAAAAAAAAAGGCGGTAAAAATACCAAATGTGTCTACTCCCCTCAATCCCTACTTATTACTAAGGCCTTCTCCGATCTTCTTTGGTATATAGGTGTAGTGACCTCAGGATACCGAATACGTAATGGAACTTGGACAGAAATTGGACGAATGTCACCGCAACTGCCACAGACATTTTATGACGTCACAAATCCTGGAATAGATATACAGAAAGGGGACATTCTGGTGAGTTTTTTTTATATATATATGTTTAATGTCAGTGGATTTGTAATTGTTTAGCTTTCAAGCTGTAAAATTCCGCCTAGTAGTATAGAAACTATACTGTTTTTATTTTCATTACGAAAATATACCTAGACATATATATAGAAAATTTCACCTCCAGAAACTGAAAATTTCCAGATAAAAAAACTGTAATATTTTTTTCATATCTCTGCTCAAAAGATTGGCGCACCGTTCTAACTAGTAACCCGCAATCTATGTTTCAAGCAAAAAGAAGATAAATAATGTATACCCTTTAAACCCAAGTTTTACTATATAAAAATGAGGGGTTTAAGGGGGGTCAAAATTATACAGGCATGTTTTCGTGATGATATCATAGTGGAGCTAGGTTACTCATTACTGAGACTTGCTAATGCAATGCTATTAGCTATTCAGATGGGCGAACTGTGGTTACATTAACTAGCAAATGTTTGCTCCGAAGGCACACCGACACCGACGATGGCGACTAAAGTGAAATAATAAAAAATGTATAAAAGATGTCCAGGAAGAGGCACAATCACAAAACATAGCCTAACAAGGAAGCCAAGAGGAAAAGCAACAATACCAAGACAGACAGTACAAAAACCAAAGAAAAGCAACGCCAAGCCAACATCTCCCTGTTCCCCAACAAGATGATCACACTGCTAGACATTATCACTAAACACAACAATAAGACAACGTACATGACAAAACACGAAAAAGCCCCGAAGCGAGTAGCCACAAGGCCATACAAAGAGCAAACAACACCAGAAATAGGTAAAAAAAAGTCCAGGGAGTGCCACAATCACAAGCCGCAGCCCATCCAAGACACCAAAAGGAAGAGGAAACAGACAAAACCAAACAAGCGCAAACTGAACAAACGTACGAAAAGCACTAAGATTAACTCTCTCTTCCCAAAGCAAGGTAATCGCAATGCTAAAAGGACTGAAAAATCCAATAACAAAATAACACAAGGCAAGACTTAAAACAAATCGCCTCGTAGAATACACCACAAAGCAACAAAAAGTAGGACTAACACCGGGACCACTGCCTTAGAACGGCCAGTAGAATAAACCACTGTGGGGTTTAAAGCACTTTTACGGCCAGCCAACTTCACCCCGGGTCCCGATGCTACTCTAAATACAGAACTACACAAAAATTCGGTTTGCTTAAAGGCTCCAAATTCAGTCAGTACATCAAAGCGAAAACATAAAATCAAATTAATCCCTGTGATAAACAAAGACGAAAACTCATGGCGATGCTACTGTGTGCCGCCTTAGAACGGTCAGTGCTTAGTAAACAATAATCGATTTTACTGGTACCAAATAAAGCCTTAAACATATTTACAGTAGCTGGGCGGTGTTCCCAGCTTGCACATGACGTTTATACCTCGTATTAACGTCCATGCAATGTCATAACGCTGATCGACATTAATGTGACATTGTATAAGCGTCATGTGCCCGCTAGGTTTTCGCATGTAGTGAAATGAAACAAGCTGCTGCATCCTAAGTACTCTCAAGCCGTTTGACAGTGTTGATTTGTCTTCAGTTCTGACATCTTACCATGGTATTTGGCTTCTTATAAAAATTAAAATTAGCGATATCCTGGTGTGAAACAGTAAAACAAATCTCAAACAAACGTACACAGAACACAAATCATATACAGTCGACTTTCGTCATCTCGACTTCGCTTATCTCGAATAACCGCTTATCTCAAAGTGACAATCTGGTCCCTGTTTAAACATGAAAATCTACCAACAGGTATCAAAATATTGTGTAAAAGAGGAGAAATCGCTCCTAAGGAGCAATGTCTCCTCTTTTCCACAATATTTTCAATATTTTCAATATCCCTCTTACTTCGGGGATCAAATCACATATTCAACTGTGAAATGTGGTCGTTCGATGTATTTTCTCAGTTCTGCGCATCTGATATGTCGTGGTACGGATGTCTTGAAGTATTTCAGAGAGTCCCTTGGACTTCGAGATATCGAGAGTCGACTGTTTGTCTATCCTTTACAAGTTATCCTCATCTGTTTGTACTAATATTATGAGACTTCTTTTTCTTGTTAGGTAATGCCCATTCATAAGAAATACGTAATTAAAGGATTTCTTTAGATACTAATTAGTGAATTTCCCCTATATATAATAGCATTCCCTACCCCCTCACACACAGTGTGTTAATGGAAATACAGTTATCGTATAATCAGATCCCAAGATAAGCTTTGTCACGAAGCTGTTTATTCTGTAAGATGTCTTGAAGTAAGTTCTTTTTTCACTGGACTCTTAAAACACCACAAACATCTCCTATATTAAATAAGATATAAAACAAGTTCAGTTCTGCACTTTGACTACTACTTAACTTTCAGACGGTATTTACATCTCTTCTTTGATGTGTAAATTATATTAGGTTTCCATAAAAAATATCTCAAAAGATTGTACTTGTGTTCATTGTGGTCGTAGTAATAGCCCAGACAGATTTTTACAGAGAACTGTGTACTTGACCTTCATACAAACTAAAGTTAATTCAGCAGACGACACATCAGCGATTATACATTTTTACTGGGAAAGTAGTGCTTGCCGTTTCAAGCGAATCGTCTCTGTAGGATATATAGTCCCCAGAAAAAGCAAGAATCATTACGAAAACAAGCCTATTCAAATATAGTGAAAATTTTACCATAAAAAATGGAAAATTTCAGATAAAAATTCTGGTATTTTTCCTATTTCTGCTCAAAAACATAGATTGTAGGTACTCATTAGAACCGCCTCACCGAGGCGGTTCTAACGAGTACCCACAATCTATGAGCAGAAATCAGAAAAATAAAGTATACCCCTGTAAACCCCAGTTTTACTTTATAAAAGTGGGGTTTAAGGGGGGGGGGGGTCAACATTATATAGGTATATTTTCATGATGAATACAGTGAAATTCCGCTATTAAGACCACGTTTGGAACTGGCTAAAAGTGGTCTTATTATAGTGGGATGCTCTTAAGATTGAATATAGAATACGGTAAATGTCCTAAAATGTTGGACACCTTATTCCATACGTTAGGGAAAAAATTTCACTTTCGTGCAGTTTTTTCTTAAAATACTCAGTGGAATGCCAAACAATGTAGACTATGATAAGTCTGCTCCCGAAGGACCAGTCTGATCTGGATCTACATTGTTTGCATATGCCATTTTGTCAGAAACCTTGGTGTACGAAATTTAGGACATTTACCATAATAAGAGAGAAAATATTTGGGACTAACAAACCTGGTCTTAATAGCGGGATGGCCTGAATTTCGAATGGTCTCAATAATGGATTTACTGTATATAAACTACGTGTGTGTATTTTAGATTTTCTGGCCCTCTGAGATAACTAGGCTTATTTTGTTTTCTTCGAGAAAAAATATCGCTCAGTCGTGGACTAGGAGGCGTGTTCAGCGTTGCACATAACATAATTGTTCATTGATTCAATACCATGCTACTTTTTTCAGTATTTTATGCGATTGTGATTACAAAGGGTCTCTTTTTTTCAGAGAGTATTTTTTAATTGTTTTAGAGATATAACTATCGTGATAATACCTAAACATATCCCTAAATATTGGAACACCATATACCTGACCGTACTTGTCCTAAAATTAAACAAGTCTATTTTACTATATTTTAATGTCTTAAACTCCCGGATGAGAGCCAAAAAGCATACATGTAGATCCTAATCAGACGCCACGTCTGCTCTCAGTCTACACTTGTTGCATAGGCTTGTTATTTGCGCGTTGTCCGTCGTGAACAGACAAGCAGGAATTGAGGTGCGAACGGGTGATATAGATTTTATAATTCATTGTTATAACGATTTACTTAAGTTGTTTTGAATTTATTTCAGGCAGCAAGGTGTACCATGAGTAGTCAAAGAAAAGACTTCACTGCTATTGGGTGAGTATATGTTATACAGGAATTCATTTTCGTGGATTTTGTCAAGGTGTAAACGCCGGCGAACACTCACAAACTGAATAAAGTCAAAATGCTAAGGCTGGAACAATTACTCGGATAATCGATTAATTGATCGATAAATTTCACAAAAATGATTATCGTTACTGATTTGCTAATAATCGATCATTTGATTTCTGTGTTTGTTACTTTACCGTATTTACCCTTAGTATTCAGACACCGCTACTCCTTATCATACTTAATCTAAAATTTGAACAAGTACAGTTTACTACCCACTGTTGTGTCTAAAAATAGCTGGATGAGTGACAAACAGTGTAGACCCTGATAAGACGCCGCGTTTGCCGCGTTAGGGTCTACACTGTTTACTCAGGCCTGTCTGACCAAATATATACAATAAAGTATAACAACTGGTAAGAGTCATGATCAAACGGGTAAATTATGACCAAATCTTCAGTGATTACTAATCGATTATCGATCACAATGGCAGGACTGATAATCGATTATCTTTACAGCTCCGATTAGCCAGCGTTACAAATGCCGCCTTCAGAGCTTCTATCAAATAAAGCAAATTCTTCTCATTACGAAAACACGCCTATTCAAATACATAGAAAATTTCATCTCCAAAAACTGAAAATTTTCAGATAAAAATCTCCGATATTTTTCATATTTCTGCTCAAAACATAGATTGTGGGTACTCGTTAGAACGAGTACCCACAATCTATGTTTTTAGCAGAAATAAGAAAAATAATGCATACCCCTGTAAACCCCAGTTTTACTATATAAAAGTGGGGTTTAAGGGGGTCAAAATTATATAGGTATGTTTTCGTGATGGAAACTGAAGCCCCATTTTTGAATTTGCATTTGTCTGTTTTAGATGGGTTTATTTCATACAAAATTTATGATAAACGCGATGATTTTGATTTTGAGATTGTTAACTTTCCTTACTAGATAGGGATGTTCCTCGTCGTGCATCCTACGGTGTTTATATATCGCAACTAATTCAGTTCGCTAGAGTGTCCAGTCATGTTACTGACTTCAACACTCGAAATAAATTATTAAATGCTAAACTTATATATATTAGTGCCATAAACTCCGCAAGGCCTTTTTAAAATTTTATATACGTCATCTCAAAATTCAATAAACGTCAAAAAGATTGCCTTTGGATACGAAGTACACACTACGGATTAGAAAATGGGTGTCTCGGTTTATTGAGACTCTTCATAAGTCCATGTTGTTCTGCAACAAGGCTTATAGGAACCTGAATTGTATGGTGAATAAGTATATAAATTCAGAAAAATATATACTTGCAATGACTTTAGCACTGAATTTTGTAAAATCATTCTTCGATGTAAAAAGATTGGATACAACATAAATTAAATGCGACAGACTGCATGTATGGTAGTTGACCCAATCACAGTTAATAACTCTGCTTCCCTTTTTGGTTGCCGGCGTGTCGGGCCTCAGACTCTCTGACGGCTGCGGCCTAATGCCTTTTAAGTTAGTCGGTTAGTGCCTGATGCTCTGGCTTCGGTCGGGCCAACCGGAGTCCAGCTGTTTTTATTTTTTTTGCTTCAGCATTTCAGTTATTTCTTGCTGTCAAGTCCTCTCATTGTTTCATCTCTGTATTCGTTCGATTTTAATGTGAGATATTGCACTGATGATATAGAAACCTTACGCCGACTGAACAAATGTCTTGTGTATACCATGGCAGAACTAAGGGCGAGGGTTGTGACCATGTAAAAACAATTTAAGCGCCCCAGTAAGGTTTTCATTGATCAATCCAAGGCGGTGCTCCTGCTGTGGTTTACTATTTCTGTCATTTTATGTCTTTGCATGTGTGTCCTGTTAAAATATTCATTTGGATAGCCTTTTGGCTTTCTGCTTGTAGTGTTTTGACTGTGGTGCCGTTGCTTTAAGTGCGTCCGTCTTTCCCTTTGGTGTCTTGGACGGAAGGTGTTTGGTAATTGTATCGATTACCAATCATTGCCTTCCTTTCTATGTATAGTTCCAACTCGGCTGTGTTAACGTTGAAAACGAGTTAAACAGCTTATTTTAGAGAACAACACAGGGAAAATAATTCCAGTTATGATTCTTGTTCAGTCGATATATATTCGAAGTATATATTCTGGATTAAATTTGCTCTCGACCAGTCAAATTGCATTTAATATGTATAAACTATTTGAGCTGGATTAATTGTACATCTATCAAGCAGGTTCAAGCTTCGTATTTGACAGTTAAGATCCACTAAGCGCACTTAATGATTACAAATCAAGGGCTCAACCTACATATAAAATTGATGCGACACCCTGGTTCTAATTACACGACCAGGGCTTAAAGTTTTCTTTTGTAAATACACATGAAATAGACCAAAGTAATTAACATTACCATTACGAAAACATGTCTATTCAAATATATAGAAAATTTCGCCTCCAAAAACTGAAAATTTTCAGATAAAAAAGTCAGATATTTTTCATATTTCTGCTCAAAACATAGATTGTGGGTACTCGTTAGAACCGCCTCCGCGAGGCGGTTCTAACGAGTACCCACAATCTATGTTTTTGAGCAGAAATAAGAAAAATAAGGTATACCCCTGTAAACCCCAGTTTTACTATATAAAAGTGGGGTTTAAGGGGGTCAATATTCTATAGGCGTGTTTTCGTGATGGAACTTCATCGGCTCGAACATCTTTTGGATCATTGAAATTTTCTCTGGACATGGATAGTTCGAGCCACTAGTTTTAAACGATATGCTATGAAATAATGTTAAATTAGATGTTGTCATTAGAATAGCTTCTATGAGGCGATTCTAATGAGTACACACACCATATATTTTCATGGTAAAATAAAAACCTTAAATACCCCTAAATATTTGTTTTCTTGAGCTATCGGATCAATCTCCTAGGGAGCCCCAAACGAGATTGAATCGGCCACGGTTAACATCACGAAAACTTGCCTATATAATTTTGACGCCCGCAAACGCCACTTTTATATAGTAAAACTGGGGTTTACAAAGGTATACATTATTGTTCTTATTTCTGCTCAATAACATAGATTGTGGGTACTCGTTAGAACCGTCTCGGCGAGGCGGTTCTAACGTGTACCAACAATCTATGTTTTGAGCAGAAATATGAAAAATTTCCCTTTTTGGTTGTAAAATTTTCAATATATTTTAATTGGCGTGTTTTCGTAATGACGAGCCATTTGTGTTCGAGTCATTGAAGTTTTACTGTATAAATGTATATGCTTACAGATCACGGAATGAAGATGAAATGTGTAACTTTTACATAATGTACTACACGGCTGCTCAACACAATCTCAAGATCCAGTACTGTATGAGAGATGCTGCGAACTTCCACTGGTCCGACTACTTTCATAATCCTCCAGAAACAGCCAGTTCCATCAGCGGTCTGCCCAAATTCACACGAGTCGACCCTTACGCTGCTAAAATTATGTCAGAGAGGGACGAATTAAATCTGATGTGAAAATTGCATTTATTAGTAGTTCAGTTTCTATATATTTTAATAGTTGCGTAAACAAAATATTATTTGAAATTATCTTAAATGGATATAAAGTATGTTAGCACAGGCTTTTTAATATCACATCACGAAAACACGCCTATATAATTTTGACCCCCCTCAAACTCCACTTTTATATAGTAAAACTGGGGTTTACAGGGGTATATATTATTTTTCTTATTTCTGCTCAAAACATAGATTGTGGGTACTCGTTAGAACCGCCTCGTCGAGGCGGTTCTAACGAGTACCCACAATCTATGTTTTGAGCAGAAATAGATAAAAATATCAGTTTTCACCTGAAAATTTTCAGTTTTTGGAGATGAAATTTTCTATATGTTTGTATAGGCGTGTTTTCGTAATGAAGTCCCTTTACTTTGTTAGACACATCCCCTTTTGAATTGGCGTTTATTAGGAAGAATGCTCACTCAACTATTTTAGAAGCTTTAAACTACAGTCGAACCTCAATGGCTGGAACATCTTTGGGACCATGGAAATTCGTTCGAGACATGGGTAGTTCGAGCCACTGAGGGTTAATCATGGCACCAGTTCAGGAAGCAAATAGCGATAATTTAGGGAAATCTTTTCGATTTTCTACACAATGATTGTATGTTGAATGTAATCATTAGAAGCGCCTCGATGAGGCGATTCTAATGAGTACCACAACATACAATTCCATGATAAAATAAGAAAAAATCCCTAAATATTTGTTTTCTTGAGCTATTGGAAGGATTTTGTAGGGACTGAAAAAAGAGTTCGAATCATCCACGGTAAACGAGCCATCCGGGTTCGAGCCATTGAGGTTATACTGTAAATGGATACCCTTGAAATGTCCACCTGTTTTTTTATAAGTGAGACAACTTTTGTTGCGTGTTTGCTTTTCTGTACTTTAATCCCTTTCTGAAAAGGGGTTTCTCTAAACGGAAAGATTTTATAGCCGTACGTGTGAGGTGCGGATATAGAGGCAAACTTCTATTCTTTTCCAGAAGGATAGCCAAACAACTTTGATAGAGTTTCCTCGCCTGAAAATGAATCGATTCCCCTGAACAAAACTATAAAATGAAACATTAACTTATTCATTTTAAGGGTAGCCTCTGATTAGTCACTTCTATGTCTGTGCGTCGGTGGTTTGTCATTATTTGCTCCTCATCTTATACTTCTTTTGGTGCCTCGAAAAGCTGTGTTCGTGATTGTGCCATTTTCATGGTATCCTTGCTTATATCATTACGAAAACACGCCTATTCATATATATATAAAAATTTTACAGCTAAAGAAGGAAAATATTCAGATAAAAAATTCTATTTTTTTTTTCTTATTTCTGCTCGAAACATAGATTGTGGGTACCCGTTATAACCGCCTCGCCGAGGCGGTTCTAACGAGTACCCACAATCTATGTTTTTGAGCAAAATTAAGAAAAATAATATATATCCCCTGTAAACACCAGTTTCACTATATAAAAGTGGGGTTTAAGGGAGGCAAAATAATATAGGCGTGTTTTCTTGATGTTAATGACTTAGAGAAAGGGAATCATTCGTTTTTACTTTTGTGGATTGGTTTTCGAAAGTCATTTGTACTTTTTTTTCTTATATAAATTACTTTAAAAATACTTTATGAAAGTAATATAACCTCAGTTATATTGGACAAATGTCACCTTACGGATATTGACCCTTTCAATCCTACATATCAATACAGATACCTTTGCAGACAGTGCAGATCCAGATGACACGGCTCGTAACGAGCCCTTTCATCCCTACAGACCAGTACAGATACTTTTGCAAACAGTGCAGATCCAGATGTGATGGAAGAGTCCATGTCAGAAACCTGGGATGAAAGGGTTCATTCAGTATAAGGTGCGAGAAGTCTATTGTGAAAATATATAGCAGCTAACTAGAGCATGAAACTGCTTTCCTTCCTGAAAATTATATTGTGAAAAGGTATCAGTCTGATAAATTTTGCAGAGAATATATTATGAGAAGAAGACCCAGGATGAAAGTACGTTTTATCGCACATTGATTTTATTTATCTTTACATTATTATTTTACTTTTTCTGATATCATTGTGATCCTGAATCCTTACAGTACTATCTAGCACCAGAGGCCAGTGCACAAATCATTCCGCTACCACACTACTTGTCGAAACTTCGCTTCATTCACAGCTGAGTTTAGGGGGAAATTATAATCGACACTCGTTATCTCGAATTCTAAGGAACTCTCTGAAACACTTCGAGATATCCGTAACTCAATATATCAGTTGCGGAAGTGAGGAAAACAATAAATCGAACAACATTTAACAAATGAATATGTAATTTGACTCCTGAAGTTAGAAATATATATATAAAATAATGTGGAAAAAGGAGAAATTGCTCCTTAGCAGCAATTTCTCCTCTTTTTCACAATATTTAGGAGCAATTTCTCCTCTTTTCCACAATATGATATTACTGGTTCTTAGATTTCCATGTTAAAACAGGGACCAGAATTTCACTTCGATATAAGCGGTTATTTGAGATCAGCGAGGTCCTACACTTTCTGTCACAATGTTTTACCTCCGTTCTAAAAAGGGGTCTACTCTAAAAGGAAACGGTTTACTTTCCGTATGAGCAAATTCTTTCCTCTGGGAATAGCCTCTTTCCAAAAAGGGGACTGGTGAGCTGGAAAGCAAACCAGAAGTCGCAAAAATTATCTTCCTTGCCGTAACTGGCGGAAAATCTACCCAGTATAGCTGGTCCTTTTAAAGCTGAGGGAGTATATCATTTGTGTCTGTTATTATTATTATTTATAAGACTAGTTCCTTGTGCAGACTGTTAGAGCAACGAAGCATGAAACACTAAATTGATCAGACAGAAAACTGTCTGGAGGAGTGCTTTCCTGCTAGCATTCTACTTAAAGACATATATTCCATTGCGTAACATTCTAATGACCCTTTTTGTGAAATATGCAGATAACAGATCATACATCTGTGGTGACCTATGGCTCTCGATCAGGTAGGGGCCACATATGGGAAATCAGTTTTGGGCAGAAGGTAAATGGCTAGAAGTATAAAAAAAAACTTTTATTCATTTAGCCATTTGAAACTATTTTGATAAAAGTATAGATTTTGAAGAATAAAAAGTTTCTTAACAAGTGTAACTTAATTTATTTAAAATCAATTAGATATATTGTGTTTATTTTATTTATCTATTTATTTACTTTATTCAGAAATTAAACATTTAATCCACTGTTACACAAAATCCATTATAACTGTGCAAGAACTTTTAGGAATAAACTTGTTTTCATTATTCAGTGAAACTTAGCTTGTTTCAAACCATTTTGAAACATGAAATTTCACTAAAAAAGTGATAAAATTTATTAGGTATCTGAGATGTACATATCATTTTGTTCTTAACTTAAAACTTGTGATAATAGATTGGGTAAATAAAACAATGTCTGGCATTTCTTCATTGTTCAATCATTAACGGAGAACATTGATTCAGAAAACAAAACATTTTATAGCTTCAAAGTAAGCTCAAAATGCTCTGTTTTATGACAAGTTTGATAACAGTTTTGATCTTTTACCTAATGCATAAAATACAAGAAGTATATAAAGAAATTTTCTTATAATTTTTCTTTTTTTGACAGCTCTGAAAACTAAGAGTTCATCTATTCACTTTATAATTTAATAAGAATACATAAAAGTAAAATAAATAAATAAATAAATAAATAAATAAATAATAATAATATATTGAGATATTTCTTATTAAAATATAATCAATAAAATTTATAATTAAATTAAAATATTCATATAGTTCAGGTTAAACAATGAACACTTTATTAGATTATATTCATTTTCCCCCTTTCCGACACCCACCTAAACCGACTTCAGACAGTGATAATCCCCACATAATCACTTAGATAAGACCAGCCTTTGATGTGAACCACCACTATCAGGGCTGTATATTGCGTGCAATCATGATGGACCACCCCAGCCAAGAGGCAAAGAATATGTGTCTTTAAATCTATATCGGACTGTTATCAGCCCGACAGGATTGTCCCGAGGGATTCCTGTCAGGCCGATAACGGTCCGATATAGATGTAAGTAGAATGCTAGCTGGGTTCCTAGCATAGCAGTAACAGAAAAAAGTAAGAGACACGTCCAGGGAGTGCCACAATCACAAACCACAGCCCTTCCCAGACACCAAGAGGAAGAGGAAACCGACAAATCCAAACAAGCACAAATCAAACAAACGTACGGAAAAAAACTAAGATTAGCTCTCTCTTCCCCAAGCGAGGTAATCACAATGCTAAAAGGACTCAAAAACACAAGGACAAAATAACACAAGGTAAGA
Organism: Anodontia alba; assembly: GCA_964016985.1. Lineage (NCBI taxonomy): Eukaryota > Metazoa > Mollusca > Bivalvia > Lucinida > Lucinidae > Anodontia > Anodontia alba. Next base: position 23,919,030 of record OZ024829.1, read on the forward strand.
CATAAAATAAATCGCCTCGAAGAATAAACCACAAAGCAACAAAGAGCAGTACCAACACCGGGACCACCGCCTTAGAACGGTCAGTAGAGCAAACCCCCGGGGGCGGGGGGAGGGGCGGCAGTTTTACAGCTAGCCAACTTCACCCTGGGTCCCGATGCTACTCTAAATACAGAAATACATAAAAATTCGGTTCGCATAAAGGCTCCCAACTCAGTCAATGCATCAAAGCGAAAACATAAAAAGCAAATTAATCACTATAATAAACAAAGACGAGTACTCATGGCTAATTCTACTGTATGCCAGAGTAAATGAAAACCAATAGTTGAACCACCGCGGGCCTAGCCAAAGACATATCGTAAGGACCCAACCCACTGGTTAAAGTGTTACGAAGAGGTCGTTACTGAGTCTGAGGCCCGAACTGCCGTCGTGCATAGCCATCAACAATAATTGGGTTGATAACTAGGCATGCAGTCTGCCGCATAATATCCAGGATATAGCCAATTCTTTTATAACGGTTAACAAGTTTTCTGAATTGCTCCGAAAAGTTAGATTTTCTCACAATTTTTCTAAATCTGTATACTAAGTCACCGTAAAATTCTGGTTCCGATATACCTTGTTGCAGAAGTTTTTTCAGACCGACGTTATATTTTTCTACCAAGGCACTGTGTCTGCGATAAAATTTCGAAAACGCCTTACGAAATTTAAAATAACGATAGCCCTGCCTAGGAAGTTTGGCAGTTAAGGCTTTATTACGGCAGATATTAAGATTTGAAGATGCTCTGGCGAATCTAATAAGCTGAGATATGTATACCCCATATGAGGTACGCCGGGGGGACATCACCATCCAGAAAATGGAAATTGACTATATCAAAATCAAACTCATCTCGTTTATCATAAATTTTGGTGGAAACTGTACTGTTAGATATACATAGATTCAAATCCAAAAAAGTGCCTCCGTATCGGAAGAATTTGCTCTATTTAATTGGAGTTCAGTAGGGTGTATGCGGTCCACCATTTGGTCAAAGTAAATATTGTCAATATTTAATAAATTATCAAGGTATCTTGAAGTGCGATTGAAAGCCTCAATAATGTCAGCCTGATTTTCCCGTGAGGGAGACTTCATGAAATCTCCTTCATTAGAAAAGAGAAACAAATCTGCAACAAGAGGAGCACAATTAGTTCCCGTCGGAATACCAATAATTTGCCTATAAAGTATTGTTCCAAATCTAATAAAATGTTATCCAAGAGGTAAACAAGGGCATCACAGACTTTTTGATAAGACCATAAATTTTAATTCTTGTACACATCAAAAGTGAAAAATGCACATTCTTCGTTGCAAGCCAAATATTAGGTATTCTCCCAAATAAACGTTCTGTTAATTAAATCAATAAGTTTATCTTTTATAAGATAATGAGGTAACGTAGTATACAGTGTAGAAAAATCATATGTAGACAATTTAGAAGCCTTTAAAGTTTTATATTTATATTTATTGAGAACATTGGAATTTTTAATTGATCAAAAATAGTTAATTCTGTCCCTTTCGTAAACAGTATCATAGTATCTAATTCAATGTTTTTTTTTTTGTTTTTTTTTTTTTTGTTTTTTTTTTGACAGCAGTAAGGAATGAAGTTAGCAGTTTGGACAAAATAGTAGTCGAACTAGAATTTGCAATGAAACGTGCTTTATAAGATCGTTTATGAAGTTTCGGTAACCAATATAACGCAGGAAGTCTGTCTTTGTTTTCTTTAATACCCACTGCAAAAATAGCAGTTATATGATAGAATGGGTATTAACAATAGATCTCTCGTCAGTAGAAATCCGTTCATAAGTTTTGGTACTACCACGTTTTTGTATAAGAGTATTGATATAATGAAGTCGTCACATAACAACAACATTTTAACAGCTTTATCAGCTGGAGCCAAAACATTTCCTATGAAATTCTTGGATACCTTGTTTCAAATATCAAAAAGATAATTTAGGCTTAGGAGGGAGAAGATCCAGGTTATTAGAGTAAAATAACACACGTTCATCAATGATCTTAAAAATCTTTAATTTCCAATTATTTAAAGCATAAGACTCAACATCCTCTCGTTTACACCAACACGTACAATAATCATTTAAAGCACTGGCAATTGTTTCCCGACATTTATCGAAGTCAATGTGGGCTGGGACTCTATATTTAGGTCTTTTGAAATAACTGAACGGATTCGCGAATCAGTAATAATCTTCAAATTACCAGTAACAATACGACCCGCTGGTTGATAACAAAATTTAGAATCTTTACAATCTCAAGAATCAGGTGAAGTAGTTTCAATATCAAGATCAGAAACTAATGTATTGAAATTAAGTATAGTATTACGGATATGTTTGTTATATTTGTAACAGATAATAGAGGATTCCGTGTTTTCTAGTTTAGAAAGCATTTGATGACGTCCAGAATTTAAGAGGGTATTTAAATCGAAAAGAGTTAAGACAGTTTTATGTTTTCGTTTAAAATTCCTTTTTTAACGCTTACCATGGGATCGTTTCTTACTTTTGCAATATCTAAAAGGCAAAAAAACATCGAAATCCGACATTTTAGAAATATTTCCTTCATGGTAAATATTATCATCAAATCCAAGTGGAAAAGGGATTTTTGTCAACGCTTAATCCACTTAAATTCAATTATTTTTTAATCTTTCGGTAGAATTCAAGTCCGAGTAGACTGTCATGACAAGGAACGTGTGATTAGCCCCAGAAATGCATTTACTCATTTCGTACACGCCCAACAAACATTCTCTCTTTGTCCAACATGTTTCTAATACTTCATAGACACTAGAAAATTAGCTTTCTGCGATGTTTGTCTCGATTCAAAAATTCTTCGTAAAATTTAGCACGCTGATTGTGAAGGACAGCTAAAAGCACGAAGGGCAGTTCAGCTCCTGGAGAACGGCATGCAATTAAACAATGTAGGCTGCAGCATCTACGATTTACGTCGTATTCTAAAATTTACTTTAAATAGTAAAAAAACATATATTTTTACCTGTCGGTTTCAACACCTTGTTGGTTTAACGTCATACTGAAACTCTTACCAACCAGATTTACAACCATATTACCAATCGGAGTGCCAACGGGGCGGTTCGACTACAGTGTGATTTGTATGTTAACAATTTGGTTGAATATTAAGGTTAACCCCAAAGACTTCTATCGATATACTAACAGTCAGAGGAAAGACAATCAGAGTGTCCCTCCTCTCAAAAGGAGAATTGGTAATGGTTTGGCTGAGTCTGAAACTGAGCAGGCTGAGGAGTTCGATGGTCGTTTACAGATGTATTCTCCTAAACTTCGGAAAGTGAGGTCCCTCTACTTGAAAAGTCAGCTCTGCCTATGAACGACATTCACGTTTCAAATGAAGGTGTTATAAAAATGATAAAAGGCTTGATAACCAACCCCCCACCCCCCTCGCCCGGTAGTTTACTCTACTGAGCGTTCTAAGGTGGTGGGGCTGGTGTTGTTCTTACCCTTTGTAGCTCTTTGCAGCTTTGTGGTTCCCGCATTGATTTCTGTTTTTATATGTGTTGTGATGCTAGCATTGTAGTCACCGTCTGCAATAGCTGCCCACTTTGCTTTCTGTTTTACAATTTGTGTTGTTATGCTAGCATTTTGGTCACCTTCAACAGCTGCCCATTTTGCTTTCTGTTTAACTAGTTGTGATTAAGGGTAGCATCGGGACCCAGGGTGTAGTTGGCCGGCTGTAAAAGTGCTTTAAACTACACGGTGGTTTATTCTACTGGCCGTTCTAAGGCGGTGGTGCCGGTGTTAGTCTTACTCATTTTTGCTTTGTGGTTTATTCTACGAGGCGATTTGTTTTAAGTCTTGCCTTGTGTTATTTTGTTCTTGTATTTTTCAGTCCTTTTAATATTGTGATTACCTCGCCTGGGGAGAGAGAGCTAATCTTAGTGCTTTTCGATTTGCGCTTGTTTGGTTTTGTCTGTTTCCTCTTCCTCTTGGTGTCTGGAATGGGCTGCGGCTTGTGATTGTGGCACTCCCTGGACTTTTCTCTTACCTTTTTTTGAATCTCCCACAGGCTTTGGGACCTGATGAACTTCATCCTAGTCCTTATTAAAGAATTTGCGGTAGCACTTGGTCCTGTATTTGCTGATTTGTTTGTTTTGGTTTTACGGCCCAGTCAACCCAATGGGGTCATGTCAAGCGCGGTCAGTTTACCTAACCACACGTTTACTGGGCAGGCTTAGTCCTCTAAGCGGTTAACCAGTATTGTGCACATTCTTTCGCCAGAAACTGACAACTGCCCTTCTTGAATCAGCGGAAGGGAGAGAATGACCGTAGAAAATATTTCACGATCAATCTCCACGAAAGAATGTTGCCGACCTACAACATCTCTTGATAAGGGTAAAATTCCCCAAAAAATGGTCTTTGGCTAGTTTTAACATCTGTCTACTTTGTAAGAAGGGCGACAGAGCTTTACCAAATAACTACCGTCCAGTGTCTTGAACACATAGTACGTACAAATATTATGGCTCATCTTGATGAACACAAGCTTCTGACAGATAGGCAGCATGCTTTCAGGAAGAAGCGTTGAAACTCAGTTGATCGCAGTAATAAATGACTGGGTTAAAATTTTGGACGCAGGAGGCCAAGTAGATAAGTTCATATTGGACTGAGAAGGCCTTTGACACGCCTCCCCATGAACTTCTGAAATGCAAACTCCATGGATGTGGCATAAATGGAATAATAAACAACTTTAGTATGGACTGAATCATTTCTGTGCATAGGCAACAAAGGTTTGTAGTCAATGGTGCAAAATCGCAATGGGGACCTGCTGTGTCTGGTGTGCCGCAGGGCACTGTTCTCGGTCCACTGTTGTTTTCCTTGTAAATAAATGACATAATGATTGGAATAGATCTGAGATCCGTCTGTTCGCTGATGACTGTGTCTGCTATCGTATGATAGCATTGAAGAAACGTCGAAACTACAAAAGGATATTGATCAACTGGGCAAATGGGCCAGGAAATGGGGTTTGAGATTTCAGCCCGTGAATTGTAACATTATGTAGCTTACTAGGAAGCAGATAAAAAAGATCAATGCACTTTACCCCTTTGAAGGAACAGTCCTCTAAAATGTGGATAATATTAAATACCTTGGTGTGGCAATTTCTAAGGATTTGAAATGGAATACTCATGTAAGCAATCTTTGCACAAAAGCAAACAGAACTCTTGGTTTCTGAAGACGTAACCTATCGTCATGCCCACAAGATGTTAAGGAAACGGTATACAAGGGGTTGGTGCGACCAATCCTGGAGTATGCTAGCCCTGTTAGGGACCCACATGGAATAGTAGTCCAGGAAGAATTTGAAAAGGTTCAAAGTCGTGCAGCTAGGTTTGTGACTGGAAACTACCACGTTTGAAATATTCAATTCAGTTTAATTCAAATTTATTCAGGCATAAGATCAGATATAAAACAAACAAACATAAAATAGACATAGCACGTAAAACATATTATACCACATATAATAATATGTCACAAGCATAAGAAATAGAGTATGACTAGCATTCTTGAACAGTTAGGGTGGGAGTCTCTTCACAAGAGACGCAAAGGTAGTAAACTTATATTGGGGTATAGCTAAAAGGAGAAATTAAGTTGATTTCGCGAAATCAAGTTATTTTGACGAAATCAACCTATAAAAATAAAATTTCGGGACACGTGCATAATTTCTTCTTATTATACCACTTAATATATATTTATACGCTACAGAGCAAAATTTCATTAAACAATATTGTATTTTGGGTTTGATTATAAGCAAAATGTCGAATTTTTGCCAAGTACATATACCGCGAAATCAATATCTTTGAAGAAATCAGCCTATAAAAATAAAGTTTCTGGACACACGCATAATTTCCTTTTACTATATTACTCAGTATGTATTTATAAACTACTGAGCAAACTTTCATGAAACATATTGTATTTAGAGGTCGATTTTAAGTAAATTGTAAATTGTCGACTTACTGCCAAGTCCGTGTGCCCGAAATCAATTTATTTGCACAAAAAAAAAATCAACATATAAAAATAAATATTCTGGGCACATGCATAATTTCTTCTTACTATATGACTTAATATATATTTATACATTACTGAGCAAAACTGCATGATAAAAAATATTGTGTGTTGGGGTTGATTTTAAGCAAAATGTCGACCTTTTGCCAAGTCCGTATACCACAAAATCAATAGCGGTATTCGGACTTGGCAAAAATTCAACATTTTGCTTAAAATCAACCTAAAATACCTCATTTTTCATGAAAATTTGCACATTAGTGTATATAAATATATATTTAATCATATAGTAAAAAGAAATTGTGCATATGCCCCGAAAATTTATTTTTATATGCTGATTTCGTCAAAAAACAAAACAAAACAAAACAAAACAACAACAATAACAAAAAACAACAACAACAACAACAAACCCCCCTCCCCCCCCCCAAAAAAAAAAACAACAAAAAAAAAAAAAAAAAACAAAAAAAAAAAAACAAAACAAAAATCTTGATTTCGCGAAATCAAGTTGATTTCTCCTTTTAGCTATACCACTTATATTGCTATTCAAAAGTCTGGAAGGTAGAGCTAGTATACCTTGTGACCGACTTTCAACACCAAATAGGCGCAGTAGGAATCAGCATCCAATGGCATTTCAAGTGCCATATGCTAGAAACTGACATTTATAAGTACAGTTTCTTCCTAGACACCATTAGGGATTGGAATGCACTCCCTGCATCTATAATCGGTCGAATATGAAAGCCACGGCCGAGCTGCAGAGCCGTGCCTGCCGAAAAAGCCGAGCCTGATATAGTGTTTTATTGTATTTGTTTAAACGAGTTCAAGATACTTATTTCTTTTAATCTTATATTTCCATATACGTAAAATGCTGTATTCACAATTAAAATTTGTATAATTACTTGCTTATTTATGACTTTATATCCAATTTTCCATTCAACAGGGGTATGAATGCCACGGCCGCGAAAGGGATATGTTTTTGCCAGTCGCTGGTTGGTTGTAGAGCTCCGCCGGTTACTTTACGGCGAACCGTCTGATCGACGTCGATTTCTTGGATTTCTTTGGCTGGATACGCGGTCTCCGCTGTTTGCTGAAACTGTCTCCGAACAAATTTAAGTGGGAACTCTCGAGACCCTGTTTTGTCTTTGTTTTTTAAATAGGAGTTTTGTGCGTGTTCTAAGTAGGTTTGATATCAGTTCTCTACTAAACAGTTCAATGGTATCTATGATAGTCTTGTTTTCGAAGAATACACTGGGGTCAAGAATAAGTTGAGTCGCATCACTCCCGGAGACCACTACTGTTTCCAGCAGATTTACATGAGTCGCAGCCCGAACCTTCGTGAAAAGTTTTTGACGCACTTCTTGAAGAGACTGAGATTCAACCAGCAAGTGTTGTCTAGTCTCTGGTCCTAATTCACAGATCTTGCACGTAGGATCTACTGCATACTGGTTAAACACTGCTCTGTTACTCTGAAGTATGTATGTTCCCGTTAGAATACGACACTTAAGCTGGGCCCTTCTGCTGTCATAGATGTTGTTTCGTACCGATGACCAAATATGATGCGACTCTACAACGTTGAGATACTTTAAAGAAGATCTATGTCCTCCCGCCACTGTGTTTCTATTAAACTATTGACAGCTTTATTAACCATCTGTTTCCACCTGTCCTTGGATGGGTTGTTTTCGATCAGTTCAGAGGGTATATTATATTTAAGTAAAAGTTCTCTTATCCTATTGAACCATAACATTTCACATGATGATTTCACTGCTAATTGGCGCAAAGCTATCTCTTTCTCTATTCCGTCTGACATGAGCCAACGGTCAAATAGATTAAGCATGTGCTTGCGAACAACTGCTTCAACTGGTAAGACCCCGAGCAGGGCCAGCACTGCTGAGTTCTGAGTTCTCAGTTCGTGAACAAATGGCAATGTTTTATAATAGCAATAGCGTCTTCATGTATCTACGGATGTTGTGCCAACAGGCACACGGTTGTCGTACCAACCGCGCGCGCAAGATTTCCCAAATAAACTGATTACTTCCCTTTGTTAAACAACGTGGACGAAAATAAAACCAGCAAGTTTATGTAAAATTTCATTCATATTCTGTAAGTACATTGTACACAAGAATGATTTACCATTTCTTTAGTTTAAGCCCAAATTATCTAGCATCTATTTTGCTACTCGAAATAGTAGGTGATGCAAATGAAATGCATTTTATTTGATGGCCACATATTTTCGTGACAGATTGCGCAATTTAGCACGTGGTTAGGGATGTTGGTGGCTTACAGAAAGCAGGGGCCACTTACACTGAAAAATGGGAAAAATAGATCCAGCAAGGAAACTCCCAACATCTTTTCAATTTATAAAAGGTTCCATTCCTTTCCAAAACAACGGGTCATTTTGAAAATTGATGAGTCATTTTTCCCTTGGCCCCTTCCAGACTCACAGGTGTTAGTAACCTATCTTGAACATTTTTTTTACATACACTAAATATAGAAAAAAGACTTGAAATCAAAATAACTACCCGAAGCACTTTTGGACATTTTCAACATAAGCACAGGCACTATTCAAACCAACCACCAACATAGAGCAGACTGCTTTCCAAAGGGTCGGGTATGAAAGCCATGGTCGAGCTGCCGAGCCGAGCCAAAAAAGGCGAGCCTGTTATAGTGTTTTATTTTTTTTTTGTTCAAACGAGTTTAAATACTTATTTCTTTTACTCTTATATTACTATATATGTAAAATGCTGTATTCACAATTAAAATTTGTACACTCGTTTGCTTATTTATGACTTTATATCCAATTTTCCATTCAACAGGGGTATGAAAGCCACGGCCGCGAAAGGGATATATTTTGTCCATTTTGTGAATAAATGGTGATATGTTATGATCAGAGCAGTTGACAGAGGTTGCAAAAAGGTATTTAAAATTATTTTGTATCATTATAATATGCAGAAACTGTTTATATTTCCCATTATTCTTCTTTTTCATCCAAATAACGAGGATCGGCAGGATCTAAATATAGAACAGAGAAAACTAAATGAAAATAATGGAAACGGAAAACAAAAGCATTGAAAGGGCCTAAACTTGACAATAACATCTAAAACCAGTATGATGACCAGCATTAATGGGAAAAGCTATCAAACTGGTTATAGATGTGGAGTCTTAAATGACTTTTTTGTTAGCTCACCTGAGCCTTTAGGCCCTTTCAGCCGTTTCGGTTATTTTCGTTTAGTTTATATCTGTTCTATTTTTAGAATCTGCCGATCCTCGTTATTTGGATGAAAAAGAAAAATAGTGAGAATATAAACAGTTTCTGCATATTATAATGAATCAAAATAATTTTAAAATATCTTTCTGCAATCTCTGTCAAATGCTCAGATTATAAAATATCACAATTTGTTCACAAACTGGGCAAAACATATCCCTTTCGCGGCCGTGGCTTTCATACCCCTGTTGACTGGAAAATTGGATATAACGTCATAAATAAGCAAATGATTGTACAAATTTTGATTGTGAATACAGCACTTTACATATATGGTAATATAAGAGTAAAAGAAATAAGTATCTTAAACTCGTTTGAACAAATAAAAGAAAACATTATAGCAGGCTCGGCTTTTTCGGCTCGTCTCGGCAGCTCGGCCGTGGCTTTCATACCCGACCTTTCCAAAGAGAATTAACAAACCTGCTAGCCCAACCCGTTCTTCCACAGTAAACATCGGTTACTTGGAAACAATGCAACACATTTCAATAACTGCATGTCATATCACTAAAACTCTGGCTTTCTTACCTTTGGACATCTCCCATTCTTGTGTTTAAATTTGATTTTGTGTCTGCTCTGCAACTCGGATACCCTTCACAATATTTTTTTGGTACTTGGTAGAAATGTAGAACAGGAGAAGATAATGTATCGGGGGTCAGAAATGGCCCCTGACCGGAAGTCAAGTTTTACATCTGACTTATTTAGTGAAAATCTTCTTGTCGGAAACCATTCAACAAGCCACCATGCTGCTGTCAAGTACCTTTCCTGTCAGGAGATGTTTTATATAAGCTTTTAGCTTTTTATCAAATCCTGTACCATATAACATTATGCGATGTATATATGTAAACTTAAATGAATAAAATATTGTTTAAACCAGGTACCTCTTTAGAAGCCAACATGCCATTTTCTTGAATGAAAGAAAGCTGACTTGAAGCGTTGGAAAGAATGAAAAAAAAAATAAGAAAGAGTAATGTCTAAGAAGTGGCAAATGGTCACTTTAAAACGGTTTATCAAGTCCTTTATTATCTTAAGATGAAATATTGCATAAAACATTGGAGCCTTTCATTCTACCATGACTTTTACCCCTGCTACACATTTGTGGATTAATTGAAAGATGACTGATTTGAAAATATTTCCAGCATCACCCTCAAAGATCATTTGACTGTTTTAGAGAAAAATGTTTTTTTGCACATATAAATTTTCTTGTCATTCAGATTTTTGCTTCAAATTTTACTGTTCTTCACCAATGTTAATATGCATCTCAAATTGCCTAGTTTTCACTTCATGAAAACATGCCTATATAATCTTGACCCGCTTAAACCCAACTTTTATATAGTAAAACTGGTGTTTACAGGGGTAAACATTATTTTTCTTAATTTTCAGATTAAAAAAAAAACTGATATTTTTCATATTTCTGCTCAAAAACATAGATTATGGGTACTTGTTAGAAGGCAGGTTCTAATGAGTACCCACAATATGTGTTTTGAGCAGAAATATGAAAAATATCAGTTTTTTTTTTAATCTGAAAATTTTCAGTCTTTGGTGATGAAATTTTCTATATATTTCAATATGTGTTTTCGTAATGATCAGCCTGGTTCTTTGCATGGTCCTGTCAGCATGGGGGCTAGTTGTAATTTGAATATACCTTTTGAAATGTTTAAGAAAAAGTAAATATAGAGGTTTAAAGCTAATAAAACTGGTTTAAGCCACCCCCACCCCTTCAGCAGTTTTTCTACTGGCCATTTCCAAGGTGGCAGAAACCTCATTTGCAGCAGAAGTGGTTTCACATGTGGCGTTTGTTTTATCATTGTTCCTCATCTCCTCTGTATCCGGTGCTTCGGCTGTTCAGGAAGTCTCTTCTTGGTGATTGTAACATAACCTGCTTATCTTCTAGGGCTGTCACGATTAATCGGATAATCGATTAATTGATCGATAAATTCCACAAAAATGAATATCATTACAGATTTGCTAATAATCGATCATTTGATTTCTGCGTTAGTTACTTTACCATATTTACCATTATTCAGACACCTCAATTCCTTATCATACTTTGTCTAAAATTTGAACAAGTCCAATATACTACCCACTGTTACATGTATGTCTAAAATAGCTGTGTTAGTGGCAAACAGTGTAGACCCTTATGAGACCACGCATTTGTGGCATCTCATCTGGGTCTACACTGTTTTCTCAATACATGTATAACATATGAAAGGGTCATAGGTAGAATTAAGATCAAATCTCAGCGATTACTAATCTATTATCAATCACAATGGCAAGACTGAAAATCGATTATCTTTTCAGCTCTGATTAGCCAGCCCTATTATCTTCACTTATATTTTTGAAGTATTTTGATGATGCTTATGAAATCTTCTCAATATGTTTGTCCATTGATTTGTCATATCGAGGTCTGAATGGAAAACTGTCGTAAGTCATATTTACAAAATTTTACAAGAGAAGCAAAAAATTGCATTTCTTGTTATTACTTAGTTTTCCTTAAGTTTTATAATACAAATAGACATAAAATATCCTTATCATATAATTGTAAAATTTGATGTGTAGGAAAAAAAGTTTATTTAAGATGATATCAAAGAATTTTTGATTTACGACAGTTTTACAGCTGAAACTAATGGAAAACTGTCGTAACTCAAGATAGCTACAGTTTTGCTTTTATATTCTCTTTACTTATAACTGATGGCAGCACCTTTTTATACGCCCGTTTGAAAAAACGGGACGTATTCTGTTATGGGGTATGGCGTCCATCCGTCCGTAAACTTTTTCGTTTCCGGCTAACTCTTCCTACAGTTTACATCCGATCAAGCTGATATTTGGTATATAGTTAGACCATGATGTGGAGCAGCGCATATTGTTTCGAGGTTACAGTCCACCAAATGTTTGCAGAGTTATTCCCCTTAGAAAATTTCTGTAAACTTTTCATTTCCGGTTAACTCCTCCTACATTTTACATCCGATCAAGCTGAAGCTTCATATATAGTTAGACCATGATGTGGAGCAGCGCATATTGTTTGGAGGTTACAGGCCATCAAATATTAGCAGAGTTACGCCCCTTTGAAAATTTCAGTAGACTTTTCGTTTCCGGCTAACTCCTCCTACAGTTTACATCCGATCAAACTGAAACATGATGTATAGTTAGACCATGATGTGGAGCAGAGCATATTATTTCGAGGTTACAGTCCACCAAATATTAGCAGAGTTATACCGCTTTGAAAATTTCTATTAATTTTTCGTTTCTTGCTAAATCCTCCTACAGTTTACATCCAATCAAGCTGAAACTTCATGTGCAGTTAGACCATGATGTGGAGCAGCACATATTGTTCCGAGGTTACAGTCCACCAAATATTAGCAGAGTTATTCCCCTTTGAAAATTTCAGTAAACTTTTCCTTTCCTGCTAAATCCTCCTACAGTTTTCATCCTATCAAGCTGAAACTTGATTTGTAGTTAGACCATGATGTGGAGCAGCGCATATTGTTTCAAGGTTACAGTCCACCAAATACTAGCAGAGTTAAACCCATTTGAAAATTTCTATTATTTTTTTTTTGTTTTTGGCTAAATCCTCTTACAGTTTACATCCGATCAAGCTGAACCTTCTTAAATAGTTACACAATGATGTGGAGCAGCACATATTATTTCAAGCTTACAGTGCACCAAATATTTGCAGATTTATGCCTCTTTGAAAGTTTTTGTAAACTTTTCGCAGCCTGTTGTTTAGAAGTAATAGTGTGCCAATTTTTTTAGCTCGCCTGTACGAAGTACAAGGAGAGCTATTGTAGTCACCCCAGTCGTCCGCGTTTGCGTTCCCGTTCCCGTTCCCGTCACACTGCGTTAAAGTTTTTCAAATGCTTATATCTCAACAGTCACTCCTCACAGAGGCATCAAATTTGGAACTTAGGTACCTTGGAGGGTCTTCTGAGATTCCAAGAGAATAAACCCCTGGGTTCATGCCCCTGGGTGGGGCTAGGGGCAGGGCCTGACAAATCCATTGCCCAGCTGCCCGGGACAAGTCCAAATTTTGGCTGGGCAAGTGATTTTTTATTTCACTTGCCCAGAAAAATGTATAGAATATATAGGGAATATTGTAATTCCGAGCCATTTTCAAGATGCTGTGGAGTGCCGGGCAAGTGGCTGAAACTTGGATTTGTCAGGCCCTGGCTAGGGGTCAGAATCTAGGACACCTTTATAATACTGTGTTAAAGTTTTTCAAATTCTTATATCTTGACTTTCACTCCTCATAGAGCATTCATATTTAGAATTTGGGTACCTGGACGAGTCTTCTGAGATTCCAAAAGAACATACCCCTGGGTTCATACCTCAGGGTGGGCCTTGGGGTGGGGCTAGGGGTCAAAATCTAGGACACATTTGTAAAATCTTATATGCCCACAGGTTATAGACACAACTGGTTATACAACAGCTAACTATGTGACATCGGTTTAAGTGTAAGAGAGTGAAGGTCATGGTGACCTACATTTAACGGTCCAGGTCACCTAGATTTCACGGTCCAGTGATTTTGTCTTATATCTTGAATACTATTTGTTGGATAAATGTCACACCTGGGATATTACTTCCATGTGACCCAATGAATGACCACTTACTATATCTAGGTCATTGTGACCTATATTTCATGGTTCAGTGATTTTGCCTTATATCTTGAATACTATTTGTTGGTTAAATGTCACACCTGGGATATTACTTCCATGTGACCCAATGAATGACCACTTACTATATCTAGGTCATTGTGACCTATATTTCATGGTTCAGATATTTTGCCTTATATCTTGAATACTATTTGTTGGATAAATGTCACACCTAGGATATTAGTTCCATGTGACCCAATGAATGACCACTTACTATGTCTAGGTCATTGTGACCTATATTTCATGGTTCAGTGATTTTGCCTTATATCTTGAATACTATTTGTTGGATAAATGTCACACTTGGGATATTTCTTCCATGTGACCCAATGAATGACCACTTACTATATCTAGGTCATTGTGACCTATATTTCATGGTTCAGTGATTTTGCCTTATATCTTGAATACTATTTGTTGGTTAATGTCACACCTGGGATATTAGTTCCTTGTGACCTGATTATTGACGTCAAAATATATCTCTGTTGGTGTGACCTATATTTCATGGTTCAGTGATTTTGCCTTATATCTTGAATACTATTTGTTGGATAAATGTCACATCTGGGATATTAGTTCCATGTGACCCAATGAATGACCACTTACTATATCTAGGTCATTATGACCTATATTTCATGCTTCAGTGATTTTGTCTTTTATTTTTATTACTATTTCATGGAGAATTGTCATACCTGGATTATTATATCTATGTGACAAAATGATTTACATACAAATACATCTAGGTCAGTGTGACCTATATTATATGGTTGAATGATTTCGCCATATAACTTGAAAATTATTTCATAGATTATTTCATTTTGATTTTCTTAATGATAAAAATGTTACAATATAAAATGTACCCAGCAGGCGAGCTACGCTGTCCTACGACAGCTCTTGTTTATATAATAGGTATTTTTTTTTTTTCAAATAACTAAAGTTTTGGTCATATGGGCAAGATACTGATTTTTTTTTTTCAACATCTTCTTTTATTAGACTTGCAAGGAAAGGTTGTCATTATTAAATCTTTATAAATACATAATTCTTTTTTGGATTTTTTTTTTTTTTTTAATATTCTGATTTGGCTCCCTTGAAGAACAAAAATAAAATCAGTTTTAAACAAGTTTAAGGTTTACAAAAAAATTTCTTGCAGCATTTTTTTTTGGTTGTTTATTTTTGTTATACCCCCGACATACGAAGTATGTGGGGGTATATAGTTTTCGCTTTTCCGTTCGTTCGTCTTTCCGTCACAGTGTCAAAGTTTTTGCGTTAAAGTTTATAAGACCTCATATTTTGAAGACCCTTTGATGGATTTAGTTCATATTTGGCATGATGGTAGATATAGGTCTAAAATTTGTATTAGCACCATCCCCACCCCGGGGGTTGCCTTGGGGTCAAGGTCACAGACTTAGAAGTTTTGTAAAAAAGTCACAGGGTCAAAGTTTTTGTGTTAAAGTTTATAAGACCTCATATTTTGAAGACCCTTTGATGGATTTAGTTCATATTTGACATGGTGGTAGATATAGGTCTAAAATTTTTATTAGCACCACCCCCACTCCGGGGGTGACCTTGGGGTCAAGGTCAGAGACTTAGCAGTTTTGTAAAAAAATCACAGGGTCAAAGTTTTTGTGTTAAAGTTTATAAGACCTCATATTTTGAAAACCCTTTGATGGATTTCGTTCATATTTGGCATGATGGTAGATATAGGTCTTAAGTTTTTATCAGCACCATCCCCACCCCGGGCGTGACCTTGACCAAGGTCACGGACTTAGAATTTTCATTAAAAAAGTCAAAGTGTTTTGTGTTTATGTTTAAATAGCTATATCATCAAGACCCTTGAGGAATTTCATTTATATTTGACATGTTGGTAGATATCGGCCTAGCATCTTACTCCGCATGATCCCCACCCTGGATGTGACCGAGGTCAAGGTCACGAACTTAGAATTTTCATATAAAAGTAAAAAATTTTTGTGTTTAAGTTTATATAGCCATATCATCAAGACCTTTTATTAAATTTCATTATCCCGTAACTGAAAGGTTGAGCTGATATAGCTATCAGCAAGAAATCTTTTTGTCTGTCCATCCGTCCTTTGAAGCATTATTTGTTCATACTTTGTTCATATTTTGAAGACCTTTTGATGGATTTCGTTCATATTTGGCATGATGGTAGATATAGGTCTTAAGTTTTTAACAGCACCATCCCCACCCCGGGCGTGACCTTGGGTCAAGGACTTAGAATTTTCATTAAAAAAAGTCAAAGTTTTTTGTGCTTATGTTTAAATAGCTATATCATCAAGACCCTTGAGGAATTTCATTTATATTTGACATGTTGGTAGATATCGGCCTAGCATCTTACTCCGCATGATCCCCACCCTGGTTGTGACCGAGGTCAAGGTCACGAACTTAGAATTTTCATATAAAAGTAAAAATTTTTGCGTTTAAGTTTATATAGCCATATCATCAAGACCTTTTATTAAATTCCATTACATATCCCCTAACTGAAGGGTTGAGCTGATATAGCTATCAGCAAGGAATCTGTTCGTCTGTCCGTCAGTCCGTTGAAGTATTATTCGTTCATACTTTATTTTTGTCTTAGGGTCAAAATTTTTGCGTTAAAGTTTATAAGACCTCATATTTTGAAGACCCTTTGATGGTTTTCATTCATATTTGGCATGATGGTATGTATAGGTCTTAAGTTTTTATCAGCACCATCCCCTCCCCGGGGGTGACCTTGGGTCAAGGTCACAGACTTAGAATTTTCATTAAAAAAAGTCAAAGTTTTTTGTGCTTATGTTTAAATAGCTATATCATCAAGACCCTTGAGGAATTTCATTTATATTTGACATGTTGGTAGATATCGGCCTAGCATCTTACTCCGCATGATCCCCACCCTGGTTGTGACCGAGGTCAAGGTCACGAACTTAGAATTTTCATATAAAAGTAAAAATTTTTGCGTTTAAGTTTATATAGCCATATCATCAAGACCTTTTATTAAATTCCATTACATATCCCCTAACTGAAGGGTTGAGCTGATATAGCTATCAGCAAGGAATCTGTTCGTCTGTCCGTCAGTCCGTTGAAGTATTATTCGTTCATACTTTATTTTTGTCTTAGGGTCAAAATTTTTGCGTTAAAGTTTATAAGACCTCATATTTTGAAGACCCTTTGATGGTTTTCATTCATATTTGGCATGATGGTATGTATAGGTCTTAAGTTTTTATCAGCACCATCCCCTCCCCGGGGGTGACCTTGCGGTCAAGGTCACAGACTTAGAATTTTCATAAAAAAGTCAAAGTTTTTTGTGTTTAAGTTTATATAGCTATATCATCAAGACCTTGAGGAATTTCATTTATATTTTACATGTTGGTAGATATCGGCCTAGCGTCTTACTCCGCATGATCCCCACCCCGGGTGTGACCGAGGTCAAGGTCACGAACTTAGAATTTTCATATGAAAGTAAAAAATTTTGCGTTTAAGTTTATGTAGTCATATCATCAAGACCTTTTATTAAATTTCATTATCCCTTAACTGAAAGGTTGAGCTGATATAGCTATCAGCAAGAAATCTTTTTATCTGTCTGTCCGTCCTTTGAAACATTATTTGTTCATACTTTGTTCATCTTTTGATGGATTTCATTCATATTTGGCATGATGGTAGATATAGGTCTAAAGTTTTTATTAGCACCATCCCCACCCCAGGGGTGACCTTGGGGTCAAGGTCATAGACTTAGAATTTTCATAAAAAAGTCAAAGTTTTTTTGTGTTTAAGTTTATATAGCTATACCATCAAGAACCTTTGAGGAATTTCATTTATATTTGACATGTTGGTAGATATAGGGTATGACCTTCAGGTCAAGGTTACAGACTTAGAAATTTCATATAAAAGTAAAAAAAAATTGCATCTAAGTTTATTTAGCTATACCATCAAGACCTTTTGTTGAATTTCGTTATCCTCCTACCGAGAGGTTTAGGGGATATAGTTATCAGCATGGAATTCATCCATCCTGCCATCTCCAGAGTCAAAGCTACATATTTTGTGCTCGTTAAAAACTGGCGGTAGCGCTGGTCAGGGGTATACGTGCCCTACTGGGCACTTTGTCTAGTTTTGTTATTGTTTGGTCTGATATTGAAGTATAGGAAAAACAAATTGGCTCATACATGTATTAGCTTATCATATAGCCATGCTTCTGTGGTGTGTCCTCCGTCAGAAAGCACTTTTCCCTATTTTCCCAGGAGGGAAATTCCCCTTAATTTCTGGGCCAGCTTGGTTACAGTTCACTAAATATCAGCAGAGATATGCCCCAGTGAAATTTTTTTAATTTATTTTTTTTTTGTAATTCCATGAACATCCGGAGCACTGAATTATGCAGGAGCCAGTTTATGTGCTACATCTTATTACTTGCCACGGGCCTATAATGCCCCGCTTGGCGGAGCTCTTGTTCTTTATTATTCTAACTCAAGTCTGTTTTATTCACTGTATTTTATTCACATTTTAAAACTGTGAATATGTGAATAAGACACATAAAAATGTATAAAATATATTCAATAAACTATTGTTTAAAACAAAAGTGAAGACATAGAACTGCAAGTTGGCAAAATTTGGATTCAACGTTTTTCATTTTCAGCTTAATACAAGGAAAAAAAATCAACTAATACATGTTCAATGAATTGCAACTATTACATACCTGCCAAATCTCACACTGTGAGATAAAATCTCACATAATTTGGGCCATCTGGAAGGCAATTCCCATAAAAAATTCAAATCTCACAGAATTTTCAAACCATTTTACAACAGATTTTTATATTGAAATAAACATAAATCACACACTGTTGTGTGTTCACAAGCTTCTTACATGAAAATAAAGACTTGACTATATAAGGGGAGCTCTAAAGTGATGTTTACAAAAATCCTACAGATTTTTGTCAAATCTCCCTTAAAATTTTGTCTTATCTCACAGATTTTAGTCCACAGCTTATGGCATGTTTGCTATTAGACAGTGGAGCCTGCTAAAAATCGACCCTGTATAATCCAGAATAGTTGCAAAACTGGACATTTTGGCAGTCACAATTTGTTTCGTTCTTAGTTTAATGAATGGAAACACCGTAAAGACAGTAACTTCTGAACCCTGGAATTGTGTAATTTGGTTCTTTTACCAGATCCATGTGTCATGATTGTGTATTATAAAATTCTGCCAACAATAAGTTAACAATATTATATCATGAACACATTTAAAAGCAACTTTATATCATGAACGCATTTAAAAGCAACTGTTGCCTGTAAACTGAAAACTGGAATTTTGTCCAGTTTGGAAGTAGGTTTTACGCTCAAATTAAGATAGTGTCCACACATGATTTCATTATAATGTTCTCAAGTAACTCGGACATAGCTACATGTACAGCAAAAATTACACCTTTACGAGAAATACTCTAAACAGGCTACAAAGCGATAGCCATTAAGGACAAAATCTAGTCAACTGATCATTTTGCTGATTTTTATCGCACCTGCTTGTAGCAGGGTGCGATATAGGCGTCCGATTTTCCATCCGTCCGTCAGTCCGTCCGTCCGTCCGTCTGTCAACATTTATGTCGACATTCGACATTTATGTCAAAGTTAGTATTCTAATCAACTACAAGACTAAACAACCATCAAACCTTGCATGAAACATCTCCCTGACCTCCTGACTTTGCGACATAGGCGTCCGCTTTTCCGTATGTCTGTCCATTCGTCCGTCCGTCTGTCAACATTTATGTCGAAGTTCGACATTTATGTCAAAGTTAGTATTTTAATCAACTACAAGACTAAACAACCATCAAACCTTGCATGAAACATCTCCCTGACCTCCTGACTTTGCGACATAGGTGCCCACTTTTCCATTTGTCTGTCTGTTCGTCCGTCCGTCTGTTAACAGTTCTGTTATGTCGAAGTTCGACATTTATGTCAAAGTTCGTATTCTAATCAACTACAAAACTAAACAACCATCAAACCTTTTATGAAACATCTCCCTGACCTCCCGACTTTGCGACATAGGTGCCCGTTTTTCCATTCGTCTGTCCGTTCATCCGTCCGTCTGTCTGTTAACAGTTCTGTTATGTCGAAGTTCGACATTTACGTCGAAGTTAGTATTCTAATCAACTACAATTCTACAACAACCATCATACCTTGCATGACACATCTCCCTGACCTCCTGACTTGGCAGGTATGTTGACCCAGTGACCTTGACCTATATTTTGCGCTCCATTGACTTTGACACAATTTACGTTGATGTTCCAGATCTTCTCAACTATAAGGCGTACAACTACCAAACCTTGCATAGTGCTTCTCCTAGATGTACTGACTTGGCATATACCTTGACCCGGTGACCTTGACCTATATTTTGCGCTCCACTGACTTTGATATATTTTGCGTCGACGTTTGATATCTCCTCGACTATAAGGCCTACAACCATCAAACCTTGCAAAGTGCTTCTTCTCAATGTACTGACTTGGCAGATACCTTGACCTGGTGACCTTGACCTATATTTTGGCTGCAGTGACTTTGACATAATTTACGTCAATGTTCCAGATCTCCTCAAGTGTAAGACCTCTAGCCACCAAACCTTGCATGGTGCTTCTCCTAGATGTACTGACTCGGCAGGTATCTTGACCCGGTGACCTTGACCTATATTTTGCGCTCCAGTGCCTTTTACACATTTTACGTCAACGTTCAATATCTCCTCAACTGTAAGGCCTACAACCATCAAACCTTTCATAGTGCTTCTCCTCAATGTACGGACTCTGCAGGTACCTTCACTGGGTGACCTTGACCTATATTTTGTGCTCCATTAACTTTTACACCTTTTATGTCACCCTTCCATATGTCCTCAACTGTAAGGCCTTCAACCACCAAACCTTATATAGCACTTCTTCTCGATGTACTGACTCGGCAGGTACCTTGACCTGGTGACCTTGACCTATATTGTGCACTCCAGTGACTGACACATTTTATGTTGATGTTCGGTATCTCCTCAAATATAAGACCTACAACCACTAAATCTTGCATAGTGCTTCAACTCATTGCACTGGCTTGGCAGGTACCTTGACCCGGTGACCTTGACCTATATTTGACACATTTTACGTTAATGTTTGATAACTCCTCAACTATAAGGCCTACAACCACCATACCTTGCATTGTGCTTCTCCTTGATGTACTGAATTAGCAGGTACGTTGACCCATGACCTTGACCTATATTTCATGCTCCAGTGACTTTTACACATTTTACGTCAACGTTCCATTATCATTGGGCTGTATGATACGAAAAGTCAGTGCTGAAGATATAGCCATTAGAGGGAATGGGACTGGCCTGGAATATATGTGCCCCACTAGGCACTTTGTCTACATTTTTTTCAACCCAGTTTTCCAAGTAAGCACTGCTAAGAATGAAATAAACCTATTTAATAACCACGTTCTGATTGTGGCTCCTGTGACTTTTGCCCCAGCATGTGCGATGACGCCTTCCGCGGAATTCTTGTATATGGTAGAGATCACACTTACTCAATTTGATGTGGTAATAGAATGTAAAATGGGTGATAAATAGCAGTAATGATTTATATTCTGCACAAGCTGATTAAGTCGGTGTACTTTTCCTTGGCAATTGGAATTTCGTGTTGATTCAGCTGTGTGAGTGCTATTGGGCGTGGGTGGGGAATGCTTGCTCGGAGTCCTTTAAGGAGGTCAATCTGAAACTCTTGTTCAGCATGGTGTGTTTTGTACTTCAGAGTATTTAGATACCCAAAAGTCTCCTGAGAACCTGTTATTAGGAGACCTCGCCTATTTTTATGCGCCCGTTTTGAAAAAAAAAAAAAAAAAAAAAACAACAACAAAAAAAACAAAAAAACAACAACAACAAACAAACAAAAAAACAACAAACAAAACAAAACAAAAAAAACGGACATATTATGGCGTGGCGCTGTCCTACTCCGTAAACATTCTTGTACACTTTATAACTCAGTAACCGTTCAGGATATCTTCATGCAATTTTATAGAATATGTATTGGGTCAGGACGATGTGTCGTGCATAAGAATGATTGTTCCCCTTTCTTAGTTTCCATGCCCCTTTGATTAATTTTTTTCCAAACCTTCTTGTATGCTCCATAACTCAGTAACAGTTAGGGATATCTTCATGCAATTTAATAGAAATATGAATTAGGTCAGGATGATATGTCGTACACAAGATGATTGTTCCCCTTTCTTAGTTTACAAGTTATCTCCCATTGATTAATTTTTTTTCCAGAATCGTCCGTCAACATTCTTGTATGCTCCATAACTCAGTAACCGTTCAGGATATCTTCATGCAATTTTATAGGAATATGTATACGGTCAGGATGACGTGTCACACTCAAGAATGATTGTTACCCCTTCTTATTTTCCAAGTTATGCCCCTTTTATTATTTTTTCCAAACATTCTTGTACGCGCCATAACTCAGTAACTGTTAGGGATTACTTCATGCAGCTTCATAGGAATATGTATTGATCAGAACCATGTGTCACGCAAAAAAATGGTTGTTCCCCCTTTCTTAGTTTGCAAGTTATGCCCCTTTGATTAATTTTTCCAAACATTCTTGTACGCTCCATAATTCAGTAACAGTTCAGGATATTTTCATGCAATTTTATATGAATATGTATTAGGTCAGGACAATGTGTCATGCACAAGAATGATTGTTCCCCCTTTCTTAGTTTCCCTCATTGATTAATTTTTTCCAGAATCCTCCGTCAACATTCTTGTACGCTCCATAACTCAGAAACCATTCAGGATATCTTCATGCAATTTTATAAGAATACGTATTAGATTAGGACAATGTGTTGTGCACAAGAATGATTGTTCTTCCTTTTCTTTGTTTCCAAGTTATACCCCTTTGATTAATTTTTTCCAGAATTCTTGTACGCGACATAACTCAGTAACTATTAGGCATGAACTTTATAAGAGTATGTATTAGGTCATGACAACGTGTCATGCATAAGAATGATTGTTCCCCCTTTCTTAGTATCCAAGGTATGCCCCTTTGATTATTTTTTTTCGAAACATTCTTGTGAGCTCCATAACTCAGTAACCATTAGGAATATCTTCATGCAATTTTATAGGAATATGTATTAGGTCAGGACGATGTGTCGCATACAAGAATGATTGCTCCCCACTTCTAGTTGCCATTGCTTGGAGCTGTTAATTATTATTCCATAACTACCCATATGCAAATTAATTGTTTAGGCTATTCTCATTCAATCCATAATCCTTTGAAATATTTTAATGAAATTTTGTAGGAATGTACATGTATATAATAATGGGACAGTATATAATGAGCAAGAACCACAACTCTAGCTTACTTATATCCTGAATTATTTGCCCTTTAACTAAATTTTCTTTTCCTCCTTTAATTCTTCAACAGTTTTAAATATTTTAACGAAACTTAATGGTGGTGTGTATATTGCCAAGGTAATACATTAGGACCAAGAATGATAACTCTAGTATATTTAGTATATAAATTATTACCCTTTTTTGACTTCTGCATTTCTCAACATCTGTGCTACTTCATCCTGGAAGCTTTTTTGTTATTTATACTAACAGTATTTAATATTTTTATTGTTTTAATATAGGTGCAATCATTAATTACAGAGTTGCTATTCCTGTTTGTCTGCCTGTCCATCTTTAAGCCATACACATAATGTACATCGGTTACAATTCCTTTAAAAATATTGGCAACTGCCTTAGCAAATGAGTGTATAATGCTCCGCTTGCGAAGCTCTTGTTTAAGGATGTGAGAAGGGATGTATGTTTTTCCGTCTATGTTAGATTCTGGGTTGATAATAGGTTTCTTTTCATTTCAGATTGTAGTAGAAAAGGACTACCTTGGAAGAAAGTGCAGATGGCAGTTGAACAGCATATACCTGTAGACAATGACGAAATTAATCAGAATAAGTTGAAAAAGAAGAAGAAGAGGAAATCTAAGCATCAGAGTGTTGAATCAGTTAAAGAGGACATTGTTCACGTAATTGCTGATACATGTAAGCTGAAGGAAAGAAATGAAGCGAAGAAAGTTAATTTTGATGCAACAGATGAAACTAGATCAGCTGGGACTTTGAAAAGAAAGAAACATGTAGTCGTAGAAAAAGAAAACACCACAGTAGATTGTGCTGAAGTAGACAAAACCAAGATCAGTTCAGACATTATAGATGGTTCTTGTCTGATAGAATCTTCTAATGGAAAGTCAAAGAAAGGAAAGAAACGAAAAAGAGAACGAAAAGAAACATTCACTGAATACAACAATTGTGAAGGCGAGTCCTGTTCTGCATCTTTAATCAGTAGCGGCTTAACAGGAGAAACCCCTGATATGGACATAGGAGTTAGTCCCAGAAAGAAAAGAAAAGGCAAGAACAAAGAAAGGATAAAAGAAAATAACTTGATTACAAATGAAATGAAAACAGTAAATGCGGATGTTGTTAGTGTCCAGACAGACAACGAATGCATTGAGAAATTGAAAAGTAAACGTAAAAAGAAGCCAAAAAGAACAAAAGATACAAGCATTGTCACTGAAGTGAACGATTCCATCGATGCATCTGCTTGTAAAGACAGTGGAAGTTCTCCCCAGGATGCTGAGAAGAATAGTGAGAACATAAATAAACAGGATGTAGAGAACAAGAAAAGGAAGAAAATGAAGTTGAAGAAAAAACACAAAAGTAAGGAAACTGATGAGGATGAGAGGACCTCATTTGAAACAGTTTGTGACAATAAAAAGCATAGAAATAAACATGAAAAAAAGAATAATCAAGTCATTAAATTTGAAGAAGGAAAACCAGTATCATCAGAAACAAATGGGGTGGCAGTAGGCCAGTGGCAGACTGCAGATTTTGAGGACAGTGATAGGCAAAACAAATTTTTTAAGTTGTTAGGTGGGTACAAGAAAGGATGCGACAAAAATTTGCTAGGTAATAAATTCAGCATTGGCTGCAGTAATGGTTTGCAATCGAAAATGTCCAAGGGTAGTCCGCCCCAAGGAAAGAACGATGACGTTCCTCAAGGACCACGCTTGGCAATGAGTAAAATCCAAGAAAAACTGTATACAATAGCTTTAGAGAGTCAGTATGAAAAAGCATTGGCTTTTAATCAACAACGTGGTAAGGGCTTAGGCTATGAAAAGAAACCTGAAGAGGGTAAAAAGTTCCACATTGACGTTAAGAAATCGAAGTCAGTAAAATTTAGTGAATAAATAAAAAAAAAAGAGTAAATTGTGGCTGTTACAGTTATGAATCTCATATTATGTTTGAAACAGATCATGCTCCAAAACAATTTCTGATTTCTGTCCATAGACTTGTGTTGTTCATATGATCATTGCAACTCACCAAGGCTCTTATGGCTATGCTAAGTTCCCCTTGGCCCAATTAGTTACATTTACTGATTGGACACATAATATTATGTTGCATGATATTCCTCAAAGTATCAGAGCAACAGATAATTTTGAGGGCATTTGAGTATTTAACCCCATCAAAATTTACTCCATTGGGTAAAAGCTTATTTTCATTTTTCGGTTTGAGTAAAGCTACCCCACAAAATGAAAATTAATTGGGTAAAACTTACAAAACAGAAAGAAAGAGCACAAAAAAGCCTGATTTAGGTATTTAAAACATGGTATTTCATTATACCCTATTAATTTTATGATGATATTTGTCATATGAAGAATAAAAACACCTATTATGTGCAGTAATCATAATACAAAATAGTAATCATGTGCTTTTCTGGCCTTCAAACTTTCATTTTCACCCTTGAATTGGGTTCTCTGTCAAATCAACTGGGTATCAATACCCAAGTTTTTGAAAATAATTGAGTATTTGCTCAAAACATACGGGTATTTTACTCGGATACCCCCTTATCTCTTGCCCTGAAATATTGCATGTAATGTTGGCCAATAATTGGCTACAGCAAGTAAAGGTGCTGTTTAATTACATGACATATTATGTAAAATTATGTTATTTATCTTTAATATTTGTACATGTAGCTCTTTGCAACAAATTCTCTCATTGGCAATCAGTTTTTGGGACTGGTAGTTTAACTGGCCAACTGATTATTTATAATAGTAAATATTTCACTCTATAAGTCAAAGTACTGAATATATGAAGTTCATTTAGACCTTGGTGAGGGGGTGGTTGGGAGTGGCAATGGTGTCGTGTATCTTACGTCACCGGGGCGTCCAACTGAAATTGGCTTACAGTTGGGCAAGGCCTGCTATCCTTGTAGCAGGTAAGGGTAGAGGGGCTGTTTTTATTTCTTCTGTTTCTTCACTTTCATTCCTGTTCCTATTTCTTCCCTAATCGTCTCTTTCATCTCCTCTACTATCTCTTCTATCTCTTTTCTCCCTTTCTCTGGGAGACGACACAAAATGACCCACAAGGGTTGGCGTGTCGCTAAACCCCAACACAATCAAAAAGACCTTGGTGAATATCTGAAATTTATTTAGACTTTGGTGAGCAAGATGCCATCTGATATTTAATTGAGACCCAATCCAATATTTATTATAGTTACAGAAGTCTGGAAATCTATCTACAATTAAAGTATCTATTTACTTGTAGCTTGCCATTGTGAAGAAAGTGAATACTTATCATTACGAAAACACGCCTATTCAAATATATAGAAAATTTCACCTCCAAAAACTTGAAAATTTTCAGATAAAAAAACTGCTATTTTTTTTCTTATTTTTGCTCAAAAGATAGATTGTGGGTACTCGTTAGAACCGCCTCGGCGAGGCGGTTCTAACGAGTATCCACAATCTATCTTTTGAGCCAAAATAAGAAAAATAATGTATACCCCTGTAAACCCTAGTTTTACTATATAGCAGTGGGGTTTAAGGGGGTCAAAAGTATATAGGTATGTTTTCGTGATGTGATACCCCTTGTGCGCATCAGCTAAGCGTGCACGTGCTCTTGCTGCAAAATTCACCTGTGGCTTTTATATTAGTTTCTCGGTGATTCTGTCCCTTCCGCCGATTCAAGAATGACAGTTGTTAATTTCTGGCGAAAGAATATGCACAATACTGGTTAACCGCTTAGAAGACTAAGCCTGCCCAGTAAACGTGTGGTTAGGAAAACTGACCTCGCTCGACATGACCCCATTGGGTTGACTGGGCCGTAAAACCTCAGACAAACAAACAAATTCTCGATAATTACATAGGTCAGAAGCCGAGGTCAGTAGCGTCCGGTGAACCAATGGGTAAAGCTCCCGACATCGGATCACGAGGTCCTGGACTCGAATATTGCTGGAAGCGGAATTCAGCTCTTGTATATTCTGTGATTTATTGCACAGAGCCTTCCATTATCACCCTTCCATAGTCACAGTATGACATTTATCGCTGAAAGGGATGTAAAACACCAAATCATCATCACCACATCACTGATCAGACAGGCTCATTGTTCTTGTCACATGCTTGCATCAAAGCGCCAAGTGAAGGAATGGCAGCCGGATGCAGTGAACGATGTGTTGCTTTGACTTATATGTAACTAACCATAGAAAATGCGCATATTGTCAGTTTCTGAGCAGCCGTAAGGCCAGTTGGTGTTGCTAAGGTGCCATATAGCATTCGGCATCTACATATTTTGCTCACTGGGCATAGGTAGACTCTCAAGGGAGGTAACTCTCTCAAGTGAGTTTGTTCTCAGCTGAAAGAGGTCAGTTTTAAAGGGAAAGACTTTGCACCCTATGGGAGCAAATTCTATCTTTTAAGAGTAGACGCCCATCGGAAAGGCTTGGTGTTCAGGAAGACAAACAGTCAGTCACAAAAGTTATCTCCCTTTTAAAATGGCAGAAAGTCAGATATGGCAAGGGCTTTTCTTGCTTGCAGCAAATGCCTCGTCTTTTTGCTCTCTCTCAACAGTCAGGGAAGCAGCACCACAAGACTAAAGTATTGCTACCTCAACTCAAATCTCACTGGCCATTTAGGACAGGATAATGATACGTGACACATATACGAGGGATGTTCGAAATGAATTGCTTATTGTCCTCTAGCTCGATATCCACGTGGGGCACGATAAAAACCAATACATACCTGTATAGGGTTATTCAAGATCTACACAATGGTGTATAAATCTACATGTTAGACTAAGTGAAAGACATAAAATTTGTCATTTGAATACTCGCAGTCATTGACCACTGCAGTAAAAATGGTTGGTAGAAGCGTCGACAAAAAAGATGAAATACGGGCTTACATCAAAACTCGCTCAAAACTTGGTTGTTCTTTGAAGAAGCTGATGACTGAAATTTCTACTGCTTTTGGACCTTCTTGTGTGTCTTATGACACAGTTCGGCGGTGGAAAAAGAAATTTGAGTCTGGTGTAGAGTCCATCAAAAATGCACCGAAATCAGGTAGGCCAAAATCTGCATCTCGTAAAGAAATCGTTTCCAAAATAAAGGAAATCATTGAAGGAGATGCCAGATTTACAGTTCGTGATATTGCACGAAAGGTAGGCATATCACTATCAACGGTTCACCTTATTTTGAAGAAGCATTTGAAAGTCAGAAAGATTTCTGCTAGATGGGTGCCACATCTGTTGACTGACGAGCAAAAGAGGCAACGGGTTAAAGTGGCCAAAAAGCTGCTTCAAATGTTTCCAAAATATGACAAAAAGCAGTTTGCCTATGTCGTCACAGGTGATGAAACCTGGGTCCATTATTTTGAGCCCGTCAGAAAGGTTAGCAATAAGATCTGGGCCACTAAACACAGCAAACGCCCAATAATTGCCAAATTCTTTGAGTACAAAGAAGGTTTTGTATTCAATCTTCTTCTCTGGTGAAGGAGTCGCAATAAAAGTGCCAGTGAAAAAGGGCAAAAGCATCACCGGAAAGTACTACAAAGACGTAGTACTGAAGAAACTGAAAAAGTATTATCAGAAACGACGCCCTGCCACTGGTTTTAAACATGTCCGTCTTCTACATGACAATGCCCCAGCTCATGCCTCCGCAATAGTTACGGCGTTTTTGAAGAAAGAAAAAGTAATTGTTTTGCCTGACCCCCCGTATTCCCCAGACCTTGCCCCATGTGATTTCTTTTTGTTTCCGAAATTGAAAGCATTCCTTGCTGGGCGGAAATACCAGTCCCGACAGGCACTCGGATCTGCCATTCATCAGTACCTTATTACTGTGCCCAAATCAGCGTCCCGTGACGCCTTCAAGAAGTGGATACATTGGCTGAAACTTTGCATTTCTAGCCACGGGGAGTACTTCGAGGGCATGAAATGAGTACTTTTGGGCTAACTTGAAATTTGAAGTCTCCAGATAGAAATAAGCAATTCATTTCGAACATCCCTCGTATGTATCTGCTTCGGGTAAAATTGGTCAAATGGGATAACTTCTATCTGTCCATTACCAGTTGTAGCGTATGGTTCCTGGAACTATGATTATACCCCGGCATACTTCCCAGCATACGAAGTATGCCAAAGGGATATATAGTTTTCGTTGGTTCTGTCCTTCTTCTGTCCTTCTGTCCGTCCGTGATTCCGTCCGTTAACCCTTGCTATATAACCAAGTTTTACTTCAAAGTTTTTTGATTACTTATATCTCTGCAGCCATTTATAAAAAGCTTTTCATATTTGGTATAGGGGTACCTGGAAGGATTCTCTTCCATTCCACATCTATGTTCTGGGGCGGGGCTAGAGCTCAAAATCTAGGATGCCTCAATTAAGTAGTATGTTGCAGTTTGTTTATACAAACAACTTAATAGAGAAGGATGGACATCAGACATGTTTATTGCATCAATATTCAGTGCTATAAGATCAAGACCATTGTGACCTTATTTTCATGCTCCAGCGATTTTGTCTTATATCTTGAAGACTATTTCATAGATTATGTATTACTTGGAATATTGGTTCTGTGTGACACCACAATTAGCATCATAACAAATGAAGGTCACCTTGATCTATATTTCTTGGTCCAGTAATTTTGTCTCATATCTTGAATGTTATTTGATGTAGCAGCATCATTATTTGGGATTATCAGTATGATCCAACAGTTTACCTTAAAGTAAATGTAGGTCACTATGACCTCTATTTCAGTGATTTTATGTTACACCTTGAAGACAATTTGTTGCATTACTATCATAGTTCGGGATTATGTGACCTATATTTCACAGTCCTGTGATTTTGTCATATATATCCCACTTTTTGATGCCTAAATGTCATATTTACATATAATGACACAATGTGACCCAAACTTTGACTTCATAATTGTATAAATCAGCATGACCTATATTTCATGGTCTAGTGATTTTGCTTAATATCTCCTAGAATTTTTAATGGATTAACATCTTAGTTTATCTAATGTGACCATCTGATTAACTTCTCATATAGGTCAGTGACTTGTATTTTATGATCCAGCAATTTTGTTTCATGTCTTGAAGACTATTTACCCCAGAAAATTTGTACTTGAGATGATAGATCAGTGTTATTCAGAGACTGACATTGTAAACTAAATGTGTGTCAGTGACCTATATTTGATGGTCAGTTAAATTTGCCTTATATCATTGTCATTGACTTTAAAATATTTGATAAGAAATGCCACCGGCTGGGAAGTCCGTGATTCTCTTGGCTCTTGCTCTAGTTTTTTAGAGGAAAGGGCCTTGCTGATATTTGAAGTAACTGTGTCCCGGATGACATGCCTCGCCGATTGGATATTCTTTTGTCAGTGTGAGAACCGAGTTTTCGATTTCAGTCTATATTTGCCACGGTAGCGTTTTATGTAATAGGAGTAAAATTACGCCATCCATTAGGGCACTTACAAATTATTCAACCTCATTCATCTCCATGACACTCGCTCTTGAATACATTCATACGCATACACATACATAAAACATCTAACTTCTAAGTCCTAAATTCTAAGTTTGGCATTCTATTGGCATCCGTAAATACGAAGAAGAGTAGGAAAAATGTGACCAAGATCTGGTTATCGTTTGATGCAAACAACCTAAATTAATTATCGCTTTATCGATAAAAATCAGTTTCTATTTTGACAAGGGCAAAAAGTTTACATCAAGAATTTAACCTTGATCATTCTCTGGGCAGACGAAAAATTGGTGATATTTTACCCCAGCAAAACATGATTTGAAATGTCATGCTAAGTGTCTCCAATTTTTTCAAGAATACAGGATTTGACCTGTCATGCAAATTTCCTCCATTGGATTGCAGACAATTTGCATGAAATGTCAAATCCTGTTTTTAGGAAAAATAAGAAAAAAATATTTCAATTTGTCGTTGCTGAAAAATTTATCCAGAGTGCTTAGTTTTAAGACTATTGACCCTTGTCATGCTACATAAATTAAGATACCACGCCCACTTCTAATTGTCAGCCAGTCAGATTCCTTGATCCAGATTGTTGATGTAAGTCCACATACTGAATGGCAAACAGTGCAGATCCAGATCAGTTGGCTTCTTCAGAGGCCAACTGATCTGGATCTATTCTGTTTGTAAAGACAGGGAATATCATGGTTCAGCAGGACAAGGGTTAAGGTTGCACACTCGTAAGTTTTGTCAAGGACATTGCCATAGGAATCCGGTTTGCATAAGCACAATTTGAACCGGGGCACAGTACTCCCTGCAAACTTGCATGTGCGTCCAGCGAAGACTCCGCACAGGCTGATCATTCTTCATTGTCTTCATGAAAATTCTTTGAACTGAGCTACCCACAGGGTGCTCTACCAAGACTGATCAGACTGCAAAGGTGCAGGTTGATCTGAGTCTCTGCTGGGTGCACATACACGCTTGTTTGAAATGCTGTGCAACGACTCTTGTTTCTAACCTGATACGCCATGTTTGGCAATCAAAAATATTGGGTCCATTTTCACAATATCCGATAATTCCTTCGATAGAATCTTCTAGCATGCAAGTCAGAAAGGCAATTATCTAGCGAAGGGGTGTTATATAAAATTAATCTTCAGGGGACCATCACACTTTCGGCCACGGTGGCTCAATTGGATGCGCCGTCCGACTGGAGACCAGGAGGTCGCGGGTTCAACCCCCGCCGAGGTCGGCAACAGTCTTTTGTGGAGATTGATCATGAAATATTTTCTACGGTCATTCTCTCCCTTCCGCTGATTCAAGAAGGGCAGTTGTCAGTTTCTGGCGAAAGAATGTGCACAATACTGGTTAACCTCTTACAGGACTAAGTCTGCCCAGTAACCGTGTGGTTAGGTTAACTGACAGCGCTCGACATGACCCCATTGGGTTGACTGGGCCGTAAAACCTCAACACATACAAACAATTATTTCACAAACAAATCTCCAGGTTTTGGCTAATTAAAGCCTTTTTCAAGAGAGGTAAGTTCTTTCAATGCTACAGCATCCTCTTATCAATACTGACTAGTTTCTTGTAATTTGCCTTGATCTTCTTGATGGATTCCATCTTAACCTCTTCCATTGAAAGAAAACCCCAAAGTTGTGAAGGATATTCCATATGAATCTTATAAACGCACAATATTTTTTACACGTATATATTTTGCACAGTTTATTTCACAAAAAATCTCAAACTCGGGCAGAGTTCAATGTAATTTAGCAGGAATGTTGCCTCGGTGACCTTCTACCAAGACTGTTCATGTCTTGACTGGTCAAAAAACACGGCCGCAAGGGGGCGGGGTGGTGCTTATTTTCCCTATATCTCCATATAGAAAACTTTGAAAATCTTCTTGTCAGAAACCACTTGACTGATTTCAGTATTACTTGGCAGGAACCCTCTACCAAGATTGTTCAAGGAATCATGCTTCGTCAAAAACGTGGCTACTGGAGTGCGGGTGGGGGTGCTTATTTTTCCTTTATATCTATATAGAATAAAAACTTTAAAAATCTTCTCGTCAGAAACCACTGGACCGATTTCAATATTACTGGGCAGGAATGTTCCATTGGCGACTTTCTACCAAGTTTGTTCAAACTGTCATGATTCGTCAAAAACATGGCCGCTAGAGGGCGGGGCTTATTTTCCCTGTACATCTATATTAAACACTTTAAAATTCTTTTTATCAGAAACTATAACCGTTACAGTGGCTCAGTGATAGAGCGTCCGCTTTTTGACCGGGGGGGTTACGGGTTCGATCCCCGGCCGTGTCATACCAAAGAGAAAGTGGAGCTAGAACTGGTCAGCTCAGTGTCAGTATAATGTGACTGGGTGGAATATCATGTCAAAGTGTCATGGGTATGATATTTCAGTGAGGCAGCACTCTAAAAGTGAACATTGAGCTCCCTGCCACATCCGGACACCGTCGCGATATGTCTGAAAGGTTGTTGAAAGCAACGGTAAGCCCAGATCAAACAATCAGAAACTACTGGACCGATTTCAATAGAGCCTGATGAGCCGGCCTCGGGGGCTCAGTTGGATGCGCCGTTCGACTGGAGACCAGGAGGTCGCGGGTTCAACCCCCGCCGAGGTCGGCAACATTCTTTCGTGGAGATTGATTATGAAATATTTTCTATGGTCATTCTCTCCCGCTGATTCAGGAAGGGCCGTTGTCAGATTCGGGCGAAAGAATGTGCACAATACTGGTTAACCGCTTAGAGGACTAAGCCTGCCGAGTAAACGCGTGATTAGGTAAAATGACCGCGCTAGACATGACCCCATTGGGTTGACTGGGCCGTAAAACCTCAACACGAACAAAACAATAGAACCTGACAGAAATTTTCCCTTTATGACCCTCTATCAAGATTCAGTTCAAGCCGTCATGATTCATTAAAAACATGGTGGCTAGGGGGCAGGGCTATGAAATTTATACAAAAATCTCAGAGCATTGAACTTGGCTGAAACTTCAATAGTATATATGCAAACTTTTTTACTCAGGTGAGTGATATAGGGCTATCACGGTCCTCTTGTTTTACTCATGGCCCAGTTGTTCAAAGCTAACGATGTTAGATTCGTTAAAATTTACATCCAGTGATGCGCAAATATGCTGAAATTTTTTGCTGAAAAAATATGAGTAGCTTACTCAAATTTTTTCAGCAAAAAATATCAGAATATTGTGTATTGAATCCACTAAAACAGTTAACGAAATGACCCTTAACGGGCTCGTTAAGCTAACGACGCTTTGAACAACTGGGTCCTGGATGCTAAGCGTTAAAATAAATTACAGCGAAGAGGGGTCGCTTTGGTGTGAACCAGTTTTGATTCGACACATCTTCAACTGTGAAGGTCCGACAAGTCAATTTCCGCTGCAAATGGAAGCAATTACTTGTAGACAGTAACAAATAACTTTCTTCAACCTTTCTTTAATGATTTATAGATTCTTAAATGTCATATTAGAATTGATAAATCGTAACAAGGGTTTTTGGTACGACGATGTTTTACATCACAGCGCAATATCTTGCAGAAGTTTGTCGATACTGGGAGAATAACCAGGAATGAATTACAAGAGAGATTTGGTTTTGTCTGGCACTCGGAACAACTTCTCTCTTCATGATACAACTGGTTATTAATCTGACCCAAATATAGAGCCAGTTTTATGATCTAAATCCCAAAGGAATTTCAATAAAAAAAGCTTGAAAATGATCGTTTGTCGGAAAATATCCGGAAGCAATAATGCTCGGATACGAAATATACTTCGTGTTAATTACTTTTCACATCTATATTTATGGCAGTGAAGATTGTTAATAATGGAGGACTTGCTTGAAATAGGATATAGCACTTTAGAAAAAATGCACTTATTAGTTTTGCTTCGATTACTATGCATTGGGAAAAATTGAAATCGGTGAGGGAAAACCAGCTTGCTACATTTGACCTAGGCCGACCACACCATATTTATCCTTTAAAGTATTCGGATAGGCGGGCCTCAGCAAACCGTGTAGACCCTGATCAGAACGCGGCGTCTGATCAGGGTCACCGTATACAACCCATCCAGTATTTAGAAACCTCAACAGGTGGGATAAGTGGACTTGTTCAAATATTATGACAAGTATGGTAAGAAGTATATAGGTAAATACGGTAATATCATTATATTGTAAGACTTTACTTAGGGATCTTCAGGTATAAACAAAATACTAAGTTTTGGAGTTTCATTGTGATCAATGGCGCAGCTAGAACGGAAAATTTTTACGCACACCCAGGAAAAAATCTCGAAACGTTCTCCCTAGTTTTGCTTCTAAAATAGGGGCTACTCTTAGAGGTAAGAATTTGCTCCCAGAGGGAACAAATTCTTTCCTTTAATAATAACCCCTGTTTTAGAAGCGATAAATTTTCCTGTATAAGCATCTCCAATGGTATAAAAGTAAAGTATTTATACGAGGGGAGTTCAATAAGGTTCGTAGAACTCGGTATTTTTCTATATAATTCAAGATTTCTTTTTTTCATTTTTGTACAGTGTAAACCTTTGTCAGTTGAATGATAACAGCCGTTCAGTCAACACGTACATTTTCTGCTCTTACTTTTTGTTTGAAAACCTATACCCATTAACCTATACCCATAGGCAAAAATGGAAAGTCAGAATATTGAGTTCAGAGCAGTCATAAAGTTCCTCACTAAGGAGGGTGCAAAGGCCAAAGAAATCCATCGGCGCATGACATGTGTATGGTGATAGTAGCCCAAAGTATTCCACAGTGGCAAAGTGGTCAACAGAATTTAAACGTGGGCGAGACTCTTTGGAAAATGACCCAAGGCCAGGTCGCCCGGCTGATGTCATCAGCCAGGAGATGATCGACCGTGTTGAGAGACTTGTGCTAAACAATCGCCGGATCAAAGTTGCCGAACTTGCTTCAGAATGTGGTATTTCTAATGGAAGTGTTTACACTATAATCCATGAACATTTAGGCATGTCAAAAGTATCTGCCAGGTGGGTACCCAGAAACTTGAACATGCAAGATCGTCAGCAAAGGGTGGACTCAAGAACTTCTGGAAGTGTACAATGCCAATCCAGAAGACTTTCACACTCGTCTTGTAACAAGAGATGAAACTTGGCTTCACCACTGGGACCCAGATACTAAAAATGAGTCCATGCAATGGAAGCGCCCTGGCTCACCCCCACCTATGAAATTTCGTACCCAACCATCAGCCAGCAAGGTAATTTGGGACTCCAAAGGGATTATATTGATAGATTACAAGCCTGCTGGTACTTCATTTACAGAATACTATACCAATGTCATTAAACAATTAAGGGTTGCTATTAAAGAAAAACGAAGGGGAAAGCTAGCTGCTGGTGTCCTTCTTTTGCATGATAATGCCCCTGTGCACAAGCCCAGAGTTGCACAAGAGTGCAAGTTCGAGTAGTTAAATCACCCGCCATACAGTCCAGACCTGGCCCCAAGTGATTATTATCTGTTTCGAAATTTGAAGTCCCACTTGCGTGGAACGAGATTTCGGGACGATGATGAGCTCAAGGCTGCTACCGAGGCTTGGTTTGAGGACGAAATAGACGACTTTTATTTCAAAGGCATAGACTGCTTGAAAGAAAAGTGGGCCAAATGCATTGAAGGGGGATTATATTGAAAAAAAAAAATGTTGAAACCATCTTCCAATCTGTGAGTTAAACCCCCGAGTTTTACGAACTTATTGAACTCCCCTCGTATATGATGTCTCTTCACTGCAAATACTTTTTGTACGCGTGTTACACATGTGCATAATTTGCGTAATGAGTGCTACGCCTGTGGTGATGACTACCCCTTTCTTCCCATGTAATGTATAGTGAAAACTTTAGTGCGTGCAGTCTAAATATTAGGCAGTATTTCGCGATTGTTTTATTTTTGCTTTTAATCAGCCTTTTGCATTCCACAAGTCACTTTGGTGCTGCTAATAACCACATTTTTTTCGCGTTACCATTTTTATAGAGCGAAAAGGCGATGGACAAGAACAACAGATTTCTCACAGGTAGTAGATGACACTTCGAAACATTTCTTTTTGATTTTTCAAATAAACTGATGACATTTCATATGAACCAACTGCCAGACACTTCGTGTGTCTAGAATGTTCAAACCCTCCGTTGAACCAGTTTTTACCTGATGATAACCTCATTTATGAGAACCAGAATATTTAAACATTCCGTTGAACGAGTTTGTTACTGATGAAAACCTCATTTATGGAATCAAAATGTCTAAACCCTCCGCTGAACCAGTTTATACCTGATGAAAACCTCATTTATGAGGAGCAGAATGTTTAAACATTCCGTTGAACGAGTTTGTAACCAATGCAAACCTCATTTATGATGGAATCGCATTGTTTAAACCTCCGCTGAACCAGATTATACCTGATGAAAACCTAATTTTTGAGAACCAGAATATTTAAACCTCAAGAGAAACAGAATGTTTAAATGTTGAACCAGTATATACCTGATATGTACCTCCGTTGAACAAGTTTATACCGAATGAAAACCTAATTTATGAGAACCAGAATGTTTAAACCCTCCGCTGAACCGGTTTATACCTGATGGAGACCCATATTTTAACCAGAACGTTTAAACCCTCCATTGAAACAGAATGTGTAAACCCCGTTGAACCAGTTTGTACCTGATCAAATAGATTCTAACAAGAATGACCCGTGAGAGCAACAACTCAATAGCAAAACAGCTGAAGTGCCAAGTTGTCTGGGCCATACCAGCTACTTTTGGCCAATTCGGCCTCATGTGACCACATAAATACTCTAAAATCCCGGAATGGGCTCAATGATCACAGAGGACCAGAAAATATAAACTACACTTTAGTGAAGTACGGGGAGACATTTTACGGCCGCTACATGACACTTTAGTTGTAATGAAGATAAACTCTAAAAAGAATGACCCGTTAGAGCAATGAACACATTCACAAAACTGAAAACAGCTCATATGCCATGTTTTTTGGACCTGACTAGCTCGTTTCGGCCAATTAGGCCACATCAGTAACCCCAGTAAGCATTCTACATAAATCTACAGCGGGCCGTTATCGGCCCATCGGGGTAGCTGACGGGCCGATAACGGCCCGCTATAGACTTATGCAAAATGCTAGTTGAGAACCCTTCTATAAATTTCCAAAAATCCCGGAATAGGCTCAACAATCACAAAGGACCAGGAAATATAGACTGCACTATAATGAAGTACAGGGAGACGTTTTACGACCGCCACACGACACTTACAACAGCTGTAGTGAAGATAAATAGATTTTAAAAAGAGTGACTCGGGTAACAAAACAACATTGAGAAAACGTTGGCGCAACGTTGTATTTTGGTTGTAAAAACATAGTGATTAAGCGTTCAGGTGAGATATATTGGAAAGTTTTCTCATTTCAATTAATTATGATTCAGATGCTATATATGTACACAATCTGCGTTAAGTAAACGTCAAAAAGATAGTCTTTGGAAACAAAGAACATAATACGGATTAGAAAATGGAGGTCTCGGTTTTATTGAGACTTCATAATAAGTAATGAAGTTTGCAACAATGCTTACGCACTCTAGGATGTACATGAGCAGAACTCCATTCTCAAATATACCACAATGGGCCACATGATCCTACAGGAAATGACAAAAAGGTTGCACTATGATGATGTACGGAGAGACGTTCTACCGCCGCCACACGGCACTTACACCAGCTGCAGTGTAGTAAAATAAAACACCAAAAGGATTACGGATTAGAAAATGGAAAAAAAATCGGTTTTATTGAGACTCTCCATAAGCAGTACACTGCTTACGCACTCTAGCGTATACATGAGCAGAACTCCATTCTCAAATATACTACAATAGACCCAATGATCCCACAGGAAATGAAATATAAGCTGCACTATGGTGATGTACGGGGAGACGTTCTACCGCCTCTACATGGCACTAACACCAGGTGCAGTGTAGAAAAATAAACATCAAAAAGGTTGCCCTTGGAAACAGAGAACAGACTACGGATTAGAAAATGGGAGTCTCATTTTTTTTGACTCGCCATAAGCAGTAATAACGTTTGCAACACTGCGTACGCACTCTATCGTACACATGAACAAACTCCATTTTCAAATATACCACAGTTGGCCAAGTGATCCCACTGGAAATGAAAATATAAGCTGCAGTATGGTGATGCACGGGCACGGGGAGACGTTCTATTGCAGCCACGTGGCACTAATACCAGCTGCAGTGTAGTGAAATAAACGTAAAAAATATTGCCTCACACTACGGATTAGAAAATGGGAGTCTCTTTATCGAGACTGTTCATAAGCAGTAATGAAGTTTGCAACACTGCTTGCGCCCTATAGCGTATACATGGACAGAACTCCATTTTCAAATATACCACAGTGAACCCAAAAACCTTTCCCTAACTTCAGCTTGCATGTGCTCCGTTGAATGATGTTTTTACAAGCTCTTAAATACTTAGCCATACTGCAAAGCTTCCAAAATATTAGTTTAAGACAGAAATCTTGGATCAATACCACCTCTTCAAGTAAGTTAACCTGCATGAGGAGCGAATGGAGTCCCAGAAGGAAAACATCTGGACATGTAACTGAAACTATAGATGAAACTGTTGAGTGTGACAGTGGGGACCAAATACTTGGAAAGGAAAGAAGTAAATCAGTTCTAGTGACAATCTTTTGGGATGAAAACAGTATTCGTTTAATGCAAAGCCCTGAGAATTGGCCGATGGAGTCTTTCATTATTCATGTATGTTATATCTTAAGTGTAGTGAAGAAACACAATGACTAGTGATAAAAGTAATAAACGGTGCTTCTTCAGCGTTTCAGAAACTTTGTCAAAACGGTAGTGTTTGACAAAACAATTTGCACATGACTAAGTATGACAGGTATATTCACATAACACGGGCATGGGGAGACGTTCTACTGCAGCCACGTGGCACTAACACCAGCTGCAGTGTAGTGAAATACATGTAAAATAATATTGCCTCACACTACGGATTAGAAATTGGGAGTCTCTTTATCGAGACTGTTCATAATCAGTAATGAAGTTTGCAACACTGCTTGCGCCCTATAGTGTATACATGGACAGAACTCCATTTTCAAATATACAACAGTGAACCCAAAAACCTTTCCCTGCTTTAAACGTCAGCTTGCATGTGCTCCGTTGAATGATGTTTTTACAAGCTCTTAAATACTTAGCCATACAACACTGCTTCCTGTGGTACATGTATTTCTGCTACAATAAACAACTATTCACTATGAAGTTATATGAAACCGTTTACTCATGAATTTTGTTTGCAAAGTTTCCAAAATATTATTAGTTTAAGACAGAAATTTTGGATCAATACCACCTCTTCAAGTAAGTTAACCTGCATGAGGAGCGAATGGAGTCCTAGAAGGAAAACATCTGGACATGTAACTGAAACTATAGATGAAACTGTTGAATGTGACAGTGGGGACCAAATAATTGGAAAGAAAAGAAGTAAATCAGTTCTAGTGACAATCTTTTGGGATGAAAACAGTATTCGTTTAATGCAAAGCACTGAGAATTGGCCGATGGAGTCTTTAATTATTCATGTATGTTATATCTTAAGTGTAGTGAAGAAACACAATGACTAATGATAAAAATAATAAACGGTGCTGCTTCAGCGTTTCAGAAACGTTTTCAAAACGGTGGTGTTTGACAAAACAATTTGCACATGACTAAGTATGACAGGTATATTCACATAAATTTTGCCACAAGCAATTCATTTGCAACAGATTCAACATGATTTTACCAAGTATGCTTCTGTCTACGTATTATTGCCATGCACATTGCTGTTTAGTATTTTAAATAGCTACGAAAACATGTTAGTGGCTAATTTCAAGCAAACATGCGGTTATTCCATAATTATTTAAAACATACAACTGAAAAGATTACAGTTGCTTGATTCAAAGATTACCTTGAGTGTTGTCTGATTCGACACGGGTAGAAAAAAGAGCTAAAATTATACATACGCTTTTCGGATTACTTTGTTTTGATGAATTAGAATATTGGCGGAAAGAAAGTATTCAGAGTTGTTGGATCAAAGTTTCGTATAAATGATTTTCGATATTTTTCAACTATATTTGATGATTTATACAATTTGAATGTGCAGATATCAACACAAAAATAATAATCACTGGCCTTGACATAATTTGCCAAAAAAACACTCAAAATTTCACGTTAAATGTTGCATCGAAGCATTTTTAAACGTTGTCAACAGTTTACGTTTCACTGACCTCTAACAGTAAGGTAATAAGTCTATTCAAACCATAAATCATTGCAAAGTATCTTTGGAAACATTTTGTTTGAGAGCATGTTAGACATATATGTTTCGATTATATTGACAATCGAGCATGCCTACAACGTTTTCTTATGGTTGGT
Source organism: Anodontia alba (assembly GCA_964016985.1). Lineage (NCBI taxonomy): Eukaryota > Metazoa > Mollusca > Bivalvia > Lucinida > Lucinidae > Anodontia > Anodontia alba. Next base: position 23,960,208 of record OZ024829.1, read on the forward strand.
TTCATCATAACTTCTCCACAACGTATTGCAAACGTCATGGTAACGTTTACGCAACGTTGGGTTGCAAACAAACCTTCATGGAATCAAATCCTAACGTTGTGATAACGTTTTCTGTTAGCTGGGATCTCGAGTGATTAAGGCAATGAATTCATTACCAAAACTTAAAACAACCGAAGTACCAAGCTTTCTGGGCCAGGCTATCTCGTTTCGGCCATTTAGAACCAGAATGTTTAAATCCTCCGTTGAATCAGCTTTTATCTGATCAAAATGTATCTGCTCACGATACCAAAGCTTTCTTGATGATACCCTGATTATTATTATTTTGACATGTATTTGGAAGCTCAGGTTTGCATGGCTCCATATTCCTCAAAAATAGACAATTTATCATCTAAGAAAGGTTTAATAAAATGATATATGTTATTGATACCATCATTAAACAGGGCACCTGACAGCCTGTAAAATTTCAGTTAGTCTCCCGTTCTTAAACTGGATCAAAATGAAATGATTTTTATTGTACCCCTGAATTAATGTTGCCAACATGGAAACGCAACCTTAATTTTTATGGGTTTTATTGTATATCTGTTTTGACTAGAATTCTTCGGAGTAAAGTACAGTAGCACGAGAAAAAGTCTGTAATGTAGTTAAGACATTGTGAATTAATTCTTTAGTAACAGACATCACAATAAAAGTACAGATACATTTCTTAAGATTAGATGTAAATTTAAAAAACACTTTATTTCAATTTTTGTACCATGTGCGGCTTCTCCGCATTAGATCGCCTTCGACAATTAATCAGCACGGATATCTTTGCATTATAACACCGGCAGTAGTTATACGAAATCTCTTTGCAGTTGATACAACAAGGAAAAAGAAATACTTCAAGGGTAATCGGAATTGAATTTTGGAATCAGAACTAGATTGTATGTCAGTAATATTGACCTTTCCTGATTGATTTGACTGTTTTGTCATTTAAAGGGAACCCTTACGATTTATGTGGTGCTAAATATTGATCTACCCCTAATATTTCATAGATCTTAAACATCATTGTGAAGAACAATAAATAGAAACGAAAAGTGTTGCCAGACAAGCGGAGTCTATTTCTTGATTCAAAACAAAGAAAGTTTGAAAAGTCTCAGTGTAACCGATTTTCTTTCTTTTGTGTGTTCGTTTTTTTAAACATATATATTTTAGTCTCCTAAACGAAGTGGGGCTACTTATTGTTTTTGCTCCATTTCTTCTTTTTCTTTTTCTCTCCGCCCAAATATTATCCGGGCGGTTTCTCAGTAACTACTGAACAAATTGTTCTGAAATTTGGGGATATGATAGATATTGATATGAACTTTTGCAGGAGGGTTTCAAAATCAAAATGGTGGACTCAAAGGGTCGTCGGGACCATGCCGGAATCCGTCATTTATTTTTTCGGTCGAGTTCTTACTATACTGGACGGATTGTTCTGAAATTTGGGGATATGATAAATATAGATATGAAGGTTTGCTACAAGATTTCAAAGGGTCCCTTGTGGATGGAGTGGGGGGGGGGGGGGTGGGGCATGCCTCACACCCCTTCACTTCATAAAAAGGCCCTATATAGAAAACGTTTAGATCCCACCCTAAGCCATATATATATATATATATATATATATATATATATATATATATATATATATATATATATATATATATATTTATATATATATATTCTTGTTCCTTATCATAAGACGCAGCCAATGAAACCGGTCAATCAAACCCACCCCTCCTGTTCATATAATGTTTAATAGCTCAGAAACCGTTTAGAACGCACCCCTTAACCATATTATGTTGTTTTTTTTGATAAGATGCAATCATTGACACTGACAGGGCCCGCGGGGGATACGCCCCACTCTTCCAGTTCATATAAGGCTTAATATCTCAGAAGACTTTCAGAACCCCACCCCTAAACTATATATTTGTTCCTTACAATGACGCATTCAGATATGCCCAACCCCCTCCAGTTCACTTAAGTCTTGTAATATCTCGGGAATCGTTTAGAACCCTACCCTTAACCATGTATATTACTATTCATTATGATAAGATACATTCAATAACACCGACCGTGGGTCCCAGGGGGTATATCTAAAAAAAAGGCGTTCAGATCCCACTACTTAACCATCTACCAATTATTAAGTCTCCCAAACGAACCCTCAATACTCAAATGAGTATTGGTGGCTCGTTTGGGAGACTTTATAATCGGTAGTCTATGTTTCGTTTAAGAAAGGTCATGATGGAGTTTGCCCTCTTAGTGATGCTATTGGTATTCTATCCCCTCGATATGTCGCTACCGATGGTTAAAGGTAGGTGATTTGCATTAGTGTTTGTTACGAACTTTTAGTTATGTATGAAGTAATCTGAGCAGACTGGTCGTCGCTTTTTTGGCATATGCAGGACTTTATATTTATCCACATTGAAATCCATCACTGCTGGAGTCTTTCGAGATCTTGTTGCAGCTCTAGACAGTCAGATCTTTGCTGAACCTTCCTATAGAGCAGGCTGTCATCCGCAAATAATCTGAACTTGGATGTAACGGACTCTTGCATATCATAAATACAGCCAATGAACAGTAGTGGACCAAAGACGCTGCCCTGAGGGACTCCTAACGTGACGGGAGATGGTGACGACTTCTGGTCTTCGATATCACACTCCTGGGGTCTGGCTGATAGAAAGCCAGTCCGACCAAGGAGGTTACCTCTGACTCCATAATGCTTCAAATCACTGGTGATGAACGACTGCCCTTCTTGAAAACCGAGGTAACCAGAGCTGACTTCCATTCTAGTGGGATCCTATCACCATCGATGGATATCTGGAACAGGTGGCTGAGACCAGGAGCTAGTCCTTCTGCAGCTTCTCTAAGTAATCTCCCTGGAATTTGTATGGTCCGTTTGCTTTGTGGGGTTTTATGTCTTTCAGCAGTTTTAGAACCCCTTTGGTGTTGACCCTGATTGCTGGCACACTTGATGTTTGGCTGTGTCCAAGGTCTGACAAGTCTCTTTAGTGAAAATTGAGCAGACCTGATAACTCATGATGTTTACCTTGTTTAGACTGTCGGAAAATGTTAGCTATTCCTTCGTCAAGGAAATAACACCAGAACTATCTTACTTTCCGGACTTGATGAAATTCTAAAAGCCTTTTGGAGTTGCACTGTCGGTTGTCGACAGGTTGTTTACATACTTATCACGTGTATTTCTGCAGGCTTTTGAGCTTGATTCTTGGGTGCCTTGTATCTGTCTAGTCTTTGGGTTGCTTCGAATTTTTGGCACATCGAAACCAGCGTCATTTTAGCCATATGATACGTCTGACGTATGACGTCACGAATGATCCAAGGGTATGTGAAGCGCTGAGAGGTTGTTCTAGTGGGTACGTTATCCTTAATAATCTTCTGGCATCCGTCTTTAAAGACGTTCCAAGCTTCGTTTATATTGCTGGAGGATGTAAACTGGTCTACGACAGAAGTTGATAGTTGTCTGGGCATTTTTTTATCACTTGTATGTTCAAAGATGGTCTGTTTGTGAAGAACAGATGACGGATGGTTTCTTCTCAGGTTGGTTTATCAATAATCTGTTCAAATCAAGGTCTCCTTGATGTTTTCAAGGACCATCTTTGTAGATCCGATAGTGTTAAACAATAAGACCTAATCATTAAGTCTGAGTTGGCTGGTGAGTTCTTTGATATCAAAGGATCCTTTTTATAGAACATATTGAACACAACTAACTTTTTGCATTAGATGTATCCAGAAGTAAGATGAGCGGCCTTAATATATATATGACCGTTATCGGCCCGACAGGATACCTCTCGTGCCGATAATGATCCGATATAGATTTTGGCAGAATGCCGACTGGTATGAGAGAATCCGTGTTAAGGGAAATGGATATTAATCAATGTAATGAAACCTCAATCCAGTATCTTGAATAGGCTGCAGCAATGTAATTCTCAAGGCCTCTTTCACAGCTGTAAGATGTCGAATAAATACTAGACAGTCCTTATATGACATTTGACCCGGCGATATGTCTTCTTATGATTGTCAAGCAGTTTTAGGTGCCAATACAAGAAAGGAAGTTCAAGGGAGGACAGTATAGATTTTTATTGATTTCCAAATTTAGTCTCAAATTAAAGGTAACCGCCTTAAACTAACAAAACTCATCATAAGAAAGAATAGGTCTATCAGCATGCTTTGACACTTTTCTGCTTCTGAACACACGTACCCTCATTTTAGTGGAAAATAAACAAAAGAATAAAAGAAGTTTACCAGGTCTGATTTTTCAGTCGCTGACAAATTTAAATTCGGTCTGCGATAAAATTAAATATATCTTTGTGTAAAACTGACATAGTTTCAGATATTTGAATCTTCTACTGCCCAATCAGAGTCAAGCTTTTGTTTAATAAACAAATAAGCAAACCCACATTTTTTCGGTTTACCGTCGAGCTTCTCCTTGCGGAGTTATTCCCCTTTTCGACTTAAGCATTTGAAGACAGATGAAGGGTACATTGTATGCACAACTCCTCATACAGTTTTACACTGATCAATTTGAAACTTTGCAAGCTCTTTTGTCATGGTCTGTAGATGTAATGTAATGATGTAAGATGAGTAAAGATGTAAAATTTTGTTACTTTTTTTTTTTTTTTTTTTTTTTTTTTTTTTAACTTTTGAACTCAGCCATGTTTGGGGCTTAAATACTATTTAAGAGCATTACCATGGGTACTTTGTGTGCGCAACTTCTCCTACAGTTTTATTTACCGAGCAATTTGAAATTTGGAGGCCCTTTTGTCATGGTCTGTAGATGTGTCTATGGTTTGGCATTATCGTCAATTTAATTTTTGTCACCTTTTTTCGACTTATGAACTTAGCCATTTCTGTCCGTCTATCCGTTATGCTTTACGTACGGTCAGGAATGATTAGAGCTAGGATCTTGAAATTTCATATATAGCATCAGCATGAAAAATAAGCGGACCCATATTTTTTTCTTTTTTTTTTTCCGTCGGGATTCTCCTTGCAGAGTTATTCCCCCTTTCGACTTAGGCATCTGAAGACAGATGGTGGGAACCTTGTAGGCGCAAGTCCGCATAAGTTTTATGCCGACCAATTTGAAACTCTGCCGGTTCTTTTGTCATATGCATGTGGTTTTGACATGATCGTCAATTAGATTTTGTAACTATTTTTTTCACTTTTGAACTTAGCCGTGTTTGGGGCTTAAATACTATTTAAGTGCATTACCGTAGATACTTTGTGTGAGCAACTCCTCCCATTACGAAAACACGCCTATTCAAATATATAGAAAATTTCTCCTCCAAAAATTTAAAATTTTCAAATACAAAAACTGTGATATTTTTCATATTTCTGCTCGAAACATAGATTGTGGGTACTCGTTAGAACCGCCTCGGCGAGGCGGTTCTAACGAGTACCCACAATCCATGTTTTGAGCAGAAATAAGAAAAGTAACGTATACCCCTGCAAATCCCAGTTTTACTATATAAAAGTGGGGTTTAAGGGGGTCAAAATTATATAGGCATGTTTTCGTGATGTATAGTTTTATGTACAGATCAATTTGAAACTTTGCAAGATCTTTTGTCCTGGTCTGTAGATGTGCACATGGTTTTGGCATTATCGTCAGTGTAATTTTTGTCACTTTTTTCGACTTTTGAACTTAGCCATTTCTGTGCGTCTATCCGTTATGCTTTGCATATGGGCAGGAATGGTTAGAGCTAGGATCCTGAAATTTTACATATAGCATCAGCATGAAAATAAGCGGGCCCATATGTTTTCGATTTTTTTTCCGTCGGAGTTCTCCTTGCGGAATTATTCCCCTTTTTCGACTTAGGCGTTTGAAGACAATGGGAGGGTACCTAGTGTGCGCAACTCCTCATACAGTTTTATACGGATCAATTTGAAACTTTGCAAGCATTTTTATGATCTATAGATGTGTTTGTGGTTTTGGCATGATCGTCAAATTAATTTTTGTCATTTATTTAGACTTTTTAACTTAGCCATTATTAGGGCTTAAATACCATTAAAGTGTATTACCGTGGATACCATGTGCATGCCTCCTCTTACAGTTTTATACCGACCAATTGGAAACTTCGTAGACATTTTTTGTCATGGTCTGGAAATGTGCATATGGTTTTGGTATTATGGTCAATTTTTGTTTTGTTACTTTTTCCGACTTTTGAACTTAGCCATTTTTGGTGCTTAAGTGTAAGGTCAATGCATGTTTTAGGGAAAGCATTTAATTGGGAGCATAGTGTTTTACAGACACATTTTCCAGTTTTTTATGAATTTTCTTGTAGTTTTGCATAAACATTGATATTGGAGAGGAGGTTTGAGATTTTAAATGGGGAAATTTTGTTAAATTTGTTATCCTCAAAATTTAGGCTTCAATTCAATTTCATGAGAACAAATGAACAAAGTTTGATCAGAGTAATATATACACATTGATTTTGACCAGATGGAGCTTTGGGTTGAACATGGACCAATTTCGTTCGATTTCAACAGAGCAATTGTCCTTGATTGACGACAAAATTGATATTTTTGCTTAATATCTTGACAACGAGTTGTTGGGTTTTGACCACATTTTAATATGATGTACATTACCACGTTGATATTAACTTGAACTAGAATGAGAACAGAACATAGTAATGAGAAGAGCAAACACTTTATGATGAAATTTTATTGATACAAACTTCTTGACTTATTTTATCCTCATTCAAAATTGGCAAGCTAAAATGGAGTTTCTAAGCCAAGGTATTTTAGCAGCCATCAGCCACCATCTGCCAGAATGCAGCTGATGATTTGTTTCTTACAGAGAGTCTATCTGCTCTGCCGTCGAAACAAGAATTTCTGAATCGCAGTTGTATTGGAAATTAGAACACAAAATATAATGGAAAATGTGTCAATGTGGATTTAAGGAGTGTTTATTTCTAAGCTATTTTGAAGGAACATGCAAAATATGTCAGATGCAATAATGAAGTAGTCTACTTCGGGTTCATGTGGGCAATTGAAAAAGACAGAGTCTGTATTTGAACAGGATCAGTGTCTGTTATTACGTCTCTAGGTGCCTAAGTAAATGACGCTTGTCTCAAACATGATTAATTGAATTTTCAAAACTTTAGACACAGTACTATCTAGATCACAGTGCATTAATATTGATAAATAAAGAAATCGAAGTGATGCTAATGAAGTGATGTAGAGCGCAGGTAAAGGTCCCGTATGCCATATATGGACTACGAAGAATCAACATAATGTGCCTTCGAGCACGCGCATATCATCCTGCGCATGCGCAAAGTTTTATCCGGGCATTTGCTTTCTTTTGAGACATTCGATAGTAACCAATGGTTCTGTTTGCGGATAGGGAATCCCTGATCAGACTGCGCGGATGCGCAGGCTAATAAATGTGGGCCTTCGCTACCCGCATATGCCCAAAGACACGTTTTCGCATAGCGCGGCCTATATCGAACGTGGGCGAGCATCGTCGGCCCTAATCAGATCGTGAGAAAGTGCATGCTGATTTGTCCTTGAAGACATACATGTGATTATTCGATACTGTAATGTTTATCGAAGAACAGAGAAGATCTGGATCAGGCTTTGCATAAAGGATATGTTTGCTGCGTAGCGCATCAAATAATGTTATAGTTCCCAGCACAATTCCTAGTTTTACTTTCAGCGTCTTGTCAAGACATAAATTTCGATCAGCACCCATAATGTGAATTAAGGGCCACGTGGTTGTCTATATTCGACCAAAAGTGACGGTAAATAGAAATCTTTGCACGTGGCATTGTCGCATAAATGCCAAAGATATAAATGAAGTTAACCAGGAAAGCAATGATCACAAAATGATATTTTTCCAAAGCACAGAAAGAAGAAGAGATGAGGAACAAATACAGTCAGCCACCTGTATACCGACACTCGATACAATGACAAGATTCGTTATAATAACAATTTGAATGTCACAAAACCTTCGCTTAAGAAGTCACAGTTAATGAGAAATTGTGGAAGAATATTGCATTGAAACTTCAAGCAACATATGTTTTGGATATGTGTTAGAATCGCCTCACTGAGGCGATTCTAACACATATCCAAAACATAATGTTCTATGAGGAAATAAGATAAAACAAGGTCTTTCTTGCAGATCATTCTGTCCATTAAGAATTCTTTACAATAGCAAGTTCATTTTAATGGCAACATTTTTGGGAACAAATGCTGTCGTTGTAACGAGGGTTCTTTGTAATGTCAAGACGCACAAACAATAACTGACATGTAAAGAAGAACTGCAACGGAGGAACTTCAATGGGACGATCAGCAGTGTGTGTGTGTGGGGGGGGGGGGGGAGGGGGGGGGAAGGAGGAGGTGGGGCTGTAAACTTAAACTAGGTTTCTTAAACGATCCTAAATATTACTGAAAAAGATAGAGATACAACCATTTTCTCAAGTTCATCGATTCCTTAAAAAATATTCACATGTTTATATGAAAACATATAAAACCAGCAGCTCCGTCACACTAGCAGTTCCATTCTGCAGTTTTGAAAAAAAGATACGATGCAAACGGCCTGTTTAACGCTTAGCACTCTGGGTAAAATTTTCAGCAGACGATATTTTGAAATATGTTTCTTATTTTTCCCCCCAAAACAGGACTTGACATTTCATACAAATTGTCTAGAGACAATTTGCATGAAATGTCAAAACCTGTTTTCTGAGAAAAATAAGGAAAATATTATCAACTTGTCATCTGATGAATTAGCCCAGAGGGTGGTAAAGGTTAAGGGTTGATTAACTGACTAAAATCAGCATTTGCCACAACTGGTAATTGCAACTAATCACAGTGTGTCATCACGAAAACATGCCTATATAATTTTGACCCCCTCAAACCCCACTTTTGTATAGTAAAACTGGGGTTTACAGGGGTATACATTATTTTTCTTATTTCTGCTCAAAAACATAGATTGTGGGTACTCGTTAGAACCGCCTCGCCGAGGCGGTTCTAACGAGTACCCACGATCTATGTTTTGACTAGAATTATGAAAAATATCAAAGTTTTTTATCTGAAAATTTTCAGTTTTTTGGAGGTGAAATTTTCTAAATATTTGAATAGGCGTGTTTTCGTAATGAACGTCTAAATATATTTTATGAAAAAGATCTTTTGGAAAAAGGAACATAAAATTTAGTCCCTTCATATACAGTAATGGGTTGTGCGACGCTGCATACGTAGACTGACCTCAGGATGAGAAAAACTGTTTTCCATACAGCTGAAATAGGCACAGAACAACATTACGATAACAAGCCTATTCAAATATACTGAAAATTTTACCATCAAAAAATAAAAAAAAAATTCAGATAAAAAATCCTATATTTTACATATTTCTGCTAAAAAAATATATTGTGGGTACTCGTTAGAACCGCCTCGACGAGGCGGTTCTAACGAGTACCCACAATCTATGTTTTGAGTAGAAATAAGAAAAACAATGTATACCCCTGTAAACCCCAGTTTTACTATATAAAAGTGGGGTTTAAGGGGGTCAAAATTATATAGGCATGTTTCCGTGATGAAGACCAGAAAATATCTACACAACAATGAAGACCGGGGATATTACCGCTAATTTTAAGCGCAAATGGGCTGTAAAATACATCACAGTTGCCTCTTAACACCGTTAGTAGTGAATTTAAATCTAGCGCAGTGGACTCTCGTTACAACGACAGCATTTCTTCCTAAAGACTTATCTATTAAAATGAATTTACTGCTGTACTGAATACTAAATGAGCAGATTGATATGTGATAAAGGTCTTGTTTTGTTATTATTTCCTCGTAGGACATATGTTTTGGATATTTGTTGGAATCGCGTCGTTATAGGCATAAATTAGGCATAAATAATTGGCCAAAACTAACTAGTATGGCCCAGAAATCTTGACACTTTAGCTGTGTTTATTTTTGTGAGTATGGTCATTGCTCTCAAAGGTCAGTCCTTGTTTTAGTCTATTTACCACAACTGACATTACGAAAACATGCCTATTCAAATAAAAAAAAAAAAAAAAAAAAAAAAAAAAAAAAATACCACCAAAAAAGGAAAATTTACAGATAAAAAAATATGACATTTTTCTTATTTCTGCTCAAAACATAGATTGTGGGTACTAATTAGAACCGACTCGACGAGGCGGTTCTAACGAGTACCCACAATTTATGTTTTTGAGCAGAAATAAGAAAAATAATGTATACCCCTGTAAACCCCAGTTTTACTATATAAAAGTGGGGTTTAAGGGGATCAAAATTATACAGGTGTGTGTTTCTTGATGTGTACTGTACCAGCCGACGAATTTCAGCAACATCTGTCTATTATTAAACAGCTATATATAATAAACGATATATTACATGTAACAGTTTCATCGTTTTTCATTTTTGTTTTTTTATTTCCCCCTCAGTTTGCTTTGTTTTATTTGTGATGCCGTCAAACATTCCAATATGTTACATGCCTATATAAAATGTATAGGTTTAGCCAAAACGTACACCCATTTTATTGCCACAAATAGAAAGTGGCTATTTTTGTACGTTTTCATTGCGGTTTTGCAGCTTGTCGATAGGTATTTTGAACACTCCAAACCAAATACAATTACTGTTACTTTAGGTAAATGTTAGTTTACAAAATCAGAGCGCATTTCAGCCAAACCTGTAAAAATGATTCATCATTAATGGTTAAAACGCCCTACAATTATTCTGTAATCCACTTAACCCTTAAATTGCCAAGAAAACCTGCATCTGAAAATGTCGTCTGTTTATGTCGTCTGCTGAATATTCTTGCAATCTTTTCAAACCTATTTTTGCATACAGGCAAACAGTGTGGACCCTGATCAGAATGCTCCTAGAGGAGCAGTCTGATCTGGTTCCACACTGTTTGTAAAAATGACTTTTAAAATCACTAGCAGATGACAAAGCAGACGACAATTGATGCATGCAAAGACAATTTGAACCGCAAGGTAAGAAAACGTACCGTCTGACATATGCGCTCAACGAGGGCTCAAATCAGCGTGCATAACCCCGAACCCCGATCAGTCTTTTGTTGTCCACATGTAGAAACTTTGTATCCTTGGCAACCTAAAATACTACCAGTGACGGTTGTGACCAGCCTGTATGAATGTGCAGGCTGATCTGAATCTTCGCTAGGGGCACATGACCGAGAGACCATTTTCTGACGAGTCGGCTCATTTCGGATTTCGTTTCTCAAGTGAGTCTTTGTCGAATTTTAAACATGCTTCAGCTGAGAAATTAGATAATAATAGACCAACTGAAACACCTTAGTACCTACGTGCGACGTGAGCAAACTGCCAATTTATTCTCAAAGGAGGGATTCTTGGGAAGCAAAAATAATAATAAAATAAGTAAACCAAAATAGCAGTCTTGCGTTTATTGAGTCTGTTCATTGACACTACTGTGACGTGCAACATTGCTCATACCTCCATAGCTACGGATAAGGCGCTTTATTTCAACCGAAAAGTATTGATATTTTCTTATTTTTACACAAAAACATATGTTGTGGCACTCATTAGAAGCGCCTTGGTGACAATAATGTGACATGCAACAGTGCTCACATCTCCATACCTCGTAAAAACATATTGATAATTTTCTTATATCTGCACGAAATCATATGTTGTGGTATTCATTAAAAGTGCCTCACCGAGGCGCTTCTAATGAATACCAACAACATATGTTTTCATGGAAGAATAAGAAAAAATATTTTGATTTTATCTGCAGCTATGCGCTATCGTGCGCGATATTCTGTTTTCAAATGAATAAAAGATAGAAATAGTTACCCTGGAAAGCTTACAATTATGAAGCACAGCCTTCCCGGGGCACGGAAAGAAGACTGGATAAGGCAGAAACAATAACAAGAGACAACGGCACAGTTACAATGACCGACATACAGACCACAACTAACTGCAACAGAGGAACGAAACGGATAACAGGTACAAATACTAGATGGCTTAAACCTTTCATTCCTGAGTTTCTGGTGCACTTTTCCAATCTTTTACTTGGATTTGTCCATTGATGCAAATAGGGTTTCAGTCTAAACATCAAAACAGAATGACAAACAGAGTAGATCCAGATGAGACGGCTCGTGACCAGCCGTCTCATCTGGAGCTACACTGTTTGCAAAGGCATTGGATTTGATCTCCTGGGCGGTTTTAAGCCATCGAAACCTCGCCTGTAATTCTGATGTAGTTTGAAAGACCGCAAACATGACACCGCAATGTCTGGTAACAGCCTCATTGCATTTGCCCTAACTGTTCGGACACCTTTATCATTTATCATACTTTTCCTAAGCTTGAACATTTCAAATTTACGGATACTGATGTGTCTAAAATTGCTAGATGAATGGCAAACTAGTGTATATCCTGATCAGACATCGCCGTCTGTGGCGTCTGATCTAGGACTACACATTTTACTCAGGCATGTCTGTCTGAATACGTAGGATAAATAAGGAAGACTTCCACCATTCAGAGTCTAGAAAGTTCAGATGAGTCATGTCAAGAGAAAAGAGTCACTGTATATGCTGAAACGAAACCGAGATCTGCCTACGTAGTCTAATATCAGCTTTCGTTGTCCGCTTACAAATGTTTAGATCCTTCAGAATCGAACGACGGCCATCGAAGGTTCTGCTCAGACTGCACGCGTGCGCAAGCTGAGCTGGGCTTTCAGTGTCCATATATGCGATAAGTACCTTTTCGCATGACACGACGAAATATTGTACAGTGACAATAGAGAAGATGGATCGTTATTCTGTCAGATATTGGCGCAAAGCAGAACATGGGTTTTCCCATGTTCGACTTCATTATGTATTAAAGTACTTGCCTACACAAATCTGGGAAATAATCGAGCCCTAGAGGAACGGATAAATAATGTCTAAGCCTTACATATGTCAACTCACGCTTCTTCATAATAACTATAATATATCTTAGATGATATAAATATACTCAGTGCCAAAAGTTAGTATACATGGAGTTTTATAGTTTAAAAAACACAATCTTTATAGTTTGAATATACAATCTTTGTAGTTTTAATACAACATCTTTTTAGTTTGAAAGTGCAACATTTATAGATTGCATATATAATAATCTTTATAGTTTAAATATACAATCATCGTGGTTTGAATATACGTACAATCTTCATGATTTGAATATACAATCTTTATAGTTTGAATATACAATTTTTTATAGTTTGAATATACAATCTTCAAAGTTTGAGTATATAATAATCTTTATAGTTTGGATAGTTACATTGTTAGAATCTCCATAGTTTGACTATACAGTCTTTATAGTTTTAATATACAATCTTTATAGTTTGAATAAACATATTTTTATAGTTTGAATATACAATCTTCATAGTTTGAACTATACAATCTTTATAGATTGACTATATAATAGCCTTTGTAGTTTCAATATACAATCGTCATAGTTTGACTATACAATCTTTATAGTTTGACTAATAGATACAATCTTTATAGTTTGCCTATCAAATAGTGTTTATAACTTTTAATATACAATCTTTATAGTTTGAATAATTATACAATCTTCATAGTTTGACTACACAATCTTCATAGTTTGACTATTAAAATAGTCTCACATAAATTGTATCCAGCAGGGATGGTATATATCTATGAAAAAGCATGAACAACTCTATTTTTGAACATTTTGGCTTTAAAGCCTTCAGCTTGAAATTTTCTACATGCAACTAGATAGTCTTTATAGTTTGAATATGCAATATCTATAGTTTGACTATATACAGTGTAATAGTCTTTGCGTTTGAATTAACGATTTGCATAGTTCGAATGATTATACAAGATTCATAATTTGAATATACAAGCTGCATAGTTTGAATAAACAATCGTATAATTTGAATATATAATAGTCTTTATAGGGTAATACACAATCTTCATAGTTTGAATAATTATACAATCTTTATGGTTTGAATATACAACCTTTATAGTTTGAATATACAATCTTTATGGTTTGAATATACATAAAGTTTGAATATGCAATCTTTGTAGTTTGAATACATTCTCTTTATAGTTTGAATACACCATATTTATAGATAAAATTATACAACCTTTATAATTTGACTATACAATCTTTAAATTTGAATATGCAATCTTGATAGTTTTGATGTACAAGTATTATAGCTTAAATGAACTTTTTCACATTTTAACCGATAAAACGCTAATCAAAATTGCAGCAGACGACATTTTGATTTTTTGAAATTGTTTAGAGAAAAAAAAAGGACTTGACATTTCATATGACTTGTCTGCTAGGCAACAACGACAACAAAATAGCTATTGTTTATTGTCTGCAAAAACTGATATCACATTCTCTTGTTTCTTATTCTGTGGAATAAGAACAAACCAAGGTATTCAGTGGACTTGATACACTTGAAATATTTTGCGAATTTTTACAAACTTCATTACTGCTTATGAAGAGTCTCAATAAAACCGAGACTCCCATTTTCTAACCTGTAGTGTGTTTCCAAAGGCAATCTTTTTGACGTTTATTTTACTACACTGCAGCTGGTATTAGTGCCGTGTGGCGGCGGTAGAACGTCTCCCCCGTATTTTACCATAGTGCAGAGTATATTCCATTTCCTTTGGGATCATTGGGCCCATTATGGTATATTTGAAAATGGAGTTCTGCTCATGTATACGATAGAGGGCATAAGCAGTGTTGCAAACTTCATAATTGCTTATGAAGAGTCTCAATAAAACCGAGACTCCCATTTTCTAACCTGTAGTGTGTTCTTTGTTTCCAAAGTCAATCGGTTAGACGTTTATTCAACTTTTGATTTTTATACAGCAAATCCATTTTGAGAAATTCTAAATGTTAAATTTTTGAGAAAATTTATAACTTGGTTTAGTTAAAATTCAACTGCAAAGTTACCTCTCTTCCGAAGTGTAAAAGGTTTTCCTTTGGCTGAAGGTTTTAACTTATAATAGGCTATTTCTCATAACTGCGTTCAATTAAAAAGTATATTTTTTCATTAACTTCAAAGGCCACGTGTACACATCTCTAGGCGATGCATAGGATATTTTATTGCTTGATCATAAAGTTACATAACAGATATTTCATACAAAATTAATCACTTGCCCATAAAAATTGCTGTACGTCCACAATCAGAAGGTGTAAAAATGACACAAATTGAAAAATAACTGAAGCAAGTTAAATCCACAAACTGTACCGAGTTGTTTAATCTTTTGAGTTAAAAATTTGCTTGTAGAAGTTATACTTCTCATTCTAAAAGGAGAGAATTTGCTCCCATTTGGAACAATTTTTGCTTTTTAGAATAGACGCTTTTCAAAAGAGAGCCAAACCAGTTTTGACACTGTTTCTCCATTTATTTCCTTTAACATGAAACGGGATCGTAACGTAAAGCTTGAAACCAAAGGTACAGGAAAGACAGAAAACTTTACAAAAAAAAATGGTAACAATATTTCTTAAAGAGCTTTAATAGTAAACATTTTTCATTTGTTGCTATATACAATATGTAATGCTCGCGTCATTGACCATCTAACACTATGGCGAGACTATCGAGTTGCTGGTCTGTTAAACTACGATATCAGTGTCATACCCATTCAAAAACGTAAATAAAGACACCCAGGAAATGCCACAATCACGAAAGCACAGCCTTCCCGATGCACTAAAAGAAGGAGAGATGATGTACAAGTAATAACAAAACCACCGACGCACCAATCAAGAAGAACAGCAACAGAATAAAACGAACTGCAACAACGGAATCGCCTTGTAACGGTCAGCAGAAAAAACACTTGGGGCTTAAACCAGTTTTACAATGTGGTCGCGCGATTGTTTTACAAATTCAAAAGTTTTTTTGATAAATCAGCTTATGATTTTGATGTTAAAGGCTCCATATTCATCAAAATAGACATTTCTTTTATCCAAGAAAGGTCTAATAAAAGTTTAGTTAGTCTCGAATGTTGGGTGCATTAGTTCAAAGATATGATGAAAAATTATTTCATATTTGTTCCAGTTCAAGAATGCGAGACTAACTGAAATTTTACATGCTGTCTAATACAATGTATGATTATATCAATTCCATACATCAATTTGTTAAATCGTTTTTTGGATAAAAATGCCTGTTGCTGAGGAATATTGAGTCTTTAAGGCTCGTGCCTGACTGTTGCTGTCTGTGATTAGGCCATCGTTGTCCAGCTTGTTGTTTTATTTTTGCTCAGGGCCAAGTTATTCAAAGCTCGTGAGTGGTCAAACTGTTAATTGCTCATGTCAGTACAATATCAAATTCAAAGGTATTTTTGCTGAAAAAATGTGAGTAGCTTTTGCAAAGCTATTCATATTTTTTCAGCAAAAATATTAGCGTTTATGCCATATTTGATGTTCAAAGATTTAACGATACGTTAACTAACGACATCGTTAGTTTTGAACAGCTGGGTCCTGGTTTTAGACGCACTGAACCCTATACTTTGTATCATTGCAGTTTTATTATTTGTGTTTTACTGAAATGTTTCACTTATGAGGTAGAGAACCCTATAAACTGTCTGATTCCAACAGTTTATTGAATGGCAAATGATTTATGTTGAAAAATACTATCCATATCTTAAATAGATTCTTCTTAAGATGGGGAGCTTATCGTTTTATTATTGATAGCACGTTTTTTGGTTCCTATGGGCTGCTTAAATTTATGATGCTTATTCCTGCATGAATCAAATTTGTAAAATCTAAAGAAGTCTGGGAAATCACACCCATCTGTTGGCATTGAGACGGAATAGTAGCCTGGCATTATTCGAGATTTTAGCAATCATTTCTGTGATCTTAAAGATATTGGTACTCAATCTTACAAAACAAAACAAAAAAAAAAAAAAAAAAAAAAAAAAAAAAAAAAAAAAAACAAACAAAAAAAAACAACAAAAAAAAAAAAAACAACAACAACAACAAAAAAACAACAACAAAAACTGGCTGACATTCTACTTAAATCTATAGTGGACCGTTCTCGATACGAGCTAGCTATTGATGGACTATCATACAAACGGACTGAGTGTACTATACAAAATAAAATTTGACAGTAGGTTCGAGGTAACTCATATAAAGAGTGTCAATGTCATTAAGTTAAACGATATGTACCGCTGAACACTAAAACAATAATCTGTTGGTTTTATCGAAGTGTAATTACAAAAACATTTTGTCTGTGAGTTCCTGTCTCTTGTCAACCATTTTTACAAAGCATTTAAACCCATTGATGATAAGTTGTCCACAGTAGTAAATGTTAGATGATCTATTTCAAGTCCTTATTTTGAAAACTTTGCGACGTTTTAGTGCCAACTTGAGCTGGTAATGCAGTGGGCTAATGGTACCATAGGTTTGGACGGAACTTTCTAAACATGTCTCAGTAAGCATTGTTTGTTTTAAATAATTTATTTAGGCAAATGTTTGTTGATAATGGACAGAGACATGTAATGATGCAGTATTTTGAGAAATTATATGGTGTCTTCGAACATGCGCAAAATGCACAGATTCAGCCCAGTGGGCACACAACGTTAAAATGGCGTCGTATCAACGTCGATGCGACGTGATCACGTCGCATCGACGTTGATACGACGTCATTTTAACGTACACGTGATCACGTCGCTTCGACGTTGGTACGACGTCATTTTAACGTACAACGTTAAAATGACGTCGTATCAACGTCGATGCGTTAAAATGACGTCGTACCAACGTCGATGCGACGTGATCACGTCGCATCGACGTTGGTACGACGTCATTTTAACGTTGTGTGCCTGCTGGAATATTCATCCCACGAATGCACAAAGTCTCATCCGGGCATTTACTGTCTCTTGATACATTTTGTAGTGTCGAATGATTCTGTTAGCGGACAATGTAGGCTCTGATCACACTATGTAGATGTGCAAGCTGATCTGGACTTTCACTGTGCGCATATGCCCTAAGACACGCGTTCACGTGGTGCGGCCCACATGTAAGCAAGTGACAGTACATAATGATCAATCCTCGTAAAGCTGTGGAACTGTTCATGTTCACATTTTGAACCAAGGCTTATTTTGAAACAAAACTTAATGAATCCCGTATGAAATCCCGATCTATGATTATAGTATAAATCAGTGGTCTGAAGTATTAGTTATCTATAAGTTAATGAAGTCCCGTATTGACCATTAAATCACCAAGCACATCTGCAACGGATGACGTTGATATTTTTATAGTGGTGAGCATGAAGTTTTATTGCGGCATTGCATCTGTAAAAATAAAACACTTGTAATAAAATTGAGCTGTAACATAAGCTGCGAAGACTCCTATCAGCCTGCACGTACGCATTGTGACTGACCAGAGTATTCTCGGTCCGCCTGAAGTAGCCGGTAATAATGGGTAAAAAAACAACTCAGAAAAAGCTTAACCCATTTAAGCCTAGCTTGCCGGGAATAAAAGGGAAATTGGCAAACAGTGCAGACCCAGATCAGACGCCGCAGAACGCGGCGTCTGATCAGGGTCTACACAGTTTGCAATAAGTTCAGAAATTTCTACAAAACGTGATTATTATAAAAACTAACCAGACACCTCTTATATAGGTAATTGACCTGTCCAAAGAGTTAAGGTAGAAGAGTCCACACGGCATAAATGAGTTAACTTCGTGGATGCAAACTGGATCTCAGTATTTGTTGATAGAGCATGCCATAAGATATGCTTTCTCACGGCATTACGGACTATTCATGAAACAAGTTTGGCCTTGTCAGACCAACCTTGTGGCATCTGCGAGCAGGTAACTCCAACACAGGTCTACACATCCACACTTTATGATACCAGTATTCAGTAACAGCTTGAATAGTGTGAAACAATGAGGAATCCATAAAAGGGAATTTGACGAGGATTTCGGTTAGACTGTGCCAATACGCATGCTAATTTGAATCATCACAGCAACAAAACTGTTTTCTTGTGTTGCCATCACGAAAACATGCCTATATAATTTGACCCCTTAAACACTACTTTTATATAGTAAAACTGGGATTTACAGGGGTATACATTATTTTCTTATCTCTGCTCAAAAACATAAATTGTGGTACTCGTTAGAACCGCCTCGACGAGGCGGTTCTAACGAGTACCTACAATCTATGTTTTGAGCAGAAATATAAAAGAAATATCAGATTTTCTTATCTGAAATTTCCTTTTTTACAGTTGTAAAACTTTCAATATATTTGAATAGGCGTGATTTCGTTATGCTACATGTACATGTTCAAATATGAGCCGGAACACAGCATTTTCTACAAGATAACGTGCGCCTAGTCTAGATTCAGATCACCCTGCGCATCCTTGCAGTCTGATCATAGTCTTGACGGGACATTTTGTGTGTAGCCAAGGGCCTAAAGCGTCTTCATGCGGACAGCGAAGACTATGAGCAGGCTGATCTGATTCTTCGCTGGGCGCACATTTTGTCTTGTAGGAAGTACTGTGGCCCGACCCATATGCTATTGGGATGATCATCTTAGGGTAAAGACTGAGACAACATTAGTGTAGTATTCCTTAGATATATCATTCAGTGCCGTAAATCAAGAGAGATTCATGGTTCTTTAAGCCTGTAACATTCTTTCTAGTTTTATGCCTGTTTTGTTTTCACAATGATAACATGCTTTGAACACAGTCTCGTAAACCACCTATCTTGAACTGGATACATGCATTATGTCAGAAACTATTGTCAGTGTGTCCAGACAACATCTGAACCTTAACGATAAAAAACAAAAAAAACAAAAACAAAAAAACAATAAAAGACAAACAAACAAACTGCACACGCCCTTACCATATTGCACAAATGCATCATGTGGTCTTACGCAATTGCTCATGCCCGTAGGTAGGTTTAACCCTCTCGTGGGGCGGGGGGGGGGGAGGGGGGGGGAGCTGAGGGGGGAAGGGTGTAACCTGAAGATAATTTTGATACGGGTGTGACAGCCAGTATTTCGAGACCTACCCCAATCATATACCTGGCCTATAAAGAAACGGATCCATTCATATACTGGATTATCTGAAATGTTGACCAATTCATATACTGTCCATTGATATTTTTGTACCCATTTATTGCTGGTAGTCAGACAAATATTGCAGGCAATTCATTGAATACCAAGAGAACAAGCAGCTTAAAAATCTCTGAGTGAAAAATATGTGCATATACTGGGAAGTAAGAAAAAGTGGGGCTTTTCATAGACCAATCAAGAAAAATCGGGTCAGTCATATACTTTTTGTTGAAAAAAAGGGGCTAATCGTATACCTGGCAGCGCTGAAAAAGGATGCCATTCGGCACGCACATCCATACTATACCGTATATAGGAAGTCACCCCCTCCCCGTCCCCACGAGGTTTAACCACGCCGCGGCTCATATCTGAGATAAACTACTATATATTTCTGCAAAATGTCATCACGTGACAATCCCTATAATTTCGCCCTTACCGGATTCTCCCTTTTACTGCGCAAAGTGGTGAATTGGAAGTGGGTGGTTTCCTGATTTCTGAAACATTTCTTTTTATGCTTGTGTTTAAAAACTGAGAAGAAAATCATGGTTACCTATTTGTTTGTTAACCCACTAAAGACTGGAGACCCCTAAACGGGTAACTGGTAAACAGTGAAGATCCAGATCAGACGCCGCAGAACGCAGCGTCTCCACTGTTTGAACATAGTTCAATCATTTTGCCTTGGGAATATCTACCCAGCTAGCATTCTACGTAAATCTACATCGGGCCGTCATCGGCCCGTCAGCTACCCTGACGGGCCGATGACGGCCCGATATAGATTTACGTAGAATGCTGACTGGGTACATCATGTAGCCTGACATATCTGAAATCGAAAATGAATCGAAAAATCCAATAAATAGTGTTGGAGGGTTTATTTAGTCTTTAATGGGTTAAATTGCCCACTAAAAGGGGAGCGGGGTCTAACATTGCGAAATAAAGTTTAGAGAAGTTTCAAAGCTGAAAGCTTATTACATAACATGCTGTTTATATATTAAAGAATAACAATATGTTTCATTTTAATCTTTTTTAACAAACAATACGGAAATAAGACTTGTCATTTCACTCAAATGGTCTCCTTAAAATGAAATTTCAAGTATAATTTTCTTCGAAGGCAGTGTGAATAAAATGTGACGTCCTATTTTCTCTAAAAATAATGAAAAAAAAAAAAAAAAAAAAAAAAAAGATATCGCTAATTTTCTTCATGGCCTACAGAGTGCTAAAGTTTAAAACGTATACGAGTCAGAACACGTAATATAAAGAAATTATGCCAAGACTTGCAAATTGAGCTGGGGGCAAATATTTCCAACAATACAACATGTGCACCCTGAAAAGACTCAGGTCAACGTGCGCTGATGCGCAGGCTGATCAAAGTCAACACTGTCCGCCTGAAGATGCTTTGAATCCTTGGCTATCCATAGACTGATGCAAAGGTCTAGGACCGGACTGTTCGGGTGAGCAGGCTGATCTGAGTCTTCGTTTGGCGCACATGCAATCTTGCAGGAAATGCTGTGCCCCAGCTCAAATGTCATTACTAAACAGGAAGTAAACAACTAGAATTACAAATATCAAAATAGACACATTTATCTCGATTAAAGGTTGAAATATTCCACTAAAGTAGCAAATGGACTGGAAGGCAAAGATGCAAAGGAGAAAAGAGATTGATTTGTCAGGACGATCAACTCAATGATCTGTCATCATTACCATCAAAGCATAATTGTGGAAACTATCTTTAAGGTTATATATTGAAATATATACATTTCTATTTTAAATGAACGCTTTCATTTGGACCATTTCTCTTACTGCGTTTTTGCATCTTAGTGCGCACAATATTGCGCAAAAGGTGCGTCGAAGTGCACAGTACATACCTTTTGCGCCCTTTAGTTTATTCTTTTGCGCACTTTTTTCTGCATATGACTTTTCACGGAAGTTAAACCTACAATAACAGAGATACTGTTCTTGGGTACCGGTAATGACATGAACATGTACAGGAGAAACTTATATTTATAGGTCGTGCTACGAAAACAGGTGGTTTAAGTGCATTTTAAAATGGCAAACATTTGACCAGCCTAGTTTTCGCCATCAGACTAAGTGCATGCTACAGATATATTTTTTCCAGTACGGCCCCCATAAATATTTGTGATTATTGTTTTGTGTGTTTGAAAAAGTTTACAATATACATGTATTTATATTATGTGCCACATTTAAGGATTTAGCTTATTTTAGTCTGGAACCCCCGCACCCTCACGCACACACACACACACACAATACCTTAAAGGGTAATTGGCAGTTGACCAGGGTCTCCGCTATTTACAAATGGTTTAGCCATTTTTCTCTAGTAATATATCTAAATCACATAGCCTAACATACCTAAAATTGACATTCAATCCTTCTCATATATAGTGTCGGGTGAGTTTTATTCAGTCTAAATGGGTTAAACACCAAGGATTGTCTTACCGCACAGCCTGACTAGGTTTTTTTCTATAACTCACAGGATCCTTGCATTTTGTAAAATGTATCAACGGACAGCAAATCATTTTGTGAGACTATGTGGATTGCGTAGAAATATCCAGATTTTCGAACATGCTTGAAGACCCTTTACCCTTGGCGCGACCCATTTATTTTCCTATGCTCAACTATCAGCGCTTACAATTTCCACTTCCTTTCAATTACGCTGAATTTTCACCCCATTCATTACGATATTTGTAAATTTTTTCACCCCATTCATTACGATATTTGTATCAGGTGCTCTGATTGGCTCTTCAGCTGAAGGGGAGTCCTCTAATTATAAATAGCTGTGGGGTAAGCAATTATCAGTGAAATGGTGGAAGATAAAACAGAGGTTTGTCTACGAAAAAATGAGTTAGCAAATCTTTGTCCAAGAGAGCAGTTTTAACCCTTCTCTTGCTGAACACGACATACTCTGTATTAGCAAACAGTGTAGATCCAGATCAGTTGGCTTCTGAAGAGGAAGCCAACTTATCTGGATCAGCACTGTTTGTCATTAAACTTGTGAATTTCTATCAAAAACCTGGATCATGTAATCTGATTGGCTGGAAATTAGAAGTGGGCGTGGCATCTTAATTCATTCAGCAAGCCAAGGGTTAAGTGGACTGGATACTTTATTGTGTTTAGCCATTTTTATCAGGGGACCTTTTTGACTTTCTGTTTGCTTTTCTTTACAGCAAACCCTTTCTAAAAGGCCCTATTTCAAAAGAAAATAGTTTGACGGGAGCATTTTCTTTCCCTCCGTCAAAATCTATCTTTTAAAAGGGGAGGAAACACACTTGTGACTGAGATGCCTCTCCTGAAAGTGTATCCATTCGCCTTAAGTGGTATTACACACACACACACACACACACACACACACACACACACACACACACACACACACACACACACACACACACACACCTCTATTGCCATCAATATAATAAATCTCTCGAGTTACATTCATGAAAGTAACGGTCTCTAAGTACAACACAATAGCAGCTCCGTAATTAAAGGGTGTTAATGTGGGTTTACCAGTCGTCAGTCTTGACCGAGCCGTCTATCACCAGGCAACGGTTCAGAATGTGCTCCGTTCACTGGTGTTTTTTTTTTATCTAATTTTCCTCTCCGGTTTCTGAAGTTTTATTTCAACAATCAGTTTTAGATGTCTGAAAACAGTATAAAAATTATCCAGTAAGAGGCACAGTCAGAGAGCATAGCCAACTGAAGACACCAAGAGAAAGAGCAAACAAACCATGACAGACAGTAATCAGACAGATTCAAAAGCAATATTACAGTTAATATTTCTAGGTGTGCAAGTTCCAGAGATCTACTTGAACATGAACAAACCAAATCAAACAAAGCTGGAATCTATATAAGCCGGCATACTTAAAAAGGGACCTTATGGTTTCCAGATTTGTGGTTCTTTAAATGCTCATGCGCATTCTCCTATTTGGGCTACTTGAAGGTCTCCAATACATGTATATGAACAGGAAAGGCTCTGGTGAGACTGCACTAATGCGCAGGCTCGACTGAGCCGTTGCTGGTCGCTTGTATGATAAGTACCCTTTTGTCATGTGCTGGCATATATATACCTTTAAAGGAAAGAACTGACTAATATAACAGCCCAGAATAAGAAGGGAGGCAAATATGGACATGTCATAGTTTTCCTGTGACGGTGTATGAATCCCTTTTACCATCATCATGTGTTAATCCTAAATATCATTTACATGTTATATTTTACTATTTTCAACACAGACGCTAAAACAAGACGAATATATCTCCAAGACGAGCAGATTTGATGGAATAACACGCAAATTGAATTCTAATGGAGCCAAGCTGTCGCTCAAGTCCCATAATCACAGGTTGATATTTTTAGAAATGTCAGTTATTTTTATCATCAAAAAGCAACTTTTCGTGCAATATAGCTTTTTACTTTGCATAATTCTATAAATTGCATTTATTGTTTTTGTTGCTTTTCTTGATTATACTTGGCTAGGTCGTGTGTAAGCGTCATAAAGATTCGTTTATGTTGCCACAATCATTATTAGAATAAACGTTGGTAATTTGACGTTTCAAGAGTTCTGTTTGTAGGGCCGTAGGGAAACGTTGGCTAAACTCTTTATTGAGGGGAAGTTGCCAAACCGCCACCAGGTTGAATATACCACAATCCGTTTTCCTGTTACTGCCAACCTAATAACTACCTAACAACGTTAACTCTGATAACGCTAAATTCTGCATTCAAACGTTGTATGCTGATAAAACTAAAGACAACTTCAAACTTTTAAAGGAATATCTTAATGATATTGAGTACAATATCGACTGATGAATATGGATATTCCAGTAAAACGCGCCAAATCTATAGCTTTGGGTTAACCCTTAATGCGCCAATAACAACTGCAGCAGACGACAGTTTTTATTTTTTTTTTTATTTTTCAGAGAAAACAAGTCTTGACATTCCATGTGAATCGTCTGCCAAGCAGACGATTCACATGAAATGTCAAGACTTGTTTTCTCTGAAAAATAAAAAAAAAAAAAAAAAAAAAAAAAAAGAAATAGAATGTCGTCTGCTAAAAATTTTGCTTGGCGCTTTAAGGGTTAAAAGTGTAACCCGAGCCGCGGTCCTATTTAACGCAGAAAAAGGACCTTTTTCCACGGAAAAGGATAGAAAAAGGGCTTTGGGTACCAAAAGGCCTACTTTCAAAGTTAGCCCCAACCAGTTCTAAGGGTCTATATAATTTCAGGCAACCGCCCCCATCAGCACTCCCAGTGCCTTGACTTTCTTTTTTATGGTATTAGTAGATTTGTGAAACCTTCGTTTCGGAAAACTTTTGAGGGGGACTTCTGAGGACTTCTCAAATAGGTTTCGGACTCCTGATGCCTCTGAAAAAAGCGCTAATCTGATGTGAATGTTTGGTAAATAACGGCTTGCTTTTAAATGTTACTTTCCTAATTTTTACCTTGACGGGCAGATTTGACAGTTTTGTCGTCTCGTCAACGCATAAAGGGTGTTTTAAAATACACCATGCAGAGTGAACAGAACCAAACCAACCTCCAAATTAGGCTTACAATCTGGTCAGATCCCTTAAATACAGACAAGATTACCCATTTAACCCACTTGTGCCTAGCGTACCATTAAAGAGACATTGGCAAACAGTGAAGATCCAGATCTGACACCATAGAACTCGACGTCTGTTCAGGATCTTGCTATTTGCATTATATACAGGATTTTTTTTTTTATAAAACATGGTAATAATAAAACAGATACCCCTTATATTGAAAATGGACCGGTCCGAAGAATGAAGGTATCAGAGTCCATTCGGTATAAATGGGTAAATTTGCTTTATCCCCAGAAAACAGACATTTAAAGTTCGTGATGTACACTCCGTTTACTCTATAGCAGTCTTCCGCATAGGTATAAGATTTCATATACTTACATGTCAGTGGCGAGACTGACAGACTCCAACTTAGTATATAAGCTGAGATAAATTTTGAAGTCATCAAATCAGACCAAACATCTCCGAAAATTAAAAAAACAAAAACAATTTATATAATGATACCTTATGCTATTTGTTCGATTTGCAAAACAATATCGCGGAAAAACAGAAGATAAAAATGACCTCGTGTTATAGTAGTTGCCTTCAAATACTTTATAATCAATAGATTACCGTTTATGGAGACTTATGACACTTGTTAGATTCCGCCATTTACATCATGAAAACATGCCTATATAATTTTGATTCCCTTAAACCCCATTTTTATATGGTAAAACTGAGGTTTACAGGGGTGTACATTATTTTTCTTATTATGCTTAAAAATCTAGATTGTGGGTACTCGTTAGAACCGCCTCGCCGAGGTGGCTCTAACGAGTACCCACAATGTAGGTTTTTGAGCAGATATATGAAAAATATCAGAATTTTTTTTTTATCTGAAAATTTTCAACTTTTTTGGTGGTAAAATTTTCAGCATATTTGAATAGGCATGTTTTCGTAATGTTTTACAAAGGCGACAATTTTTGGGACATCCTGTTCGTTTTCATGTACACTTAGTCCCTTCTGAAAACTGCCTACTCTAAAAGGAGAGAATTTGACCCCAAGAAGAGCACTTTATTCCTATTAGAGTAGATTATTAAGAAGAGAGACAAAACAATTTTGAAAAAGCTGCCTCCCTTGAAAGTGTATCCATTCCCCTTAATTCAAGAATAAACTCGATACGCTTGCGATTGTTTCTCACAAAAAATATATCGTGCTTTTCATAACGTTTTGAGGTAACAAAACCCAGCTATATGCTTTGTATCGCCAGTCAATGATTATTATCCCCGCGCATAACGAAGTTGTGTAGGGGATATAGGGTTTGTCCCGCATGTAAGTACAAACGTACGTACGTTCACTTTTCGTCATTGCTCTAGCGCCTACATTTATTGATACGAGGGCGTGTCAATAAATAACCATCCTATCCAATTTCCGATAAACCAAGACGGTCATGATTTTCATGCTTTTTTTCAATATATGTTTTATAATTGGGTACAAAATTGCACACGTATTGAGTCATTCTTTAATAATATATTGAATGTCAAACATGGCTAGTGAAGCAAAGGCATGCATTTCGTCTAAATTTGAGTACCATGCTGTAATACGGTACTTGTATTTAAAAGGTAAAACAGGCAAGGAAATACACGGCGAGTTAGCCGATGTTTATGGGTCGTCTGCACCATCTTATGCTTAGGTTAAATTCTGGGTAGGGGAATTCAAACGCGGTAGAACGTCTTTAGAAAATGAAGCCAGGTCTGGACGCCCACTGGATGCCACCGACGAAGAAATGTGTTAGAAAGTTCGGGATCTGATATACTCTGATAGTCGAATTCAGGTGGAAGAAATAGCGCAGGCATTAGGCATTTCACATGGTAGCGTTTCAACAATCTTATACGATCGTTAAGGTTTGCGCAAGCTAACAGCCCATTAGTTCCCCAAATCCCTTAGCGATGAGCAGATGGCAACCAGAGCATCAGTATGCAGCGCCTTGTTGAAGCGTTTTAGGTCAAAAGATGATTTTCTTTTGCGTCTGGTGACTGTAGATGAGACTTGTGCTCATTATTATGAGCCAGAGAATAAAGCTCAGACATCAGTGGGTAGGGCCTGGGTCCTCGAGGCCAAAGAAGTTCAAGACGCAACCATCTGCTGGCAAGGTGATGGCCACAGTATTTTGGGTTGCAAAAGGCGTTATTATGTTGGACTTTTTACCCAAGAGAAGTACAATAACTGGAGTGTACTATGCAAACTTGTTAGACCAGCTGAGAACCGCAATCCATGAAAAACGCCGAGGTAAACTCTCTAAAGGTGTTTTGCTGCAACGGGACAACGCGAGAGTCCACACTTGGAAAGTTGCAATGGATGCTGTAGAGCGAAACGTGTATGAATTAATACCATACCCTGCCTATTCGCCTGACCTAGCTCCCAGCGACTTCTTCCTATTCCCACACTTGAAAAAGGATATCCCTGGACCATTTCCGGTCTGATGAAGAAGTCGTCACGGCAGTTGAGGAGTGGGCCAATGGAAAGGACCTTGACTTTTTCAGTTCTGAGCTGATGGCACTTGAACACCATTGGTCTAAGTGCATCACACTAGAGGGCAATTACATCGAAATAGAAGAGGTGGATCTTAACCGGAAATAAATTAAGCTGGTTACTTATTGACTCACCCTCGTAGGTTTTGATATAAAAAAAAGGTGAGAGAAAACCCCAGGGAGTGCCACTATTACGAGCCGCAGTCCTTCCCAGACACCAAGAGGAAGAGAAAACAGACAAAACCAAACAAGCACAAATCGAACAACGTATACGAAAAGCACTATTTTTAGTCTCTTCCCCAAGCGAGGTAATCGCAATGCTAATAGGACTGAAAAACACAAGAATAAAATAAAACAAGGCAAGACTTAAAACAAATCACAAAACAACAAAGAGTAAGACTAACATCGGGACCACCGCCTTAGAACGGTCAGTAGAATAAACCACCGGGGGGTTAAAAATACTTTGACAGTCAACCAATTCCACCCCGGGTCCCGATGCTACTCTTAATAAATACAGAAATGCATAAAAATTCGGTTCACATAAAGGCTCCCAACACACATATAATGGGTATGGAAATATCTCGATGAAGTTCGACTCTCAGGGTCCTCGGCTCAAGGTCAATGTCACTGTTGCTATTTAAAAAAAAAATGCAATCGCTCTAGCGCCTACATCTATTAATGGATTTTAATATAACTTCAAACAAATGTTGGATATAGTAGTATCTCGAGCAAGTGTGACTTTCAGGGTCCTTGGATCAAAGTCAAGATCATTGTGGCTATTTTAGAAAAAAAACATGCTCATCACTCTAGCGCCTTATTTTATTAATGGATTTTAATATAATTTCAAAAAAAAAAAAAAAAAAAAAAAAAAAAAAAATGTTGAGTATGACACTATCTCGAGCTAGTTTAACTTTCAGGGTCCTGGGCTTAAGGTCAAGGTAATTGTGGCCTTTTTAGCGAAACGTTGCCATCGCTCTAGCGCCTACATTTATTGATGGATTTTAATGTAACTTCACACAAATATTGGGTATGAAATTTCTCGAGCAAGTTCGATTTTCAGAGTCCTGGGCTCAATACCATGGTGACTGTGACTCTTTTTAGAAAAAAGAAAAACTTTGTCATCGCTATAGTGCCTACATTTATTGATGGATTTTAATATAACTTCACACAAATGTTAGCTATGACAATATCTCGAGCAAGTTCATCTTTCAGGGTCCTGGGCTCAATGTCGAGGTCTCTGTGGCTAGTTTTAGAAAAAAAAAAAAAAAAAAAAAAAAAAAAAAAAGTGCCTGTCGGGACTGGTATTTCCGCCCAGCAAGGAATGCTTTCAATTTCGGAAACAAAAAGAAATCACATGGGGCAAGGTCTGGGGAATACGGGGGGTGAGGCAAAACAGTTACTTTTTCTTTCTTCAAAAACGCCGTAACTATTGCGGAGGTATGAGCTGGGGCATTGTCATGTAGAAGACGGACATGTTTAAAACCAGTGGCAGGGCGTCGTTTCTGATAATACTTTTTCAGTTTCTTCAGTACTACGTCTTTGTAGTACTTTCCGGTGATGCTTTTGCCCTTTTTTCACTGGCACTTTTATTGCGACTCCTTCACCAGAGAAGAAGATTGCATACAAAACCTTCTTTATACTCAAAGAACGTTTGGCAATTATTGGGCGTTTGCTGTGTTTAGTGGTCCAGATCTTATTGCTAACCTTTCTGACGGGCTCAAAATAATGGACCCAGGTTTCATCACCTGTGACGACATTGGCAAACTGCTTTTTGTCATATATTGGAAACATTTGAAGCAGCTTTTTGGCCTCTTTAACCCGTTGCCTCTTTTGCTCGTCAGTCAACAGATGTGGCACCCATCTAGCAGAAATCTTTCTGACTTTCAAATGCTTCTTCAAAATAAGGTGAACCGTTGATAGTGATATGCCTACCTTTCGTGCAATATCACGAACTGTAAATCTGGCATCTCCTTCAATGATTTCTTTTATTTTGGAAACGATTTCTTTACGAGATACAGATTTTGGCCTACCTGATTTCGGTGCATTTTTGATGGACTCTACACCAGACTCAAATTTCTTTTTCCACCGCCGAACTGTGTCATAAGACACACAAGAAGGTCCAAATGCAGTAGGAATTTCAGTCATCAGCTTCTTCAAAGAACAACCAAGTTTTGAGCGAGCTTTGATGTAAGCCCGTATTTCATCTTTTTTGTCGATGCTTCTACCAACCATTTTTACTGCAGTGGTCAATGACTGTGTGTATTCAAATGGCAAATTTTATGTCTTACACTTAGTCTAACATGTACATTTATATACCATTGTGTAGATATTGAATAGCACTATACAGGTGTGTATTGGTTTTTATCGTGCCCCACGTGGATATCGAGCTAGAGGACAATAAGCAATTCATTTCGAACATCCCTCGTATTATATGTCATGAAATTTCCCAATTCAGTGTTTGCCCACACCAAGTAGTCTTGTGCAAGGGGATTTGTATGCCTTGTTATATACGCAGTGCTCCCATTCCCCCATCCTCCGTTTAAGATTATTTAGTGATCGCAGCAGTTCTCGTTGAGTGCTTGCGTTGAGGCCATGGAACGTTCGGCGCATACTTTAAACGCTCCGTATTTCTCACAAGTAGACATTTTATTATCCAAGAAAGGTGTAATTTATTGATGTATGGTTTTAATACAATCATAAAATGTAGCACCTGACAGCTTGTAAAGTTTTAGTTAGTCTCTCGTTCTTGAAATGGAACTATTTTTATATCGTGTTTCTGAATTATGTTGCGAACATTAATTCAGAGATACGATAAAAAATCATTTCATTTTTGAACCTGTTAAAAAACGAGAGGCTAACTGAAATTTTACAGGCTATCAGGTGCCACATTTTATCATTGTATTAATACTATATAACAATTTATTAAACTTTTCTTGGATAAAAAAAAAATATATATATATATTTGTGAGGAAAACAGAACCTTTTATATAGTGCTGATGTTAATAATAGTCTGGTCCTTTTGGGACAACATTCGAGACTGTCAACTGATTTGCCTTTTTAGATCAGACTGTAAGACTCTAAACCAATTTACACCCATTGCATTCTTTCTAAATAACATTTTCGATTGGTCCATTTCCTGTAGAAGAGGTGTCTGATTAGTTTTTTATGATCATGTTTTATAGAAACTCCCGTATTTAATTCAAATGGTATAGACCCTTATCAGAACGCTGCTGCGTTCTGCGGCGTCTGATCGTTCTGCAGCGTCTAATCTAGGTCTACACTATTTGCGAATGTCCCTTTTATGGAAGACTAGACATAAATTGGTTAACAGTATGAATTCGGCATCGTTATAACTATACCGACTCAGAAAAGAAATGCAACATTTTTGAAGTACAAAGAAAGATGAGAGTAATATCGTTTTTTTTTCTTCTGTTCAACTAAACATTTATCTATACGTCTTCGTCCACAATTTGCTGCATGTATTTTTTGTAATGAGGAGGAATAAAGAATTCAAATATATTATCAATTCTAATTTACATGCGTGTTTTGCACACTAGATCAGGTTTACAATAATAAGATATTTGTATTGGTTCTATTTTAGTAGGGTTGCTTTCTTTTTTTTTATTTGGGCTAGTATATGTAACATATTGGTGAATTTCTGGCGACTCTGGAATCTATTTAATATTTCCGGAAAACAAAATAGCTATCGTTTAGTTAGACCCCTTTATTCACAAACACATTATATGGTTATAACTGAACTTTTTTTGGTTGATTGCTTACAATACAAACGCAAAAAAAAATCCTCAAAGAAGTTGTCCACGTGATTGTCATTGACCAATGTAATCAAGCCACATGTTAGACGAAATCCAGGTAACGGTTATTTATAGCCGCGCTATTCTTGTCGCTGTTCAAAGTGCTGTTGACACAGGGTTATCTGGACTGGGTCATTTGGTACAATGGCAAACAGTGCAGACCCAGATCAGACGCCGCAGAACGCCGCATCTGATCAAGGACTGCACTATTTACTTAAATAACAGGAAGTTAAGGACTAAATGAAACAGTCTTAAGTCCCCGTTCAGGACCATTTTCCCAGATTACAATCGACCTACTTGTGATATCAGTGCTTTGATTTTATACCGACACTTGATATAACGGCAAAATGTGTTATAATGATAATTTCGCTTGCACGAAACCTACGCTCCAGAGGTGACAGTTAGTCAGAAATTAAGCAAGGATATTATATTTAATTCTTCAAGAAACAAATGGTTTGGACATGTGTTAGAATCGCCCCACTACATATGTTCTTTGAGTTAATAAGAATAAAACCTTTCTTACATATCGCCCTGCTCATCAAGCATACTTTACAACGGAAAATTCATTTTAATTGCAACATCATTGGAAACATTAGCTGTCATTGTAACGAGGGTTCATTGTACTGGGTGGTGAAAACCGGCATCAAAAAAGTGGCGTCCGGAATCAAAAAAGGTGGCAACTCTGTTAACCAAACTTAACCGAATATATTTTAGCTTACATAATTAATTGTTCAGAGAAAACATAAAACATTACAAAGTAAAACACTACATTAAAA
This sequence comes from Anodontia alba, assembly GCA_964016985.1. Taxonomy (NCBI): domain Eukaryota; kingdom Metazoa; phylum Mollusca; class Bivalvia; order Lucinida; family Lucinidae; genus Anodontia; species Anodontia alba. Next base: position 23,992,875 of record OZ024829.1, read on the forward strand.
TTAACAAAAAGCACCCCAATAAAAGTATCGCCTTGGAACGGTCATTAATGAATTACAGAGGGCGCGGGTGGGTGATGGTTGTAGTGGTGGTGGTGTGTATGTGTTTGTGGAGAGGGGGAGGTTAAGCTAGCTTTACGGTCTTAAGTCATTTAAATGCCGTAATAAGAAATGTTCCCGAAAAGTATATTTAGCAGAAACATTCGGCTGCTATACAACCCCAATCCCAAACATCACCGCCACCACTCCCACCCCACACACCTGTATCCCCTGCGAAATTATTAGTAGATAAATAAACAACTAAAGAGGTAACTACTACATTACCTGTACGAGCGATAGATAGCTGTTGCTTCCTGTTTGCTTCTAAGTTTCAGTTCCTACTAGTACGGTACATACTCGAATGAAAGATTTTGCTCATTTGAACTAAAACCAATCCACATGTAATCACAACAGATTATCGTTTGAGTGCTCGCCACCGTCTTAAATGATATGTTATACAGACACCATGTGTTAAATATGAAAAGAATGTGTTCTATGGTTGCTAAGATATGAAAACAGAAAACTTTGCATGTATAAATTGCAAGAAAAAAATGACTATGTCCTAAGTATTGGCCCCTGGCCCAAACAGGGGCCTGATCCAGGGTTCTTAATATTGCAGCTAACAGATCACTCTATATAGATATCATATACCAAATATGAACTGAATCGGACTTGTAGGTATAAAGATATATAGAGATTCTAATGACTGTGTGTGTGTGTGTGTGTGCGTGCGTGCGTGCGTGCGTGCGTGCGTGCGTGTGTGTGTGTGTGTGTATAAAACATTGCTATTTATAGCTTTCCATAGAGTCTGGTAACAACAATGCTAACAACAATATATTATAATATATTAAATATTTCATTCTGACCAACTTGATCGGCCTTGATTTACTTAAACTGAAAAAAGGAGTGTCACTATCATCAAAACAGAACTTGTTGACCCCTATTTACCCGGGACAAACAGCACAAGAATGGAATGCTGATCGTTCTATGCTCATATCTGTTTTATTTAGTGTGAAAATAAAAGTTGTTGGGACTACCATTGTCCGATTTTCGAAATTCTATCCGCAAAAGTGACAAACAATTTAAAAAGCGAGAGTAGTTACATGTACCTATTTGCTGACATATTTATTTCTCGTAAGTCATGGGCGGTAGTTCCCGTGAGGATTTGCTTTGCATAACGTTTGATTATGCCATACGCGATTACCAGGCGTGGATAAGAGAGCGTGAGAAGAGTGTCTGTAAATGCCAAGGACAATCACCTTCTTATTTATATTCTCTTACATATGACTAGATTGAGAGACAATATTAGCGCAATATTCCCAGACAGATCAGTCAGTGTCATCCATTTCACAAGATTCTTGTTTGCTCTGACACGTTTTTTGCTGACTTGAATATCAGTTTGTCAAATACTAGTAATAATTATTGTTTGTATTAATAACAGCTGCCTTTCACTTATCTTGGCCTACATGCCTGGTTTTGTGAAAACGGTTGGCTTGTTGGTCTAAGTGTTTCGAAAAATATGGTATCCTATAGAACAGAATACGTTCTATTTTCCAATCAAGGATCCTTGCGAATAGAAAAAACAAATCTTACATTTACATTCATTATTTTTGCAACACGCACATTTTAATTATTATTAGCGGTATAAGTACATGATAGAGAGAGAGAGAGAGAGAGAGAGAGAGAGAGAGAGAGAGAGAGAGAGAGAGCACTGCATATATTATGAGTATCGTTGAAACTTTCTGTACAATTACCGACGAAACGGAAACGTAAGAAGCATTTTATAAATGAATAAGACCGAAAGCCCAAAGAGGCGCCCATGTGGTCACGCCCTATTCGTAATTGTAAAACAGTTCCAAATTATAGATATAGATAAGATTGGACTAAACATGATTTACTGCATACTAAACAAAAGGACTGGGAACAAATTATTACAATGTTAGCTGGTCTTCTCCCTTCTGCATAAATTACAATGGAACCGCACCGCGTGAAAACGTACATTCTGACATGTTAACCCTTTTTAATTCTGAATAAATTAAGATGCCACAGCCACTTCTAATTGTTAGCCAATCAGATTACTTGATCTAGATTGTTGATATAACTTCAAATACTTAATGCCAAACAGCGCAGATCCATATCGGTTGGCTTCTTCGGAAGCTAACTGATCTGGATTTATACTGTTTGCAAAGGAAGGGCATACACAGATTCAACAGGACTAGGGTTAATGCAATCCGATCTGAGTCTTCATTCTTCACATGAAAATACTTTGCATCCTATCACAAATTCGCCCAGTGACGACTGATCAGACTGCACGAACGCGGAGGCTGATCTAAATCTTCGCAGGACACACATGTCCGAAGGTACGTTTTCTGACGTTTCGGCTCAATGAGTTACATATACAGTGATGAAAAGAACCATTTTGATATAACAGTGACAGAAATAAATAAAATGAAATAAAATAAACAAATAAATTATTCAATAAATAAATAAAACAAATAAAGAACTTGTGATCCGCATTGTTCAAATTTTTCGATACATTGCTATTAGCCCTTGTCCTGCTGAATAAATTAAGATGCCATAACCTAATTTTCAGCCAATCAGATTGCTTAATCCAAATTGCTGCTATAAATTCGTATACTTAATCGCAAACAGTGCAGATCCAGATCAGTTGGCTTCCTCAGAAGCCAACTGATCTGGATCTACACTGTTTGCAAAGGAAGGGTATATCCGGTCCAGCAGGACAAGGGTTAGTATAAGCGAGAACCAAGTAGAAATGTGAGTAATATAAGCAGTGACGTTTTGAATATTAGTCAAGACTGTCGATGGCTTAAATAAGGCGCAACATAAGAGAACGTTCCTTCGGATATATACCTGAAGATTCAGATCAGTCTGCGCATTTGCACAGTTTGATCAGAATCTTTACTGGGCGTATTTCGGATAACCAAAGATGCTATGTTCATGTGGACAACGGAGAATTGATCAGACTTCGCGGATGCGCAGGCTGATTTGAGTCATCGATATGCGCCCATGTTAGAAGGTACGTTTTCTGACGTTGCGGCTCAATGAATTTGAAAACTGCTAGTATGATTATTTAGTTGGTTTCAAACTAATGTAAAGAGCAATTTAATCATTTGTTGAGAAATCGAAATTTACATTAGGAATATTTTGGTTTAAGTGTATGGCTTGCAATAACCTTTGTCTCTGGCTGTCATAATTTTGTGTTCGGCGCTTTCCAACAGAACATCACAACAAAACTTCACAACTACAATTAGAATAAGGAATTGTGTTGACATTTTAATTAACTACATATAGACTGCTACACCTATGCCTTATTCTTAAAATAACATTTCCATTACTTTTCATCACCCAACAACTGTTCCCCAACTTTGCAGGGCTAATAAATGGTTTGTATTTTGATAATGTGTGGATACTTTGAGTTTCAATGTTAAGACCGTTTTATTATTATAAGGTGGATGACAAAACTAACGTTCCATAAGAAAAGGTTGATCTTATTTTGGATTGTTTTCAGGTCATAAATCGCTTACATAATTTTCATTGTTTGGAAGCAGGTCTTTCAAGTAACTGGGTTCCATCAATTACAATTTTGTACATAAGCGTTAACTTCATTTTCTGTTTTCATTCTTGAATCTATAGATCGATGGATGTTTACTGCCGTGTCAAAGGTTAGACGAGCCCACCAAAAATTGCGAAGCATTCGGCAATAACGCCGCGAAAATATCTTGATATCACTGGGCAGATTGGTGGTGGATACATTCATAGTCGTCAAAACCAACAAGCAAGATTGTGTATGGGCACCATGTGCGCTTGTGTCAATATTTTAGTATTTATTTCATTATACCTCATTGAGACTTTAAATATTTATTAATATAACTGTTTATAGTTTCTTTGTTAAAACACTACCATTAAAATCAATCACATTACGAACTATAAAATATCAGTTAAATCAGAATCACTGTCAAAATAGCAGCCTCATCGCAGGCATCAAGAAAACATACCTACATAATTTTAACCCCTTAAACTCCACTTTTATATAAGTAAAACTTAGGTTGCAGGGAGTATACATTATTTTATATATACTGAAAGGAAAAAGAAACGCAGGGTAGAGTTTTTTCCTTCTTATTTTAACCATTTTTTTACGGTGTTTACTATAGCCATACACTTTTACAGATTGTCCTGTGAATGTGAACCGCGGGTATACGAGTCTTTGGTCGATGTGCTATCTACCCAGTGTGTGAAATCATTCAACCGTGCACTACACAGGGCATTGCACGGACAATACGGAAAGCCAAAATTTCGTGCAAAACAAGCATGTTTAAACCTTCAGCACAAGATTTCCTCACACCATTTGGTACACTTCAACGATACACAACGCTCTTCGATTCTTTTACCGATTTTTCTTTTCATTTTTACGCTACTTTGAATTTTTTTCAATCATGGTACGATTGACTGATGTTCAGAGGGGTAGGGCAATTGCGTTGCTGATGCAGGGTCAGAGGCAACAGCAAGTTGCCAATCATTTTGGGGTTAACGTCTCGACAATTGAACGTCTTGTTAGACGTTTAAGGGAGACAGGGCATTTAGCAGACCGACGTCGCGACGTCAAGACAGGACAATCCGTCTGGCACATTTGCGGAATCGTCATCTCACTGCTACCGAAACTGCCCTTAATACAGTAGGTACGCATAATCGACAAATTTCTCCGAAGACTGTTGGAAGTCGATTGCGTGAGATTGGTCTTCGAGTTCGTCGTCCATACGTTGGTCTGCCTCTGACCCAGGCACGTAGGTTGCGTCGTATGGCGTGGTTGACGGCGCATGCGCCCAGGCTATTTCCGATGAGGCAGTGGAGACGAGTTCTTTTTACGGACGAGTCTAGGTTCACTCTCTATCGCGCAGGTGGTCGACGTCGTGTGTACCGACGTCGCGGAGAACGCTTTGCCGACGCCTGTGTTGTCGAACGGGATCGGTTTGGGGGTGGCTCCGTTATGGTCTGGGGAGGCATTGCTAACGGGATAAAATGACAGTTGATTATTGTTGCGGGCAATATGACCGCAGTAAGGTATAGGGATGAGATTTTGCGTCCTGTTGCAGTCCCGCTTGTGCAACAACGTAATCTGATTCTGCAGCAGGACACATGTTGCCGACCACATGTTGCCCGAGTTTGTCAGGTTTTCCTGGCAAACAATAACATCGCACCACTAGCATGGCCACCGTACAGTCCAGATTTGACCCCAATAGAGCACATGTGGGATGAGCTGGACAGAAGGGTTAGGAAGCGCCGAAATCCCCCCGCAACTCTCGCACAACTAAGAAATGCGTTGATCGATGAATGGAATAACATCCCGATGCGAACTGTCAATGCTTTGGTTAACTCCATCCAAAGGAGAATTAGGGCAGCAACGGCAGCAAGAGGAGGGCACACCCGATATTGATTTTCAGTTTGATTTTGATTTCAAGATTTGGGGGGTAGCTACCAATGGACTTCAATAACTCGAGACTTGTTGATCACAAACCAATGAAATTTGGAACTTTTGTTCCATACATGTACCGTTTTGTAATTATAGTAAAATATTTAACAAACGTTTTCAAACTTGAATGAAATTTAGGAATAAAATTTACCCTGCGTTTCTTTTTCCTTTCAGTATATTTTTGCTCTCAACATAGATTGTTGGTACTCGTTAGAACCGCCTCGGCAAGACAGTACTAACGAGTACTCACAACTCATGTTGATAGCAGAAACATGAAAAATATCAGAATTTTTATCTGAAAACTTTCAGTTTTTCGTGGTGAAATTTTCAATATATTTGAAGAGGCGTGTATTAGTAACGGGTAATTGAGGACGGGTCCTACCAACTCCACACGTCTCTCTCTCGCTAGGCGTATCAGTCTTGTAAGAATAGTCACAAAAGAACGATGTTTGTAAAAATAGAATATTATTTTCATGTCAATGACTTAACATAGTTTGAGGCGGAGTATAAGGAAACCTATAGAATGCTGTATGCATAAAGTCAGTGTTCATTAATACGACCCTATTACAGCCAAATAATATGATCGCGATCTTTGATTACTATTTTATGATGTTTCATAGTTTGCAAAGAACAGAGAAGTCACGGATACCCAAAGCATCTCATCAGGGTGTGCATTTTTGCAAGTGCATTACGTCGTTTTATTTATTGACTTTTTTTTCTTTTTATCATTCCCACGAGTTTTGTGTTGTTATTGTTTAGACAATGAACAATCAATCTTACAGGGAACTCCCCCGCCCACCAAAAAAAAAAAAAAAAAAAAAAAAAAAAAAAAAAAAGAAACAACAACAAAAAAAAAAACCAAAAAAAAACCAAAAAAAAAAAAAACCAAAAAAAACCCAAAAAACACAACAACACAACACGTGCAAGAAGATTCACATGCTTGCAACAAGAAAATATGGATACTCGTAAACTATAGCATTCGTCTTGCTTATTCCATAGTACTGTCAAAAGCACATTTTTGCAGGCTTTGGTATTGCATGCAGACTGGTACATTTATTTTATAAATGATGTTATAGGGAATTTACTTTTTTTCATAATTTTACACGGGTCCCAAACAATAATAACAATACACAAAACGAAGACACATGGCACATGGAGGAAAAAAAAAAACAAACAAACAAAAAAAAAAAAAAAAAAAAAAAAAAAAAAAAAACATGAAAAACTAATGTAATTAATTTAAGAGGAACGCGACTCCCGACCTTGAAAATCCTTAAATGTATCTGTTCCAACAAACTAACCAACTGAGCTAGAATGCAAAACGCTTGAAAACGCGGGCGAAGTCAAACAGAGCAGATAAACCGGAAAATTCCAAGTGTCGAAATTTTTCCCGTTACCTGCTTTACCCGGTTTAGTTCAGTAGTACATGTAATATAACATCAACACGACAGTAAACATTTATCGATCTATAGCGTTTTCAATCCAGTTTTTTGAATAAATTCGAATCTCTTGAAAAGGCGGTTTTAGATATTAGACTGTTTATTAGACTGTTTAAAGGTGGATCCCAAACGTGTAGCTCCAAATTAAAAGTTATAGATTACATAGAAACATTTATTGTTATTTTTCTGTATACTCTATACATTTTTGTTTGGATACAAGACGGTTGTTTAGCTAACATGTTTTATAAAGAGGTTGTTGTTTTTTATTCATCTGAGTGAAGAAAATGTCGGTAGCACAAACGAAAGAGATCAGTTTACACTTGCACTTGTTTTAATCGTTTGCATCACGAAAACATGCCTATATAATTTTGACCCCCTTAAACCCCACTTTTATATAGTAAAACTGGGGTTTACAGGGGTATACATTATTTTTCTTATTTCTGTTCAAAACATAGATTGTGGGTACTCGTTAGAACCGCCTCGGTGAGGCGGTTCTAACGAGTACCCACAATATATGTTTTGAGCAGAAATAAGAAAAATATCAGAGTTTTTATCTGATTTTTTAAAAATTTTTTGGTGGTAAAATTTTTCAGTATATCTGAATAGGCTTGTTTTCATAATGGGTATCTGCAGATTAAAGACATCACATATTTCAGAAACGAAATTTTATAAAGAGCGTATACAGTATATTATGAAAACACGCCTATTCAAATATATTGAAAATTTCACCAGCAAAAACTGAAAGTTTTCAGATAAAAATTCTGATATTTTTCAGATTTCTTCTCGAACATAGATCTATGTTTTTAAGCAGAAATAAGAAAAATAATACATACCCCTGTAATCCCCAGTTTTACTATATAAAAGTGGGTTTTAAGGGGTCAAACTTATATAGGCATGTTTTCGTGATGATAATGTCCAATACAGCTTATTTAGGGTATGTGTAAGAAGTTGAAACTTATGTTTTTGCAGATTTTCGGCCAAGCAGAATTAATTATAGAGTCGTTATGCTTTGTCCATATATTAATCGATAATACAATTTTCCAGGCGTTTGCGATTATCAACAACCCCTGGAATATTTTTGACGTACTTTAATTCGATGTCATAATCATGCTGTATATTGGAAATTACCATTATTTCTGTTTCCAGTAGTGATCTTTTGATTAACTATTCCTATGCTCAGTCCTTTAATTTTGCTAGATCGGTAGTCAGAACATGTTCAATAAATTCTAAACTTTTGATGAAAATATAAGGAAAGTGTCATCTGTAACTGCAGGTAATCAGATGTATCATTCATATAAATCAAGAACAGTAGCACACTCAAGACAGACTGGTCCTTTTAGAGACGAGAACGTGCAGTTAACAAATACTGTTTGGTTCTCAAAACGCAGATAGCCTTGAATCCATTCTAAAAGACTTCCAGAGATTCCATATTTTAAGTTGATCTATCTATCTATCTATCTATCTATGAACTAAGAAATGGGAAGTAAGAGGTCACCACTGGTCTTTCGTATAATACAAAACGGTTCACTGTAAATGTGATACTTTTGATGTTACTTCTATGTTGTCTTATCTTCCTACCTGCTAGAGTTAGCTGAAGTTCTGTCATCATTTACTGACGTTCCCTGTAATATACATATGTATTTTTATTTTATTAGCATGATTATGATTGAATTAGATTCAAAGGTATACCAACCTCGCTTAAACGAACAAATAAATCAAGTTCGGAATGTCTGATATTCCTTTTCAGATCCTGGCAACTTTTGCGTTAATGAAAATATTTTCTCATAGAACAAATTATTTAATTCATTTACTATAGACACCAAAAGGCTCCAGTACATACAATACAATTACTGTATTATTCGACTAAAATCTAAATGTGACATGACCTGTCTCAGGCCTGCAGACCTATTTGCAAAACTAACTTGCATTGCACCACTGAGAGATAGTTTCGTAATCAATTATTTAATTTGGCTATAAAAGCTTGGCTGGCAAACAGCAATGAACATATCATTTCCATGTCACATGTAAAGAAAGGCTAACCTCGAGAGCACTGACAGGACTCATGTGGAAAACGGCTTGTTTTCTCAAGTGAGTTGCAAATACACAAAAATACTTGAAAGTTATAAATGATGGAATATTGATGCGTTTTTCTTGCCATCACGAAAACATGCTTATATAATTTTGACCCCCTTAAACCCCACTTTTATATAGTAAAACTGGGGTTTACAGGGGTATATATTAGTTTTTATATTTCTGCTCAAAACATAGATTGTGGGTACTCGTTAGAACCGCCTCGGCGAGGCGGTTCTTACGAGTACCCACAATCTATGTTTTGAGCAGAAATATAAAAAATATCAGAATTTTTATCTGAAAATTTTCAATTTTTTTGGTGGTAAAATTTTCAATATATTTGAATAGGCATGTTTTCGTAATGAGTCACAATTATGTCATTAAAGGCACTATCAACGCTACATACACGTAAATACCGTTTTATGCTTGGCATGCTGGGACAAAACTCAGCAGTCAACATTTTCGAATATTTTTTTTATTTCTTTTTCCAGGAAAAGGCTTTGGCATTTCATGCAGTTTGTGTCCCATTACGAAAACACGCCTATTCAAATATATAGAAAATTTTATCTCCAAAAACTGAAAATTTTCTGATAAAAAACTCAGATATTTTTCATATTTCTGCACAAAACATAGATTGTGGGTACTCGTTAGAACCGCCTCGCCGAGGCGGTTCTAACGAGTACCCACAATATATGTGTTGAGCAGAAATAAGAAAAATAATTTATACCCCTGTAAACCCCAGTTTTACTACATAAAAGTGGGGTTTAAGGGGGTCAAAATTATATAGGTATGTTTTCGTGATGTTAGGAGACAATCTGCATGAAATGCCAAAGCCTATTTACACGGAAAAATAAGAAAACAAATACCATCAATTTGTCGTTTTCTGTATTTTCCCAGAGAGTGGTAACGGTTAAATTCAGTCCATGATGCTGTATTTACATAATTATTCGGAAATCATAACTCTTTACCATACTTGTCATAAAGTCCATCAAACTACGAAAACATGCCTTTTCAATTATACTGAAAATTTTTCCTCCAAAAAATGAACATTTTCAGATAAATAATTCTGATAGTTTTAATATTTCTACTCAAAACATACATTGTGGGTACTCGTTAGAACCGCCTGAGCAGAAATAAGAAAAAAATAATGTATACCCCAGTAAACACCAGTTTTACTATATTGAAGTGGGGTTTAAGGGGATCAAAATTATATAGGCATGTTTTCGTGATAGGGATGTTTTATTAGCTGTTTATGTGTTAAATATAATGCGGGAGGAGTTGCAAAATGTGGAGACCCTGATCAGATGACTAGTTACTCACAAGCAGTGCTTTAATTCATAATAATAATAGTAAAGATAATAATAATAATAATAATAATAATAAAGATAATAATTAAAAAAACAACAACAAGCAATTCATTTGTCTGCTCTTCTTCTGCTAATATTAACTGCGCTGAATAAGTAATTTATGGTATACGTTTTCAAACATAAAAGATAAGCAGTGTGTAAACGGTAGTTTTAAAACAACTGTTCCGTTTGGAAACATTATTAACTTATCTGCTGTATCTGGTAAAATGTATCGTCTGTGGAATTTTTACTTCAAAGAATGGTAAAAAAAACTATAGAATGACAGGCACTGGAATAATAAATAGTCCAATTTCAATGGCTCGAACGTCTTTTGGACCATGGAAATGTATTCTAGACCTGGGTAGCTCGAGCCCCTGAGGGTTAATCATAGCGTGAGGTCATACATTACGAAAACATGCCTATTCAAAATATATAGAAAATTACACCGCCAATACCTGGGATTTTTCAGATAAAAAATTGTGATATTTATCATATTTCTGAGCAAAACATAGATTGTGGGTACTCGTAAGGACCGCCTCGGCGAGGTGGTTCTAACGAGTACCCACAATCTATGTTTTTAGCAGATTTAAGAAAAATAATGTATACTCCTGTAAACCCCAGTTTTACTATATAATAGTGTGGTTTAAGGGGGTTAAAATTATATACAATAATGATATGTTGAGTGAACTAATCAGAATCACTTCATCGAGTACACACAACATACATTGCAAGAGGAAACAAGAAGCGAAAATGTCCCCAAAAAAGACCTATAGATATTTTTTTGGTGCTATCAGAAGAAATTCCTGGAACCTCAAAAATTATTTTGAATCTGCCATGGTAACCGTCCTCGATGCTTGAGTCATCAAAGTTTTATTGTATTAATTCTATTAAAGAATCAAAATTCTTTCCTGGATGTTGAAAAGCAGAATCAATTTCTCTGTTGGTCTGCTGACGAGATAGAGAACCCTTAAGCGGATCGAACAATCATGTCGCTGTGGCTATATTAGGATTAAGCGCGAACAGTTGGACAGCCATAAGACCGCCTTGGAACAGTCTATGGTAAAATCGTTGCTGGGTTTAACTGGTGGCTGCTCCAATGCGTTTTTTTCTTTTTTTTTTTGTTGCAGTCTCTCTTCGTTCGTTTGTTCTCTTATCGCTTGTTTGTCCTGTTCCCGAGGGTATAACTGTTTTTCATGCGCAACTCAGCTGAGCATGAAATTTGTCTTGTAAATAAATTTCATATGTCTAACAATTGCAAATTCTTTCTTGCTAAACATAGCTAAGCTTGAAATTTATTCTGCTAATAAATACGAAAATTTCATGCTCAGCTGAGTTGAGCATAAAAACACATCACGAAAACATGCCTATATAACTTTGACCCCTTCCCAGCTAGCATTCTACGTAAATCTACATCGGGCCGTCATCGGCCCGTCAGCTACCCTGACGGGCCGATGACGGCCCGATATAGATTTACGTATGCTGACTGGGCTTAAACCCCACTTTTATACAGTAAAACTGGGGTTTACAGGGGTATGCTTATCTTTCTTATTTCTGCTCAAAAACATAGATTGTGGGTACTCGGTGAGGCGGTTCTAACGAGTACCCACAATCTATGTTTTGAGCAGACATATGAAAAATATCATAACTTTTATCTGAAAATTTTCAGTTTTCGGTGATAAAATTTTCAATATATTTGAATAGGCGTATTTTCGTAATGAGCTTTATAACCTGTTTTCGACGACGTGCTGTTTTATGTAAGCATTTAATGTTATAATTTTTTTTGTACAGTTTTCCAGGAGGGCTTTGTTCCCCTTGATTGTGGACTCTTCTGACTATATCCATATTAATTTATCTAAACTAGTGTATTTTCTTCTGAGCAAGGAAAATAATTTTGCGCTTTTGCGCATCTGATTAAAATTGTGTTGATTCATTTTGAAAGGTAATGAACAGAGAAATAAAGGATGGACGTGTGTTGAAAATATTTTGAAATAGAAAGTTAAAATTAACCTTACAGCAATCTGATTAAACTAATTCTTATCAACTAAATCCTGGGAAGACCAATTAAAGGTCACTATCGGATAACATAGGAAGTAACGAAACATCTATTTTAAGATAATATTAAAACAGCCAGATTGTGATTTTCTGTGCCGCTTTCTGTTGGGTTTACATAATGGCGAAGTTGGAAAAAACGATCGAAAGCGTTTTAGAAAAAGTTGCTGTGAATGGTTTCAATAAAGCACAGACTCCCATTTTCTAATCCACAATGTGTTCTTTGTTTCCAAAGGAAATCTTATTGACGTTTTTTTTACAACACTGCAGCTGGTGTTAGTGCCGTGTGGCGGCCGTAGAACGTCTCCCCGTACTTCACCATATTGCAGATTATATTTCGTTTTCTTTGAAATCAGTGGGCCAGCTGTGGTTTCTTTGAAAATGGAGTTCTGCTCATGTAGACGCTAGAAGGCGAAAGAAGTGTTGCAAACTTCATTACTGCTAATGACGAGTCTCAATAAAACCGAGACTCCCATTCCTATCTGTAATCTTTTCTTTCTATCCAAAGGCAATCTTTTGATGTTTATTTAAACACCACCAGCAGCTTATTTTTGACTGATGATGAATCAAGATTGTGCCGTCATGAAAGAATCCCCACAGATTACACAGATAAAAGCAATACGCTTTTTCGCCGTCGTCACCCTAACTTCTGTGGTCATGGAAATCACAACACTACATGATGCCTACCGATAAATAACATCGAAGAAAATAGTTTTCATCGTTGACTGTAGATTTGGGTTTATTCTTTTTTTAACTCATCTCTATGAGTTTATATATATATATATATATATATATATATATATATATATATATATATATATATATATATATATATATATATATATATATATATATATATATATATATATATATATACATGTATATACTTTAAGGCAAAATTCCTTTTATACCCAAAAGCATCTTGAATTGCATTTAAGTCGCTTCTGCAACCTATACGCAGTGAAATTAGAATCTGACACGCACATAAGAGATAATATGCGTGGTACATTGTTCAGCTGTTTTACAAGGGAGGTCACGTTAATGGTTTCCTGTTTGGTATCCTGCACACTTTGTCTGTTTGAAAAGAATTAAACTCTAAAAGGACTTAATTTGCTTCAGCTGGGAGGTAAATCAATTTCGACAGGGTTGCTTCCCTGAAAGTAGACCACTCCCTTGAAAGAAAGCAAGAATATGTTTGCTTGAGAAAGGGGATCCCTTTTCTGGTCCATTAACTGTGTTTTAAAGAACTGGTGCCATGCCAGAGGAACGCGATATGTGATCGTACCATCTGAGTTCCGTTTCTTGATCATGGTGAGGCGGTCAACATAGAAACCAATGGCAGTGCTTGCGTATACCCTCATTGGTGATGTGGTTAGGTACGAGATGTTCAGTAGCTTGCGGTAGTATATCATTTCTAAGGTCTAAACACTTTTCTCAAGTCTTGCAGTCAATACAGAAACATATAAGTGAAGATATACAGGAAATGCCACAATCACGAAGCGCATCCCTCATCACGAAAAAATGCCTATATAATTTTGATCCCTTTAAACCCCACTTTTAGATAGTAAAACTGGGGTTTACAGGGTTATACATTATTTTTCTAATTTCTGTTTAAAAACATAGATTGTGGGTACTCGTTAAAACCGCCTCGTTGAGGCGGTTCTAACGAGTACCCACAATCTGTGTTTTGAGCAGAAATATGAAAACTATCAGAATTTTTTATCTGAAAATTGTGATTTTTGGTGGTAAAATTTTCAGTGTATTTGAATAGACATGTTTTTGTAATGTCCCGAGGCATAAAAAGAAAGAGAGATGTTTGGTCCGCAAATGAATCCTCTACCTCATAAGCGAACCATTACAGTCACTTACATCTAATTCAAAACACTGTGATGAAACAAAGCAAAGGGCTCACATTTTACTAATGAAGAGGTAGGAAGGTGCGTGCAACAGAGAAGCGCATCACACACTCCAAAAACGACAAGACGTGACCAAATGTGAACTGTTAACCCATGTCATGCTGTATAAATTAAGATGTCATGCCCACTTTGAACTGTCAGCCAATAAGATAACCCGATCCAGGTTGTTGATACAATACAAATTCACATACTTAATGACATTGTTCGCTAAGTTTGGCATATCCGGACCCAGCTGGACCGGGGTTAAAATATTCCTATATGACAGTACAATTTTGTCGTATCATGATCGATAAACAATTAATACACTTATATGTTTATGCGATTTCTGTTTATTGGGCCGCATTTTCCATCCACCAATTTTTGAGTACTGTTGTATTTTGACAGCTCTAAAACTTTGTTCATTCGTGTGAATTACACATGATTAAAACCTCTCATAACTAGATAATAAGCAGCAATGTAATAAAAATGTACCTTATGACAAATGCGTTCAGATGAGGTCCCATCTAATCAGAGTTTTCGCAGTGTTATTAAAGGATCCATGGTTCCTTGACTTACCAGAGAACGACCAGTGAAAACTCAAATCTGAATGCGGTATCACACAGAAAGAAATGAGACTTCACTGAACTCCTAAGTCGTAAGGTTTATCTTACATTGGCGCTCACTTCATAATAAAAATGCCAACGGTAAAACATATTCAAAGCTTAAAATACGAATGTTGACATCAATGAAGTAATAATCCCAAATAATTGTTTCCTTTGCTGCCGGTGAAAATGACGTAATAAAATGAGAAATATCTTGAGAAAAGATACTAATCTCATATGGGTACAGAGAAAGCGCAGATCAACTTTAACCTCTTACAGACTAATCACTGTTTTCACTGTTTATCGACGTTCTACATATGTACATCAAACTACAGTCGACTCTCGTTATCTCGAATTCCAAGGGACTCACTGAAACACTTCGAGATATCCGTACCTCGACATATCAGAGTTGAGAGAGTGAGGAAAACAATAAATTGAACAACCACATTTAACACATGAATATGTAATTTGACTCCTGAAGTTAGAAATATATATATAAAATAATGTGGAAAAGAGGAGAAATTGCTCCTTAGGAGCAATTTCTCCTCTTTTCAACATTATTTTGTTACCTGTTGTCATAGTTTCATGTTAAAACAGGGACCAGATTTTTACTTCGAGATAAGCGGTAATTCGAAATAAGCGAGTTCGAGATAACGAGGTTCGACTGTATCAACTGTGTGAATGCTACGGCTGAGTCAGACCATCGTTGCCGGCATATACGAAAAGTTTCTGTTTCACATAAGACGGCTCAAATGGTTTTATATTTCTTCATAAAACAGAAAATATCATTATTGTTGCAGCAGGAGAGATAATGTTAGCTTTTAGGGTGTGTGCCTACGTGCTAGCGAGTAGTATGCAACACTAATTTCATGCTATAAATACTATCTACTGAAATATCTCATTATGTGAAGTATAAAATGTGACAAGTTAAAACGAATATGTTTAGTAGAACAAAAAACAAGTGCAAGTGGCTTGAATATAGTATTCATTTTTAACCGATACATTTTTATTATTCTAGATATTAGATCAAATATTTATGTTTTGGACATATGTTCTGCAATAAAACAAATGTGTGCATTGTCGCCGCACTTCATTTAGGGACTCCCGAATAGATCAGTCGGGAGCGCGTTTGGCTCATGTTTCGTTATATACCTCTACGACGCAGATTCGAATCCTACAAGCGTAGCTAGCATATATTATTGAGTGGTGAAAATATCAATAAATAACCTGCCGGTATGCATCAATGGTCTGATTGTCAGCTTTCGGGTCGCGGTGGTTTCAAAGGGTATTTCTTGGCCGATCTTCCGACAGCTGTCCTGGCTTTCCCATACCATTAGGTTGGCGTCCTTAGAAGCAGAAATTAGTCGGACATCTATCTCCAGTTAGAAAAGTTATTATTCAAAGTTGACATTTAGGAAGCTGCTGGAGAAGGTCAAGGTGAGCTATTGTGATCACTCACCGTCCTACGTCAGCGTCCGTCTGTCTGTCTGTCCGTCCGTCCACAATCTTTCAACAACATCTCCTCCTAAACCACTGAGCCAGTATTAACCAAATTTCACAGGATTGATCCTTAAGTGATACTGACTGAAAATTATTAAAAAATTTGGAATCCATGCAGAATTTTGGTTGCCATGGCAACAAAAAGAAAAAGCTAGTTTTCCCTATATATCTATATAGAAAACTTTAAAAAAAATCTCCTTGTCATTAACCATTGGACTGATTGCAATATAACTTGGTAGAAATGTTTCTTTGGTGACCCTCTACCAAAGTTGTTCAAGCCGTCATGATTCGACAAAAACATTTGGCCGCTAGGGGGTGGGGCTTTTTTCCCCTATATATCTGTATAGAAAACTTAAAAAATCTTCTCTGTAGAAACCACGTGACCGATTTCAATATAACTTTGCAGAAAATGTTCCTTTTGTAACCCTCTACTATGAGTGATCAAGCTGTTGTAATTCGTCAGAAAAAAAACAAAAAAAAAAAAAAACAAAAAAAAAACAAAAAAAAAAACAAAAAAAAAAACAAAAAAACAAAAAATACATGACCGCCAGGGGACAACAGGGCTTAGTTACCCTTTATATCTATGTACAAGAATTAAAAAAATGTCAGAAACAACTTAACCGATGTCAATACAACTTGGCAGAAATTTTTCCTTAGTGACCCTCTATGAAGAAAATTCAAGCTGTCATGATATTTCAAAAAACATGGTTGCTGGGGGAGGGGGTGGGGGAGGGGGGGGGGGGGCGAGCGGAGCTTATTTTTCCTATATATTTATACCTATATATGGAAACTTTAAAAATAATCTCATCATAAACCACTGGACCGATTTCAATATAAGTTGGCAGGAATGTTTCTTTGGTGACCCTCTACCAAGATTGTTTAAGTTGTTATGAGTCGTCAAAAAACATGGCTGCTATTGTTGTCAGAGACCACCAGACTGATTTTAATATAACTTGGCAGAAAGTTTTCTTTGGTGGCCCTCTACCAAGATTGTTCAAGCCATCACGATTCGTCAAAAAACATGGCCGCTACGGGGCAGAGTTTATTTTCTCTATATATCTATATAGAAATCTTTAAAAAATCTTCTTGTCAGAAACCGCTGGACCGATTTCAGTATTACTTGGCAGGAATGTTCCTTTGTTGACACAAGTTTATGTAAGCTGTCATGATTCATCAGAAACATGACCGCTAGGGGCGGGGCTTATCGTATCTATATATCTATATAAAACAGTTTAGAAATCTTCTTGTCAGAAACCATTGGACTAATTTCAATATTACTTGCCAGAAATGTTCCATTGGTGACCTTCTATCAAGATTGAGTTCAAGCTGTCATGACGCATTAAAACAAAACATGGCCACTAGGGGACAGGCCTATAAGATTTATGCAAAAACCTTAGAGCAGTGAACCTGGCTAAAACTTCAGTAGTATGCAAATCTGTTTGCTCAGGTGAGCGATATAGGACCATCATGGTCCTTTTGTTATACTTTTAGTAAAGGCAATCCATTACTTTGAGATCCATTAATTGAAATTAGCTCTTCTAATCCATGACCTTTCACAGTTTATGGTAAAAAGAGAATACATGGTTATAATGGGCATTAAAATAGATTTGCGAAATGGAAGCTATTATAGACTTTTAACAAACACTTTAAAATTTGGCTCAAAAACAAAGAAATTATAAAAACAAAATCATCCAATTACATACACTTCTGCATACTGGGAATTTTACTATCTTAAAAGCTCTAGATAGGAGGATGTCCAGATAAATAATTTCTTCTTTCTCCACGAAAACATATGTCATGTTGTACTGTTTAGAAGCGCATCTGCCTATCCTGGAACCACCTGCCTAGTTTATATAGAACAAAAAGGTAAGAGAAAAGTCCAGGGAGTGCCACATAGAAGTCTCTCTGTCACTTTGTAGCTGAGCTGCTAAATGAATCGAGCTTGCATTCTACATAAATTCTACATTAATATATACTGGACTGTTATCAGTCCGACAGGACTCCTCACGGGCCGATAAGAGTCTGATATAGATTTAAGTAGAATGTTAGCTAGGATGTTCCAGTTTGCATACATTTCGGGTCATCTCAATTGCGGAGCAAGTTTCAAAACACATGGCATGAGGTATTTTGTTGTAAGTTTTGCTTGAGCTGAGGATTAATGGCCCTGTCAACAATATACGGCCATATCAAGCCGTGTCCACGAGAGAGAAAAAAAACACAAGTACGGGATAGATAGGATATAGCCTCAACCCATAATTTGCTTAAATTAAAGCATGAATCTTCCAGCCAAACGCCAGTGACAGAAAGGTCAATCATTTGATAGTTTCAACAGAAGTGCAAACCAAGGAAAAAGAATGATGAATATTCTAGGAGACAGTTCATTTTGTATACGAGGGTCCTGCAAAAAGTTTTGTCTCTGGGTTCGGGTTACTTCAGTGCAACGTTTTATCAAACGTATTTTTATTACAAACCTTCAAAGTATTCCCCCTTTACTGAAACACATTTTTGTAATCTTTTTACCCAGTCGCGAAAAGCAGATAAATAGTCTTCTTTTGGTATCTGTTGGAGACACTGATAAATAGCGCTGCCAAGAGAACTTCTAGACGTATACTTATTTCCAGAAATCATTTTCTTAAGCCTTGGAAATAAAAAAGAAGTCACAGAGACTCAGGTCAGACGAATAAGGTTGATGGTTTAAAACTTTCACCTTTTCAGAAGCCAAAAAAGACTTAACAACCTCACACTTATGAGAGGAGGTGTTGTCATGTAAAAGATGGACCTCTGACCATCCTTTGCTTGGTCGTTTTTTATTGTAAAACTCTTTCATTTTAGTACATAATTCTTGTAGAATCGGCCAATGACTATATGACCAGATGGACAAGGCACTTGAGCGCCTGGCCCACTTGAATTTAAGAAAATTGCGTACAATACCTTTTTCGAACTTATGGTTCTCTTGGCAATACATGGGCGTTTTTGATCTTTTCGCTTCCATTGCTTATTACCAGCCCTTCTTTGTGGCTTAAAAATGTGCACACAGGTTTCATCACCTGTTAGCAAGTTAGAAATAAGCCGACTATTACAGCCTTTGTATGTTTTCAAAAGTTCCCGGGCACATTTAAGGCGTTGTGTCTTTTGCTCCTCAGTGAGCAAATGAGGCACCCACCTCACCTAGCGCAAACCTTTCTCAGGTTCTTTTTCAGAATTGTTTGCACACTGCCTTCTGATATGCCAGTACAACTAGCTATATCTTTGACAGACACTCGCTCATCCTGTTCGACCACAATCTTTACAGCAGCGATGTTAGCCTTGGTAACAGAGGTTTTAGGCCTTCCAGGACGGGTATCATCTGCAACAGAAAATTTCCCAGCTTTAAAAGCTTTAACCCACCTAAAACTTTGCACATTGAAATGGTCTGAGGTCCATATATACCACACAATTAATTGAATATCTGCTTTGAATCTATATTAAGCCTAATGCGGCGTTTAATATAGCTTCGAATTTCAGTCTTCTGGTCCATGTTCCAATGTAACAAGTAAATTGGTCAGTGTATATGACTGCATCTATTTCAATTTGAAATAACTCGGTCAGTTGGAAAGCAATTTGCACGAAATAAACGGGTATCGTTAGCTATTCAACACACCATTCAAGTGCAGTGAAGCATTTTAAAATATACCTGGGATAAAACAAAGTAAGCCTATTAGTGACAGAACTTTTTGCACGACCCTCGTATTTGATATTACAGTAAAGCTTATGACTCAAACACAGATGAATCCTTTGCAGTGGCTGATTTTAACTCGGTTGTGAGTCGCCAAGAAAATTTTAACTTCAAGAAAACAAACAATTAGGAATATTTTAGGGAAAATGTATGCTGTGTACTCACTGCAATCGCCTCATCCAGCCTACACATAACATGCCATTATTTACATAATATCTAAAAGGCATCCCTTAATTATCCTCATTTGAATCCTGACCTTGCGCAATGATTAACTCTAAGTGGATTTAACCACCCACGCTAGAACAAACTTCCATAGTCTCAAAGATGTTTGAACCATTGAAGTTCGACTGTATATGTGCTGGACGAAGAAACTGGACAAACTTCAGTGATTTAGTCTAATACAATGACACAATATTGGTTTCTAACATACCAATTACTGACATTGTGGCCAGGGTCAAATGAACATTTCATAGCGATTGAGAGGATGTCATTCTTTGAATTGATATAAATTGCCACACGCTATCTGATCTAGAACAGGAACAGTAAATAGTTTCATATATCGGACAGATTTACTAGCATTCTATAATATAGACACTGTACACTAAACAGTAAGTTGTTTTTGCCACTGAACACGCTAAGGCGGTGGTTGTCATAGGCGTAGCGCTCAGTACGCACGTACGCATGTGCGTAGCATGCGTAAGAAATTTTTTTATGATAAAGTGTCATTAACATAAAATATTTGGTTCCCTACATTTGGGGCTGCTCTTAAAGGAAAGAATTTGCTCCCTCTGGGAGCAAATTCTTTCCTTTAAGAGCAGTCCCTTATTTAGAAGTGCTTCAAGGTATATTTTTTCAAGAGTTTTCCTGGATTTGCGTACAAATAATTCTGTGTTAGCTACGCCACTGGTTGTCGTGTAGTCTGTTCTTCGTGTGGCCTTGTGGTTGCTCGCTGCGGGGTTGCTCGCTGCGGGGCTTATTTCATGTTTAGTCCTGTTCGTTGTCTTATTGTTATGTACATGTAATGGATTCTGTCCAGCAATGCAACCACATCCCAGTAAACATTCTTTATAAATCTTTAGCGGGCCGTTATCGGCCGATTAAGGTATACTGCCCGCTATAGGGATATAAGGGATAACGGCCTGCTATAGATTTATAAAGAATGCTAGCTGGGATTGTGCTGAAAGAGGGAGCTCGGTTGGTTGTTTTCATTTGTATGGTTTTTGGCTTGTGTACTGGCTGTCATGGCTTGTTTACCATTCCTCTTGGTGTCATTGGTAGGCTAATTTCCGTGAGTGTGGCTTTTATATCATTTTGTCACCAAAAATGCATGTAAAGTCTACCGTAGAAGAAAATTGACAGTTTGTTCAATGGACACAATGTGTTACTCAAGAGCATTGCATTACGAAAACATGCCCATATAATGTTTAGCCCCTTAAACCCATTTTTTATACAGTAAAACTAGTGTTTACAGAGATATACATTATTTTTCTTATTTCTGCTCAAAACATAGATTGTGGGTACCCGTTAGAACCGCCTCTGCAAGGCGGTTCTAACGAGTACCCACAATCTATGTTTTGAGCAGTAATGTGAAAAATATCAGAATTTTTTATCTGAAAATTTTCCGTTTTTGGTGGTAAAATTTTCAGTATATTTGAATAGGTTTGTTTTCGTAATGGTGGGTACATATACAAACCTTCTAACAGGGAAAAGGTATTCATGTGCCTCTCGGTGTTCACATGCCTAGATAGTGGATCCCCTGGGATATGTATACTCTTTGTGTTTTCTTGCTGCCGACAGCATAATTTACTGTTTAATTAGTTATCACATATTCACAAGCATTCAGGTTTACCTCGAGACAATAATACCTGCTAACACAAGGAGACCGCTTTGACTAAACTGCAGATTCTGATGCAACTCCATAGAAATGATAAGCGTCAGGGCTCAGCATTTCCTGCAAGATTGCATGTGCGCCCAACGAAGACTCAGATAAGCCTACGCATCCACTATTCTAAATAGAACCCCTGTCGTCCGTCTATAGACAGCCTGGATGTTTGGCTATCAATAGAACGCAAAACAACGGCTGTGATCAACCTCTGCATTTATGCAGACTGATCTGAGTCTTCGCTAGGCGCACATTAATAGTGAAGGGAATTCTGTGCACTGACTCGTATTATTACACCCTATCCAATCTATGTTTTGTTTCAGATCGTTCCGACTGGGTTTCAAATCAGTCGTTACTAAACACGGAATTGCAATTTCTGAATAACTACAATTCTTTAATTTCAAATGAGGATAATAAACTTTGCATTCCCTGCTGTAGTGCCGAATTATATGTATTCACACCAGATTATTGCTCTGGTGGCTTAAAGCTAAACAAAAGTATAAACTGAGCTAGTACACAGAATTTCCTATAATCTTGCATGTGCGCCCAGCGAATACTCAGATCAGTCTGGCATCCAGTGGATAGCCAAGGATCCAAAGCACCTACAGGTTGAGGGCGGAAACTCTGATCAGAGTCTTCCCTGGGCGCACATGCAATTTTGTAGGAAATGCTGAGCGCCAACTCTGTTTTCATTATTTGAATTTAACACGTTTCACTTTCGTCAGAAAATAACTGCTTTACCGCTGTTAAAACACTATAAGAGTGCATAAAATGAAGGGTCTATAAATCTTTGATACAATGTTTACTTTAAATTAAGAAAATATAAATCTATCGATTTCTTATACATGTACGTCATGCATTCATCGACAATATACCAATAGAAAGGGAGCCAATGATCAGGAATTGATACAAATGCCTAACACCTTCCGTCTAAGACACCAAAGGGAAAACAGGACGCACTTAAAGCAACGGCACCACACTAGCTCGCTGTCTCTTGTAGTGTTGCCAGTCGCAGTATTCCTTCCCAGCTAGAATTATTTATAAATCTACAGCGGGCCGTTATCGGCCCGTCAGCTACCCTGGCGGGCCGATAATGGCCCGCTATAGATCAATTTAGAATGCTTACTGGGCTTCGCCGTATAGACCAAGACCGACTTTTGCTAACAGTGTAGATCCAGGTATCAGGATTTATACTGTTTGACCTTGAGGTTTTCATATATAACAGACATTCCTATTTGCAATATTACAGTAATGAATGCGTCCAAATTTAAAGATGGAAGAATCAAAAGCAGAAACTCACGATCAAAAGAGCAGTATAATATCACATCACAGCGGAAGACAAAATGGTTGATTGTATGATTAAAGATTAGCAATACAAGTCTTATTGTTTTCTTATGTATTTGGTTTGGATAGTCATTTAAGGGCAACTGATTCTCTTTCAGTGGGGGAGATAACTCTATCAAATATTTCGCCTCGCATCTGGCAAGAAAGATCTATTCTTAAATGAAAGAATTTGCTTCCTGTGGACAAAAATCCTTTCCATGTAGTACCGACCCCATTTTAGAAGGGGTTTGATATGCATAGGAGCAAACAGGAAGTCACAAAAATTATACCCGTTGTACTAAAAGGCGAAAAAACTGACACGTGTATAAAGTAACCTTAAAGATTATTAGCATGATCACATAAAACCTTACCACTCTATTTGCAAATTCAGCAGATGACATTATGATTTTTTTTTCTTATTGTTTCCAGAAAATAGGTTTTAACATCTCCTCAGGAGATAATTTGCATGAAGTGTCAAAGCCTACTTTCTGGGAACAATAATAAAAATAATATTTCAAAATGTCGTCGGCTGAAATTTCTACCCAGTGTACTAAGCATTGAAATAGTGGAACCCTCATTGTTGTATAATTCGTAATGCTATGTGCGACAGCCATGTAAAAAGGCTTCCGATACTTCAAAACAGTGCGGATATTAGTTAATTTCCTTGTTCTTAGTTCCTACTGTAAGTATAATTTCCTGTATTAGACATCAGGTGAAATAGAACATACCGATTCTTATTACTTTAAACCTTAAAGTGTTAAAGACAACTACAGCAAACGACACTTAGAAATTTTTATTTTTAGTGGAAATAAGGCTTGACATTTCACGTGAATCGTCTGCTGATTTGCATAAAATCCAAAGTCTTATTTTCTCTGTATAATAATATCGATTTTAGGATAACATCTTTTACAAATTTGGTTGACGCTATTAGGGTTAATAAAGACAGGTGATTGAAAGTCCCTTTTTCTGAGCATTTTTACCGACGTGACCGACCAAACCTACATACATCCAACTTTGTATAGATCTCGCATATTAAACTTGAAAGTAGAATTTAGCTTAATGCGCTGTTAGGCGGGAGCTGGTGCTGGTGCTTGTAAAATGTTACACGTTTCTCATGAACAGAGTCATCAAACTGACTTAGTACACTTTTGCCATTTGGTTTGTCCTAAGTCTATTTTCAAAGATCCCAATTTTAGCCTATTTCTGCTGATGCGGTAACTCCAAGTTACACTTTAACTGTATGAAAAATACATATTCCTAAGACATTGCTCTTCATATAAATTTCGACTCCACTCACCTTTCGTTGTGACGGATTATCTGTACCATGTAAATCAACCATTTTTCGCAAATATACAAATATGTCAGCCATTTATTGAGGATTGCACGCATCTGGTAAAATTTCAACCATTGTTTTACAGGGGACACCAAGCCCCTTCTGAAGAGGGGTCTTCTACAGTAGGAAAGAAATTGCTTCCAATGGGAACACTGTTTCCTTTTTTTCGGAAGGGAGACCGTGTCTTCTGAAAGTTTTTCCATTGCCTTTAAAAATTTGGTACCATTTTATTCTATTACTAGTTGTAATAGTGTTATTAGCATATTATTAAATGATTTGTAGACCACTTCTTGTAGTATACAGTCATTAGGGCTGGATATTTAGCAAGGGAAAATATATTATATATAGTAAATGTTTTGTATTAAAAAAAAGAACAAAACATCACTGCTCTCTGTCATTGAGGACATTTGTGGTGACAATGTTCCCTATCCTTATTTTAATACTCAAAGTTATCTGACAAAAAGCAGGTACAAGCATCGTCCGACTTTAATTGTCAAATTATTGTGTCATGTGTGAATACACGTTACTATGGAATGTTTAAAGTAATGGATTGGTTTATTTCCATACCAACGGAATTTCTATTATTTCGGAAGGCTGACATGGTAATAATGTAATAGAGTTGCTGTGCAGGGGTACCATGTAATCTTATGGGGAAAGCAGCCCCGATAATGCTTTGAACTCACTGTCTGTATCAACAGGCATGCATTTAACGGCGCTCGTTTTTCTTGTAGAACAGCTGCTCCCGGAGGAAGCAAACTCTTTACTTTTAGAGTAGATAAACTTTCTTATACACATAATCATACCGTCTGTAAATACTTGTAAAATAAAGGTAAGAGAAA
Organism: Anodontia alba; assembly: GCA_964016985.1. Classification (NCBI taxonomy): domain Eukaryota; kingdom Metazoa; phylum Mollusca; class Bivalvia; order Lucinida; family Lucinidae; genus Anodontia; species Anodontia alba. The sequence continues at coordinate 24,018,389 of OZ024829.1, forward strand.
ATTCCAGGGAGTGCCACAATCACAAACTGCAGCCCTTCCCAGACACCAAGAGGAAGAGGAAACAGACAAACCCAAACAAGTGCAAATCGAACAAACGTACGAAAAGCACTAAGATTAGCTCTCTTTTCCCCAAGCGAGGTGATCGCATTGCTAAAAAGGACTGAAAAACACAAATACAAAATAATACAAGGTAAGCTATAAAACAAATCGCCTCGTAGAATAAACCACAAAGCAACAAAAAGTAAGACTAACACCGGGACCACCGCCTTAGAAAGGGCAGTAGAATAAACCACACGGGGGTTTAAGCACTTTTACAGCTAGCCAAACTCACCCTGGGTCCCGATGCTACTCTTAATACAGAAATACATAAAAATTCGGTTCGCATGAAGGCTCCCAACTCAAGCTTGAAACTTCTTACGGTCTGATGGGATCAATACACGTTCTGTCATTAAGTGTTTTGTCTAATATATATATTCCAAGTTTAGCAACCTGTATGTTGAATCAGCAGACGAAAGTAAGAGATTATTTTCTTATTTCATTCAAATTGTCTCGGTGGCAATTAGAATGAAATGTCAAAAATAAAAATAAAATAAGGTTACAAACACGAAGCATAGTCTTCACGAGCACTGAAAGTGGAAAAGATGAAGATCAAATAACGACAAAACACAACGGCGTAATTGCTACAACCAACATACAAACAGCTGGAAGTTGGAAATGTGTGTTCGTCTATCGTCTATCAATCACAATAAAACACAAACAATCACAAAACTGTAGTAATACCAAGTAAATGGGTCAATGTCAATCTGAAACAAGAAAAAACAAAAAAAAAAAACAAAAAAAAAAAAACAAAAAAAAAAAACAACAAAAAACAAACAACAACAACAAAAAAAAAAACAAAAACAACAACAACAACAAAAACAAAATCACAAGTTGGACTACAATTGGCCCGACCACAGGCCGCATTAGTCAGGCGTAAACTTCTGAAACGGATTGAGGACTAGGCCGTCATTCAGTTTGAGATTCGACTCATCGTCGTGCAGTTAAAGAGGGAATCAAAGTTATCAAACATAAATGGGTTAACAATCATCCATGTAGAAATTTAAAATGTTGTTTGCTCTAATATATAATGAGCAGATGAAAGTTGTTTCATATTCGGAATCTCCTCTACTGCGTCTGCGCAAAGTTAGATACTGCTCGTTTCATTGGAGGATTCATAAACGAAATGCTTCATAAATTATTTCTGAGGTTTGAAAACACAGTCACATAAAAAGAAATGCTTCGTTTTACATAACTCAGGCAAACCCCTATTCTACCACTTCATGTAGTAAAATGGTTGGGGAGAGGAGGGGGGGGGTGGGGGGGAGGGAGTGCGGGTGGAGGCGGATGGGGAATCGGGTGATGGATGGGAGGGGGAGGGCTAGTATTTTATAAGAGAGGTACCTGATTTGTGGCTTGGATTCAAATCCTTTTGTAATGACGTTAAATTAAATATGTTATACAACATCCTGCCTATTGGAAATGAAAACCTATATAATATGTTTTCTTTCTTTTTCAACAGAAGGTATGGCTCGCTCAGAGTTTGTGTTAGCGCCGTATGGCGGAAGTAAAACGTTTTGCGTACCTCAGTATATAGCGAGGGCTGTATGTTCTGGTCCTTTGTTATCATTGAACGGGACCAGCTCACTGAATGGGGCCACTGATAAATCCTAATAGGCCGAAACTAGATGGTCTGGCACAGAAAACTTGTGTATTTATTCTTGTATGTGTGTTCATTGCTCTCATGGTTTTCTCTTATAACAAGAACTATATATTCTTGGTCTTTGTGATCACTGACAAGGCCTAATCGGCCGAAAACAACTATTCTTGCCAAGAAAACTGCGACATTTCTGCCAGTTTTATTTGTGTGATTGTGTGTTCATTGCTCTGAATGGTCTTTCCTTCAATCTGTTAATGTTTCACTAATAAATTAAAGGGCCCCTATCCGGATCGAGCACATTACAGTGAAACCTGTGTAAGAGAGCCACCTCTGAGATTGACTTTAGTGGTTGCTAGCAAAATTACATGACATGTACCTTTATAAGACAGTCACCTTTCCACATCAACCCTCACTGTTTAAAGTCTGTCTCATAGGTGGCTGTCTTACACAGGTTTCACTGTATTTGTAATTTGGAGCTGCATCAGTATTGAGGGCGTAGTTTCGATCGAATAAAACTAGTTTAGCCCTACCAGCCGTTCCAGAAGTTTTTTTTTCGTCTGACTGTACACTGGTAGTTCTCTGTTGTAGTCCTTCTTTGATCGTATTACGTTTGCTTTGCAATTTTGCTGCTTTAATTTGTCATTGTTTGGTTCTCATATCTTCTTTGTTTGATACCTACGGTTCTTTCCAAGGCAACTTTTCGTGATTATATCTTACTTTACCAGGGTAACTTCATCTATAGTTTGATTTAAATTGCCTTGAAAGAGAGAGAGCAATTAACTAAAGTGTTGATTTACTCTCGAAAAGAATCAATAGATACCACAAAACAAAGAAGGCCCTGACAATACTACGCGAATGCGTGTGCTTAAGTAGGAATGCATTGTTCGTATTTGTCATAAGGGCTTTTCTCTTCATATGCGTCATTTAAATTATACGTTTGCTTATGTCTGGTGGAAACACTTACATGTACATAAGTTATCTGGCTACATCACTCTGATCATATTCTTTCAATATCACAGTCGAATGTAAACAAGGAATCGGAAACTCATCCAAAACACGGGCCGCGTCAAGCAAAAACGTGCCTTCGAACATGTGCAAAATGCGCAGATTTAGTTCACCCTGCCTATGCGCAAAGTATCATCCGTGACTTTGCTCCGTCCATTCATGCATTCTCATGTAGCCAATAATTCTGTTAGCGGATAGTAAAAGCCCTGATCAGACTGCACGGATGCGCAGGCTAATCTGGGCCCGCTGTCCTTATATGCCCGTAGGCACGTTTCGCATAACGCGGCCTAAATCTTTCATGTCAGATTTTTGCGATATACATACAAAACCCACGACCTTTGGTTGGTTGTTATTACATGATGAGTTTAGTTATTCTATTGACTTGTGAACCATAACTCAAGATATGATCATATTTGTCATAGAATTGAGCTCTTATTAACAATATCCTCTATTTTCGAGTCATGTTTACTATTATTATTCTCTAAGAAAGTGGTGTAGCGCTGTAAGGTTCCATTTTTCCAAAATATTTATAAAGTGTGTTTAATTCTGCTTCGTTTCAAAAGAAACGGAAACATTTTCAAGGGGGGTGGTTCTATCTAAATTGATTTCCCCCTTTTCAGAAGGGGTTTGATGTGCAGAAAGGCAACAAAATTATCTCCCATGTAAAGTGGAGGAAAATTTACAAGGAGTATCTAACCGCCTTAATATATCAATATTGTTCTAATTGTTTTTGTTTTATGAATGATTGATTTGCACTGAAAGAAACATATAGCCGCACTTGTGTGTGGGCTTGTTTGATATTCCATGATTGGTTTCCTTAATAACTTTTACATAAGAATATGTTCTGTTCTTATTGCATAATATTTAATGAGATTTAAAAATCTAATCCTAAGAATATGATTTGATGTTTATTTTCCATTAAGAATACCCCCTGTCTAGCTTTCTGATCCATTGTAATGCTTGATTAATGTGCATGTTATTATGTTGTTAGTGTGAAAGAAAGGAACAGTGTCCAATAGCCTTGCAGCCATAGGGATAGTGGGAGTTACATGTAAAACCCGGAATGTTAGAGCCCAGAAGTGCTTATTTTGGCAGTTGTGTGACTGTTACCTTTCGTAGGTATCTCCATACTTTATATATATGAAATTATGGGTTTTGTATTCGAAGAGTATCAGTTTCCGTAAACAAACATAAATCACAGTAGTTTCCAAAATTTCATTGGCATGGACTTACAATGCATTATCTAATTAGTACTACTAATCAGAATGAAACTCATTTCGTAGAAAACATACTAAAGTTCGAACATCACTTCTGATTATTATGACTTTTAGGAACAAGAGTACTTGCAGATTCAATTTTCTCTTAAATATTTATTTTCATGTTAAAGAGATATGCATTATGACTTCAAAATCATGAAGGCGCTTCCTTTAACACCATTCATTCTACAAATTAGATTAAGAAAATGCAAGAGCCGGTTAGAATATTTTCCAAAATATATTATTATGCACGCGGCAGTGTGGAGATAATAAGTAGATCATACGTAGCTTTATGTAGGGGATGATATTTCAGGCCTTCATATGGCTTTGTTTTCACGGACTGCTAAAACTGACAGAGCATCGGGTTGGTTCCTTTCGAATGTAGTTTCATAATGAGTAATTCCAAAATGCGTACCTGTTTTTGAATTGTTTTGCCTGCTGTAATTACACAGTAGGTGAAATATATATAATTCAGGCAATTCTGCAGTAGATCTTAGCAGAATTGTATATTTTAGGCAGTTGCTTTGAACATGAAAGTAGGATAGTCATCCGAAGACAGACTGCCCATTCATCTCTCGTAACCTGTTAGTTATTTGAAAGAGAGGGAGCTCATTACATATCACCTTACCTACGCTTCTGTTTCTTGGTTTGATATTTTTGAGAGGAACTGCTGTCAGGCGAGTACCAAGTATCAAGTGACCATTCGAACTTCCCAGCAAACACATAACGTCGCAACAATGTCGTTTCAACATCGCTGCATCGTCGTGACTTTACTGCGATGTTATAACGACATTGTAACCACGTTGTGTGTTTACTGGGTTACAGAAATGTGTAAAAAGATATAAGGAAAAAAACAACAATCAAAAACAAACAATGAAAACAAAAACAAAACAAAACAAAACAAAACAAAAAAAAAAAAAAAAAAAAAAAAAAAAAAAAAAATACACACACATAAAAAAACGGTAGTCTGTATCCTTTGTATGGTTTGTCTGTGGTTGTATTTTTAAGAGTTTGATTAATCGTCATAATCCGGATCTGGAAGTCCCAGAGCAAGTTGATCCCTAAACGAGGAGTTAAAGCACACAGCTTATTTACATAAATCTTGTTTCCATCACGAAAACACGCGTATATAATTTTGACCCCCTTAAACCCCATTTTTATATAGTAAAACTGGGGTTTACAGGAGTATACATTATTTTTATTATTTCTACTCAAAAACATAGATTGTGGGTACTCGTTAGAACCGCCTCGCTGTCAAAGGCATAGATTGTGGGTACTCGTTAGAACCGCCTAAGATTGTGATTACTCATTAGAACCGCCTCAGCGAGGAGGTTCTAACGAGTACCCACAATCTATGTTTTTGAGCAGAAATAAGAAAAATATCAGAATTTTTATCTGAAAATTTTCATTTTTTTGGTGGTAAATTTTTCAGTATGTTTGAATAGGCATGTTTTCGTAATGGCTGGAACTGCCTCGTCGAACCACGACATTGAAAATTAGTAGAACACTTCTGCTCTTGTACATGTAAGCGAAAATTTTAGACTGTTTGCTGCTCGTATTTTATCAAACAATAGTGTCCGCGTATTTAAAATACTGCCGTTTGCGTAAAACACTACCGTATATACCCTACGTTTCAGGCAGACAAGTCAAAACGTTGAAATGTCGAAACCCAGCGGGCACATGACGCTAATACAACGTCGGCTCAACGACGTTAAGGTGACGTTGTATTAACGTCATGTGCCTGCTGGGAACCTTTATTTTCGCTAAATATTCGTCTGGATATTTTCCTTTTGTTTTTACTAGTTCTCGCTAGCCGATCCAGAAATCGGATGTAAAATATTTGAGTTAAAAAATGAAATTTCAGTGTCAATTGAATTACTAGGCGTTGTTTATGCAACATAATCTTAAATACGAACTAAACGGTAAATATTTGAAAATACCACGAGTAATCAATATTGTGAAAATGTTCTTAAACATTGCACCTGGGCGCTGTCTCTTATTTAACATATTTACAGAGCCCTGCTGGTAGAAGTTACCATGATTTTTTTTTTGTTTTGCATTTTTGTCTAATCTACACACCGTGATTGGCCGGCCTTGGTGGTTCAGTATAATGTGCGTCCGATTTGTGACCAGGAGGGTGCGGGTACGACCCCCGCCGCGTCCGTAACTTTTTTTCGTGGAGATTGATTAGGAAATATTTTCTACGTTCATTCACACCCTTCCGCTGATTCAAGAAGGGCAGTTGTCAGTTTCTGACGAAAGAATTAGCACAATGCTGGTTAACCGCTTAGAGGACTAAGCCTGCCCATTGAAAGTGGGGTTAGGTTAATTGACCGCGCTCGACATGATTCATTTAGGGTATCAGGAAAACCTCCCCTCTCCCCGCGGAAAACTGTCCCCCGGAAAACTGCCCCCTAAAAACTGCCCCCACCAGGAAATCTGCACCCCCCCGCCGGAAAACTGCCTCCCCCCCTACGAAAACTGCCCCCAGGAAATCTGCACCCCCCCCATAAAAGATTTATTGTACATATATTTATCTCATGTATATGCACTTTTTCTCATATATATAAATAATGTTGATAATAATAATAATAAAACTGCACCCCACCCCCCCAACGCGCACCCCCAGGGAATCTGCCCACCCATAAAGGATTTATCAAAGGCGGTGGTAATTGGCGCTACTATAATTCTTTAATCGGTGATCAAAACAGACATTACAGTTTAAGTGCTCGTTTTCAAAACAGGACAGAATTCATTCTAATTTCCATGAATAACTTAAAGATATGAAAGGTTAGACAAACTTTTTAAACATAACTTATTTACTGTACTATAGCACTTCAAGCTGTGATGTTAATATTTGAGCATGCAAAAGATGTGCTCAAAAAATAAATAAATAAACAAGAGGACTATGATGATCCTTTATCGCTCACCTGAGCAAACAGCTTTGCATACTTACTGTTAAAGTTTCAGCCAAGTTCACTGCTCTAAGATTTTTGTATAAATTTTATAGCGCTGTTCCCCAGCGGCCATATTTTTTTTCATGCATCATGATGGCTTGAAATGAATCTTGAAAGAGGATCACCAAAGGAACAATTCTGCCAAGTTATATTGAAATCGGTCCAGTGGTTTCTGACAAAAAGATTTTTAAAATGTTTTATACAGCTATATAAGGAAAATAATCCCCACCCTCTAACGGCCATGACTTTTGACGAATCATGACTGCTTGAACAAACTTGGTAGAGGGTCACCATAGCAATATTCCTGTCAAGTTATATTGAAATTGGTTCAGTGGTTTCTTATAAGAAATTTTTTTAAAGTTTTCCATTTAGATATATAGGAAAAATAAGCCCCACCCCTAGCAGCCATGTTTTTGACGAATCATGATTGCTTAAACAATCTTGGTAGAGGGTCACCAATGCAACACTAATGCCAAATAATATTGAAAACAGTCAAGTGATTTCTGACAAGAAAAATTTTAAAGTTTTCTATACAGATATATACGAAAAATAAGCCCCGCCTCCCCACGCTCCCCTGGCGGCCATGTTTTTTGACGCATAATGAGGGCGTGAACAATCTTGGTAGAAGGCCAACAAAGTAACATTTCTCTGCCAAGGTACATTAGATTCGATCCTACGGTTTCTTACGAGAAGATTTTTAAAGATTTCTATTTAGATATATAGGCTAAATATGCCCCGTCTCCTAGTGGCCATGTTTTTTAACGAATCATGACGGCTTGAATAATCATGGTAGACGGTCACCAAAGAAACATTCCTGCCAAGTGATATTGACATCGCTCCATTGGTTTCTGACAAGAAGAGTTTTAAACTTTTCTATATAGATATATAGGGAAAATAAGCCTGCCCCCTGGTGGTCATGTCTTTTGACAAAACATGATAACTTGGTAGAGGGTCAACAAGGGAACATGTCTGCCAAGTTATAATGGAATCGGTCCAGTGATTTCTGACAAGAAGAATTTTAAAGTTTTCTATATAGATATATAGGGAAATTAACACCCGCTTCCTGGCGGCCACGATTTTTGATGATCATGACGACTTGAACGATCTTGGTAGAGGGTTACAAAAGAAACATTCCTGCCTGCAATGTTATACTGAAATCGGTCCAGTGGTTTCTGACAAGAAGATCATTAAAATTTTCCTAGCGGCCATATTTTTGACAAGTCATGACAGCTTGAACAATCTTGGTAGAAGATCACCAGTGAAACATTTTTGCCAAGTTCTATAGAAATCGGTCCAGTGGTTTCTGACATGAAGATTTTTAAATTTTTTTATATAGATATGTAGGGAAAATAAGCCCCACCCCCCTGGCGGCCATGATTTTTGACGAATCATGACGGATTGAACAATCTTGGTAGAAGGTTACAAAAGAAACATTCCTGATGTGTTATATTGAAATCGGTCCAGTGGTTTCTGACAAGAAGATTGTTAAAGTTTTCTATATAGATATATAGGGAAAATAAGCCCCGCCCCCTGGCGGCCATGTTTTTTGATAAATCCAAATGGCTTGAACAATCTTGGTAGAGGATCACCAAAGAAATATTTCGGCAAAATTATATTGAAATCGGTCCAGTGGTTTCTGACATTTAGATTTTTAAAATTTTCTATATAGATAAATAGGGAAAATAAGTCCCGCCCCCTGGCGGCCATGTTTTTTGACGAATCCAAATGGCTTGAACAATCTTGGTAGAGGATCACCAAAGAAATATCTCTGCAAAATTATATTAAAATCGTGGGGGTGGCGGGGGGTGGGGGGCATTACTTATGGCAACTTGTACCTTAAAGTGCTTCTATCTTATAAATTGCCATCACCGCCTGATGAGGCTTGTGGAGGAGCCGAAATAGTTTTTTTTGTAAAATGTAAGTGTATCATACATCTATTATGTTGGGAGGGGGGGAGCAGTTTTCTGGTGGGGGGGGGGGGGCAGTTTTCCTCAGCGCGGGGGGGGGGGGGGGGGGGGGGAGGAGACAGTTTTGAGGGGGAAGATTTCAGGGGGCAGTTTTCCAGGGGGCGGTTTTCCTAGAACCGCCCGCAGAAAACGGCGTCTGATCAGGGTCTAGACGGTTTGCATTCGCCCAGAAGTCTTTCAGACACATTAACAAGGAATAAACTAGAATTATTCAAAGTTTAGGATAAATATGGTAAGGCGTTAAGGTTAAACACATTAAAACACATAAATACATAAACTCAAGACGTGTATCGGTCATTAGTCATATCACTAATAAGAGACTAGGCACAACAAAATCCGGTATACTTTCAATAAACAATAAACTATAGGGGAATTTAGTACTGACGTATTTATTTGATCCATAGGTACTATCCTCACCAAAATATTCATTACCCTCAGAGGGCCTTTTTACCATTACGAAAACATGCCTATTCAAATATACTGAAAATTTTATCACCAAAAAATGAAAATTTTCAGATAAAAATTTCTGATATTTTTTTCACATTTATGCTCAAAACATAGATTGTGGGTACTCGTTAGAACCGCTTCGACGAGGCGGTTCTAACGAATACCCACAGTCTATGTTTTTGAGCAGAAATAAGAAAAATAATGTATACCCTTGTAAACCCCAGTTTTACTGTACAAAAGTGGGGTTTAAGGGGTTCAGAATTATATAGGCGTGTTTTCGTGATGAATTTCCCTGCTGGGATCTCATTATCACCACTTTATGACATGTCTTTGATCTCTCTGGCATAGCGCCTAGGTATAAAATCATTAGTGAATGGTACCACTTTTGGTCTCATTTTAGTTATGTCTTTAACATATAGTACTGTATTTAGCCTAGGTGTTCGGACAGATAGGACTGGGCATGCAGTGTATATCCTAGTGCGGCGTCACTTCAGGATCTAACTGTTTGCAATTCACCCAGCCGTCTTTCAGACACATGAACTGGAAGCTAACTGTAAATGTTTTTTTTTTTGTGTGTTGAGGTTTTACGGCCCAGTCAACCCAATAGGGTCATGTCGAGCGTGGTCAGTTTACCTAACCACACGTTTACTGGGCAGGCTTAGTCCTCTAAGCGGTTAACCAGTATTGTGCACATTCTTTCGCCAGAAACTGACAACTGCCCTTCTTGAATCAGCGGAAGGGAGAGAATGACCGTAGAAAAGATTTCATGATCAATCTCTACGAAAGAATGTTGCCGACCTCGGCGGGGGATGAACCCGCGACCTCCTGGTCTCCAGTCGGACGGCGCATCCAACTGAGCCACCGAGGCCGGCAAATGTAAATGTTAAAAAATTTAGTATAGTTATAGTTAGGAGTGCCCAAATATTTACTCTGCCTTTGGCATCATTCAGATAGTCGTTTATTGCATGCAATGTTGTCACGATTCGTTGCGCAAATTGTTGTCGTAGCTCAATATTCACCAAACCTTAAGTTTGAATCTATTCATTGGTTACAAATCCAGCATTTTACTTTTTCTTATCGTAAAAATGGCTGCAAGTTATGAAGAAACGAACGGATAAGTAGATTGTAGAGGCAGATTTTCAAAAAGTTCCGTTTATTCAGAATTTCAGAAATTTTCAAACTATAATTGTGACAGATCAATTAATAAAAACAGTCATCACGAAAACATGCCTATACAATTTTGACCCCCTTAGACCCCAATTTTAGAGTAAAATTAAGGTTTACAGGGGTATACATTATTTTTCTTATTTCTGCTCAAAAAACATAGATTGTGGGTACTCGTTAGAACCGCCTCGTCAAGGCGGTTCTAACGAGTACCCACATCTATGTTCTGAGCAGAAATATGAAAAAATGTCAGAGTTTTTTATCTGAAAATTTTCAGTTTTTAAGAGGTGAAATTTTCTATATATTTGAATAGGCATGTTTTCGTAATGGAGGAGGATAGCAAAAATATTCCCATATGCGAAAAAACAAAAGAAAACAAAAAAAAAAACAAAAAAAAAAACAAACAAACAAAAAAAAACCTCATTTTACCACACAGAAATTGCATAGGTCAGACTACTTTTGGACGACAATTTTGTTTTCAGGGTAAACATTAGAGCAGTTAGCACAAAAACAGTAAAGTAAAATGGTTCATAATAAGATATTGTCAATCACAAATGGAATGAAACGTCAAGTAAAAACATCTTTCCGAAGGATGTCGAAATACAGTAAGTATTTGGACAGACAGGTCTGGGCAAACAATGTAGCCCCTGATCAGACGCCACTGTTCAGGGTCTACACTGTTTACCACTCACCCATAAGTCTTTCAGATATGTTAGCAATGGGTAAAATGGAGTTACGAGGATCGTGCAAAAAGTTCTGTCACTAATAGGCTTCCTTTGTTTTATCCCAGGTATATTTTAAAATGCTTCACTGCACTTAAATGGTGTGTTGAATAGCTAAAAATACCCGTTTATTTCGTTCAAACTGCTTTCCAACTGACCGAGTTATTTCAAATTGAAATTGATGCAGTCATATACACTGACCAATTTACTTGTTATATTGGAACATGGACCAGAGGACTGAAATTCGTAGCTATATTAAATGCCGCATTAGGCTTAATATAGATTCAAAGCAGATATTTAATGACTTGTGTGGTATATATGGAACTCCGACCATTTCAATGCACACAGTTTTTAGGTGGGTTAAAGTTTTAAAGCTGGGAAATTTTCTGTTGAAGATGATATCCATCCTGGAAGGCCTGAAACATCTGTTACCAAGGCTAACATCGCTGCTGTATAGATTGTGGTCGAACAGGATGCGCGATTGTCTGTCAAAGATATAGCTAGTTGTACTGGCATATCAGAAGGCAGTGTGCAATCAATCCTGAAAAAGCGTTTGAACCTGAGAAAGGTTTGCGCTAGGGCGGTACTTCATTTGCTCACTGAGGAGCAAACGACACAACGCCTTCAATGTGCACAGGAACTTCTGAAAACATACAAAGGCTGTAATAGTCGGGTTATTTCTAACTTGCTAACAGGTGATGAAACCTGGATGCACATGTTTGAGCCACAAAGAAGGGCTGATAATAAGCACTGGAAGCGAAAAGATAAAAAACGCCCATGTATTGCCAAGAGAACCATAAGTTCGAAAAAGATGTTGTACGCAGTTTTCTTTAATTCAAGTGGGCCAGTCGTTCAAATGCCTTGTCCATCTGGTCATACAGTCACTGGCCGATTCTACAAGAATTCTGTACTGAAGAAAGTGAAAGAGTTTTACAATAGGAAACGACCAAGCAAAGGATGGTCAGGAGCCCACCTTTTATATGAAAACGCCTCCTCTCATAAGTGTGAGGTTGTTAAATCTTTTTTGGCTTCTGAAAAGGTGAAAGTTTTAAACCATCCACCTTGTTCATCTGACCTGAGTCCCTGTGACTTCTTTTTATTTCCAAGGCTTAAGAAAATGCTTTCTGCAAATAAGTATACGTCTAGAAGTTCTCTTGGCTGCGCTATTTATCAGCGTCTCCAACAGATACCAAAAAGAAGACTATTTATATGCTTTTCGCGACTGGGTAAAAAGGTTACAAAAATGTGTTTCAGTAAAAGGGGGATACTTTGAAGGTTTGTAATAAAAATATGTTTGATAAACCGTAGCACTGAAGAAATTCGAACCCAGTGACAAAACGTTTTGCAGGACCCTCGTATTTAAAGTTTAGGATAAATATGGCAAATGCAAAGAGTTCAGGTGTCCGAATACTTACTATAGTAAATACTTACTAGAGTAAATACTTACCAGATTAAATAGGGTAAATAAACAGGTACGAAGAGATCTGCTAGCGTCAGATGATTAATGTTCCTATTAGACTCATACACTTTATGGATATGATTTAGACATCATTAGGACTGTATTTACTAGACATATCACTCAATGTCATCGATTCTGTAACTCTCTCGTTTGTTCTGACGAGTTTCGTGCTAACTTTTACGACACTCTGTCTAATAACATAATCTTTGCATTAATAAAATTTCTGAACGTTGGAGAGTTTTTACCTAAAAAGAATATCGGTTTCGGTCTATTGCATATAAGGTAAAACAGAAATGAATTACCAAAAACGAAAATTTGTTTCAGCCAAGAGGTAAAAAAAAATAAGTTATATTTTCTATTGATTTAAATTGGATTTCAGCCTAACATTTGCTGGTTCTCTATAAAACTAGTTCGTTTCAGTTAAATGATAAAATTTACTGGATATAACTTCAGAAAATTTGTACACAGTCCATTTTGATTGACTCGTGATTCTGATATGTTCAGTAGAATAGAATTTGCGCAGAAACATCGGTCCGTATGATGGCTGCCTGTTTAGTGAAGGCGGGATTGGTTAGAGATTGTCACATGATAATAGAAGAAAGGAGAAAATAATATTGAAATGTTATAGTACCGTTTATCTAGTCAGAAATCTTGGGTTTTATTTTCTTTACTATCTATTTCTAGATCTGGGAATTTAATTTCAATTCATTGCTCCTCATTACTCTTTGTAGTTCCATATTACAGGTACAGTTGACTCTCGTTATCTCGAACTCGCTTATTTCGAATTATCGCTTATCTAGAAGTGAAAATCTGGTCCCTGTTTTAACATGAAACTATGACAACAGGTAACAAAATAATGTGGAAAAGAGGAGAAATTGCTCCTTATAATGTGGAAAAGAGGAGAAATTTCCTCTTTTCCACATTATTATATATATATATTTCTAACTTCAGGAGTCAAATTACATATTCATTTGTTAAATGTGGTTGTTCAATTTATTGTTTTCATCACTCTCTCAACTCTGATATGTCGAAGTACGGATATCTCGAAGTATTTCAGTGAGTCCCTTGGAATTCGAGATAACGAGAGTCGACTGTATTTTAAATGGTTTTTAGATCAAACCATTTTGATATTTATTATATACAAGCTCTAATTTATTTAAAAAATAATGACAGAAACAATTCAGTTGTTAAAGCAATTGTCCGAGGGTCCTTTCGGCCGTCCAGCAAAACTAAATTGCTTTGGATTACGTACTAGAAAATATTCGCATTTTGCAGGAGCGGATTACCATCTGCCCTTGCGCGGTTCATCTCTGTCGATTGCCAGTGGGAAAAATCGTTCATTGTTCCTTTCCTGACATTTAGTTACCTATGACTTGTACGTTTAATCTAAGAACGCATATTTCTACTGTTGCTGAATAGAAAAAATGACATTATTCACTGTGTAAAAACAAGTCGCTAAATAGATTTAGAACTTCTCTCAAATAATTATTATGTTTTTATAACAGGATCATTTGCTCAAATGACGTCAGTTAGAAATTACAAGCACATTTCAGTAAAGGGTAATGGCTAAACGAATAAAATTGGACAAAAATACATCAAAATGAAATGTTAATAATTGTGTTTACGAACACCTACTGTTTCTAATTCAAATATAAGAGGAAAGGAATGTTTATTTAGTTTTACTTAGAATTCATCGATTCCCCTTTATCGCATACCAAGAATGACGTCTGTTCTTGGATAAAATTGTGGCTTGTATACTAATCGTTTAAAAATAAGATATGCTTTAAACGCAAATATGTTAAAAGCTAGATTTATCCCTAATGGAGGTTGCAACTTATAGAACAAGTTGATCTCTCCTAATTAACAAAATTAACCTATAGATGCCCATTGGACGCTTTTACCGCACTCTTTGAACAGATTGTTTTCCAGTTTCAAAGGGTGTCTGGTTTATTTTGTATTTATGATTAAATTCCGAAATGCTTATATGTAATGCACACATAATAGCTCTGATCATAATCCGCGTTCTGCAGCTTCCGATCAGGCTCAGTCTACCGTATTTGCCTAGAGGATTTTATTTAGGATGCTAGCATTAATGGGTAAATGAGACGATAAAATGAGAGCTGTTGAGGGTAATTGCTGCTCCGATACACCTTCTATTGCCTTTTGTTCTATGACAGTACGGTCTGTGTTAAGAATCTATTGATGAATACCCAGATGTGGGACTTTAAGGGAATCGATAAACTTTGTGCATTTTCCGCATTTTTTGTACAACGTTTGTTTCTCCCTGTTGGAGTTCCTGCAAACCAAGCCCCTTCTGAAAAGGTGGCTTCTCTAAAGGAATGAATTTGCTCCCTTCGGGAGCAAATTCATTCCTTTAGAGAAGACCCCTTTACAGAAGGGAGGGAAAACAAAGTTGACGGAGATACCTCTCCTGAAAGTGTATCAATTCTTTTTAAAGTATCCTCTGGCATTATATTTGAGCCAGCGCATTACAAAACCTACAAAATGGTGTGTGCGCCCTGCGAAGACTCAGATCAGCCTTGACAGTCTGATCAATCTTCGTTGTCCGCATGAAGAAAGCTTCTCAATGAGCGCACAGCGAAGACTCTGATCATACTGGGCTGATACCCAGGTTTATTTGAGTCCTCGCTGAGCGCACATGCTATTATATTGGTTTTGTCGTGCACTGGCTCATTTATATCATCAAGAAGTGGCGTCTATAAAATGTGCGACTCCTGATGAAGAATGGGTGAATTCTATGGTATGATGCTTTATTGTCAACACGTTTCTGCATTTTCTTGTTATTTCAGTATGTTCGGCGTTATTGAAGAGTTGGTAGCTGTATTTAAATTTTTATTCAATAAAGCACATAATAATAATAATAATAATAATAATAATAATAATAATAATAATAACTAGATCGCGCAAATGATTACACACCATCGCAAATCCCTACGCTTTTAATCACTGAGCATAACGCAGGGAAGTCTTGTAGGAAGTTTGGTTAAATTCCACCTAGTGGTTGGTGCTGGTATTACTCTTTGTTGCTTTGTAGTTTATTCTACGAGGCGATTTGTTTAGTATTGCCTTGTGTTATTTGTTCTTGACAATGTGTTTTTCAGTCCTGTAAGCATTGCGATTACCACGCTCGGGGAAGAGAGAGCTAATCTTATTGCTTTTCGTACGTTTGTTTGATTTGCGCTTGTTTAGTTTTGTCTGTTTCCTCTTCCTCTTGGTGTCTTCGAAGGGCTTCGGCTTGCAATTGTGGGGTTCCCTGGACTTTTCTCTAACCTTTTTTTTGAGATAGTGTAACGGACAGTTGGACAGACGCCGGACGGGACGGATGGACAAACGGAAAAATAATGTTGCTCACCCTTACCACGAGGGGAAGGCATGTAGCAAGTTTGGTTAGACCCCGCTTAGTGGCTTAGGAGGAAATAGTATGACGGTCAGATGGGCTGATGCGAACGGACGGACTGACAAAACAATTGTTGCTCTCGCACTCCCTTACCACAAGGGTTTGTCATGTAGCAAGTTTGCTTAAATTACGCCCAGTAGTTTAGGAGGAGATAGCGCAACGGACGAACTGTCAGATTGACGGACGGAAGCATTCACAAACTCCCCATCGCTTTAAAAAAAGCGGGTGGATAGTAATAGTAATAATACAAAAACAAATTGTCTGTACAACAAAATATTTTGAAAATATTAGATTTGGTTAAACTTTGTTTTATCCTAGTGATTTAATTTGATTTATTATTTATTTCTGTGATGTTTCACTGATTGGGTTAGGAAGCAGCTATGTGAACCAAACAATTATTCAAATCTATTTTTGTTTCAACATTTGAACTTGAAGTGAAGATTTGGCGCCAGAAAAATCGATTTAAACCCCATAGTATATTGTAGTTTTATCATTGTGCGTTTATATGCGGTAGTTCTAGGGTTGCACGTTCTTTGTATCTCGCTGTGGCTGCCCTTTGCGTACCTTTTTCATGTTTCTTACCTGTTTGTTGTCTTATTGTTGTGCTTGACGAATTCTCTCTGGTATTGTGATCAGATCGTTGGAGAAAGGGAGTTGGCTGCTTTGCCTTTAGCTGGTTTGTAACTAGTGTCCTATCAGTTATGGTTTGTTTATTCTTCCTCTTGGCGTCATAGGTCATAGGCGTAGCACTCATTAAGCACATTGCGCATGCGTTAGAAAAATATTTATGATAAAGTGGCATTAACATTAAATTAATTTGCTTCTTGACCATAGGGGCTGCTCTAAAAGAAATAAAAAATGCTCCCAGACGAAGCAAATTCTTTCCTTTAAGAGTAGCCCCTATTTTGGAAGAGATTATAGGCATAGTTTTCAAGATTTTCCCTGGATGTGCGTAAAAAATAATTCCATTCTGGTTACGCCACTGTACTTAGACTGTATTTTATGGTTGTTACGCTTTCTAGATACCACATGTATCAATTAGACTCTACTAAAGTCCAGGAGTAGTTCAAGCTAAAAAATAATGATTGAAACTGGCACAGTATCAAACAACTGAAAAAAAAAAAAAAAAAAAAAAAAAAAAAAAGAAAAAAAGAAAACCATATGCCACTACAAGGCCATTGTAGTGTCATGTGGTTTTCCTTTTTTCAGGACAAGCTTAGTATTTACATGCAAAAGAAAAAGGAAATCTGCACACCGAAAGATTGCTTAATCTTAGCTTACTGTAACCATATACATATACCCAGAACATGCTATCCAAAGAAAGACAATTATGACAACCACTAGTCAGTTCTGTTTTTTTTTTTTTGGAATTACTTGATCCATTGAATACCTGGTACTACCAGGTCCTGGAAACCTGGAGTGAATTAATATACTTACAAAGAGCTGTACACTGATGGCTCAGCAAAATGAAACTGGATGCTCGATGAAGAAATAATTTGTGACATTTAGTAGCACGAGAAAAGTATGACATGCGGGCAGTCTGACCAGCATCTCTTCTATTCTTTAATGAATTCTACGGTATATGTTTAATGGTATTCAATGATCTTGTAAGCGAACAATGAAGGGTCCTTATCAGATTTTGCGAATGTGCATGATATTTCCCATTCATATCCGTATAATTTATAAGGGCCGTTTTCTTCATATTGCTGCTTCTGAAGCTCCAGAAAGTTTACTTAAGTGTACTTGTCAAATATCGTAAGATATTCTATTGAGGCAATACAAAAATCTCAGTTCTATGCTTTTTTCTACAATGTTCGTAATCAAGTAAACTTCTGAAAAGACAGAACGAAATTAAAATGCATATCAAAAAAAAAAAAAAAAAAAAAAAAAGGATTAAGCTAAGCGGTTTGCTGAAAATTTTTATGCAAATCAGTTAAAAAGATATCGGAATTTGAAGATTTAAAAGATTAAAATGCTGTCATCAAAGCCTTTAGTTATTTGGGTAACCTCCAAAAACTGTTAAATTTTCAGATAAATAAACCTCTGATATTTTTCATATTTCTCCTCAAAACATAGATTGTGAGCACTCGTTAGAACCGCCCCGGCGAGGCGGTTCTAACGAGTACCCTTAATCTATGTTTTCGAGCAAAAATAAGAGAAATAATGTATACCTCTATAAACCCCAGTTTTACAGAAGCCAAGGCGGTCAAAATTATATAGGCTTGTTTTCGTGATGTAAACCTTTTATAGATGGCTTGTACCTAAAAATACTGTGGTCGGGCTGTGATCTGCTTTTCTTTCAACTCTGACTTCTGATTTAATTGTTGACAAGTCCAAAGTGGTAGTTCTGCTGCAGTTCCCCTTTGTTCTGTTTTCGTTTTTATGTTATTCTGTGATACTGTTTTGTGTTATTCTAACCTTATTCGGTGCTTTTGGGAGGGCTGTGTATCGTGATTGCGACCTTACCTGGCATTACCATAGTTATATTATTTGCATCTTCCCGCCAGGATTAGCATATTTAGCATGCCTACCGTGAAGACCTGAATGAATACATTTGCAACCTGGTCTGGATCTCTTTAGTTTTGATCAAATCTTTGTATACTTTTGTTTTTAAGCTACCGATCCAGATTAAATTGAAATAGGACATTTGATCGTAATAAATGATATACTGCTGGAGCTTTCAAAAAATGTAATTTGATCAATATAGTTGTGGTGATTCTCAGTACATTCCTTTAGATCAAGAAATAATTTAGGAGTTTAACATTCAGCATGCTGGAAAAAAATCAACAGAAGACAGTTGTAAATAATTTTCTTATGTTTCCTAGAAAAAAAGTTTTTGCCATTTCAAGCAAATTGTCTCCTTAGAAGACAATTTGCACGAAATGCCAAAATCTTTCTTATTGGAAAAGAAAATAAATTTGTCGTCTGCTGAATTTGGACATAGAGTGGTAACATTTAATTTACATATCTAATTTTCGTGTGGCAAACAGTTAATTTGATGCATTTACGACATATCATTCCGTAAAGAATCAATTCAACGACCTTATTTTGATTACAGTCGAACCTTGATAGCTGGAACACCGATGGCTCGTTTACCATGACTAATTCGATCTCGTTGTTTAGTCCCTACGAAGTTCTTCTGACAGCTCAAGAAAACAAATATTTAGGAAATTTTTTTTATTTTATCGTGATTTTTTATGTTGTGTGTACTCATTAGAATCGCCTCATCGAGGCGATTCTAATGGGTACGCTCAACATACAAGTATTGCAAATTTAACCTCAGTGGCTCGAACCACCCATGTCTCGAACAATATTCTATGGTCCCAAAGATGTTTGAGCCATCGAACTTCGTGTGTACGTTAAATTACGGAATGCGTTTTGCAGTTTTACTTTGCATTAAAAATGGTAAAGCAAGGATCATAACAGTCGGCATTTTCAAAGCGCTAATTGGGTGTATATCTTCTTGAGTTGTATCTTTGAAATAGTAAAATCTTCAACAAAAACAATAAAAAGCAATTTAATATGAAGTACTTTGGCTTAAGGTATATAAAAACCTCATAAATCAACTGTTAAATTGCTGTATTAGTTATGATCTTTCAACATGAAAATTACGTGCGCGTGTGTGTAAAACAGCAAATAAGATGTCTGTTATAAAACAACTGTGATATTGACTTGACTTTGCAAAACAAAATGACTTAATTAATGCAAAACTGAGCTACAACGTCCGAAAACGTACCTTTACAAATGTGCACCCAGCAAAGATATAGACGAGCCTGTGCATTCGCGCAGTCTGATCGGAATCGTCACTGGGCGTATTTTAGACAGCCAAGAACGTAAAGTGTCTTCATGCGGACAACGAAGATTTTGATCAGACTGCTTGAATACGCAGCCTGGCCCGAGGTTATAAAACATTTTTCATGCTCAACTCTGCTGAGCATGAAATTTTCTCTGCTAATAAATATGAAAATGCCAACAACAGTTGGCATTTTCATATTTATTAGCAGATAAATGTTCATGCTCAGGTATAATTAGCAAGAAAGAATTTGCTATTGTTAGTAATTTTGAGATTTATTAGGAGGAAAAATTTCTTGCTTAGCTGAGTTGAGCGTGAAGGAAGTTTTATAACCTCGGGGCCTGATTTGAGTGTTCGCTGGAAGCATATGTAAGAAGGTACGATTTTTCATGTTGCGGCTCATATTATTGTTTCTATTCAATGACATCAATGCAAACCAAAACATTTACATCATTGTGACACACAGGCAAATACAAAAGAAACAAACAGAAACTTAAGAAGATAACTTAATTATTGTTTATAAAAATCTCTAATAGCATCAGGAATAACTTGGACAATCATCTAGGTATATGAAAACCATATATAGTCCATATTTATGTGGAGTATCTCCGTTTTCTTTAACACACACACACACACACACACACACACACACACACACACACACACACATTCTGTTCATCAGGCATATAAAAAATGTCGGTATAGAGGATTTAGAATTTTTGAGTTTTGAGCACAATTTTATCATTTCATGTGGCACAAATGGTTGCGACTTTTAAAAAATTATACCCAGTAAACACTGGCTAAATGACTGAATTTGTTTACTATATTTCAGTTAGTTAAGAAACAGGATTCATAATATATTCCGCTATGTAGACATCTCGATAAGGCAATTCAATTGCAATAGTGCGGCGTCAGTCGATTCAAGATCGAAACAACTCGAAAAAGGCGTTTTAAACAACTAAATATGTTTTTTAAATTGTACAAATGGTCTCTTATCATTACATAGAATAAGTTGGCTGGACAGCTAATTTGAGGTTGACCAAGCTCTCATTATTAATTATGGAATCTGAAAACTTGTTCCACAATATGACAGTTCGTCGGAAAAATGAGTTCTAGGCTCTTTGTAGCTTTGTGGTCCCCGCATTGCTTTCTGTTTTTTCTATATATATGTGTTATGATGCTACAATTATGGTCACCGTCTTCAATAGCTGCCCACTTTTCTTTCTGTTTCACTAGTTATGTTGTTATGTTAGCATTTTTGTCACCTTCAACAGCTGCCCATTTTGATTTCTGTTTTATTAGTTGTGATTAAGAGTGGCATCGGGACCAAGGATGAAGTTAGTCGGCTGTAAAAGTGTTTTAACCCCCCTCCCCATCGGTGGTTTATTCTACTGACCGTTCTAAGGCGGTGGTCCCGGTGTTAGTCTTACTCTTTGTTGCTTTGTGGTTTATTCTACGAGGCGAATTGTTTTAAGTCTTGCCTTTTGTTATTTTGTTCTTGTGTTTTGCAGTCCTTTTAGCATTAATATTACCTCGCTTGGGGAAGAGACAGCTAATCTTAATGCTTCTCATACGTTTGTGTTTGATTTGCGCTTATTTAGTTTTGTCTGTTTCCTCTTCCTCTTGGGTTCTGGGATGGGTGCGGCTTGTGATTGTGGCACTCTCTGGGTTTTCTCTTACCTTGTTTGATACACTGTAAATCTGCAGTGGTATGGGGTTTTGAACGGCTGCGGCTTGTGATTGTGGCACTCCCTGGACTTTTCTCTTACCTTTTTATGGTATTTGTCTAATGCTATCCACATACCTTGGGGATCGTGGTAGGTGATAGGTAGCCGAAACAGCCACGAGGCTGTTAACGACCTTGTAAATGAGTCCGAGATCAGCTGCTTTACATCGGTCTTCTAGGGTTTGCCAGATTAACTGCTGTAGCAATGGGGTCACACTTGTAGGATATTGACGATTAAAAGCTTTGTTTAAAATAAAACATGCTGGAATAGAATTATAACTGACTTCTTAAATATCTCTCTACATGTATACAGATTGCATAAGCTTCTATAAATGAATATAAATAATATTTTTTTATTATAAGTTTCCGTTTGAATAATTGAATATAAGTGGAATTTTCTCTGAGGGAATCTGAGATAGGATAATTTATCTGCTTTTTCTGTGATTGACATCTTACAAGTGGGAAGTGTTTGTACTCTACACTCCAGGTTGCTATGTTTACATCACATGACAAGGGTTAAAGATTATATCTAGTTTGAATTTCTTTGCTCTTTCCAGTTATTTCATTCATCTTGCTCCATTAGTAATCTTTTGTAACACAATAATTTTGTGTTGATGTGTATAGTTTAGATATGCTTTCTTGCAAAGCAAGTTTAGCATGTGAAGGTTTTCTAGTTCTTGGATTTTCATTGATAAAGGTTTTGCGATCAACAAAATGTAACCATCTGGCATCATTTTGAAATAAGCCCTGCTTACATCCTTTTATAGAACAAGTGGGCGTTTAAAGCAACGGCACCACAATCAAAACACTACATGCAGAAAGCCAAAAGGACAGTTTCTTTCCCCAAAATTGGCCAAATGGCTATCCTTAATAATATTTTCACCAGGACAAACATACAAAGACGTACAATGTCAGAAATAGTAAACCACAGCAGAAGCACCGCCTTTGAACGGCCACTAAAATTTTACTGGTGGCTTACGTTTTTTATATTTGCACTACCGACCGTTCTAAGGCGGTGGTCCCAGTGTTAGTCTTACTCCTTGTTGCTTTGTGGTTTATTCTACGAGGCGATTTGTTGTATGTCTTTCCGTGTGTCATTTTGTTCTTGTGTTTTTCAGTCCTTTTAGTATTGCGATTACCTCGCTTGGGGAAAAGACAGCTAATCTTAGTGCTTTTCGTACGTTTGTTCGGTTTGTGCTTGTTTAGATTTGTCGGTTTCCTCTTCCTCTTGGTGTCTGGGAAGGGCTGCGGTTTGTGATTGTGCCCCCGCCCCTCCCCCGCCCCGCTGGACTTTTCTCTTACTTTTTTTAAAATCGATTTAACGTGGCCACAACCCTCGCTTTTAGTTCTGCCGTGGTGTACACAAGACATATGTTTTGGTCCACGAGAAGGTTTTCAGATTTATCAGTGCAACATCGAGAACACAAAAATAGAACGAAAACAGATATAAAACAACGATGATGATTCGACAGCAAGAAATATCTGAAATACTGAAGCAAACAAAAACCAATAGTTGGACTCCGCTGGGCCCGACCAGAGCCGGAGCATCAGGCACCAACCGACTAAGTTAAAAATCTTTAGACCGGAGCCGTAGTAGAGTCTGAGGCCCGACCCACCGGCGTTAAACCAGAGTATTAAATCTAGGTTGTACCAAATCTTTATACATCGAGAAATGATTTTACGGAATTGAGTGCTAAAATCATCGCAAGCATATATTGAATATATCTACGTCTCCATAAAATTCAGGTTCCTATAGGCCGTGTTAGAGAAGCGATTTAAATCAAAGATGTCCAAAACATATATTCCGTGAGGACTGTCTGCCCTACCAGCCTATGGAATCATGTAAGAATGTTGTACCTTAAAGTCAGATGTGTCAGTGATGACAACAAATGGTCAGCAGTAAGAAAACGGTATGTTATTGTCAATTTTTGTCCTCTGTGTGTTTGTACTCCTATTCAAAATATAAACACATGTAAATAAATGTAATTAAATAGTAAAAAATAAGGGCTTAAGACATTATCTTGAAACATTTTTGGAGGGCTTCTTATAAACCCAGGATCTGTCGCTCTGGGACATATGTAATCCTGCCCTTAGGTCATATTCCTAAATAATAGCATAAAACATCAAACTATGGAGCCATATTCTTGAAGCTTTGCATAAGGGTTTAAAAAGAAAAGGTTTTTTCCTAGTGCATCATAATCTGACATCTTGAGACACTGGGATATGTACATATAAAAATGTAAAACAAAAATAATAACAAAATAAAGTTATCCTTTAAAAGCACTTTATTTAAACTTCCTTAAAATGCTTATATTTGCTACTCATTTTAAACAAGGTCTCCGTTTTTTCATTATTTGCTGTGGCTGTATTGATTGATTGATATGTGTATCTGTATAGTAGACCGTTATGACTTTTCACCACTCAAGTCAAAGAGTCGTGGTTCGCTGTCTCTTGTCTATCTCTAATTTTGTACTATATTTCATAAGGAGATCGCGCTTAGATTTTTCCTCGTAGCAGTTCTTACTATCTTGGGTAGAGAACGTAAACATCGCCATGTACGTCAACTTTTTTCTAGTCCTTTCTACCCATCTCGTCCCAAGTAATTGTTCTACTGACCATACCAAGGCAGTGCCTCTGTTATAGTTGTTATTTAATCTTGCGTTGGTTGTTTCATTTTGTCATTCTGTGTTCCTCATCTCTACTTTCGGTCCCTTGCGAAGGCTGCGCTTTTTGTGGCGTTTTCTAGATATATTCACTTATGATTTTGAAACTATTGGGCTCATACATTACATGAGAAAATAGATTTTCGCTAAAGGTGCTTCTAAAGACCGTTAGAGATGTTAAAATTTTTCATTTACCCTCAGAAACAGACTCCATCAAACCGAATCCGTTTTTTACTATCTTTTGTTTAATTCTGTGAAAAGTATACTTATGTCAAATTATTTTATATTGGCCAAACATGCAGACCAAAGATATGCTTTAATTCGAAGCAGCATCGAAATTAAGAGCAAGGTTTCGCGCGAGTGAAATTAGTTTATGTTCTTCAGTAGTTTTCCTGTTGACCATTTCAAGGCGGTTCGTCTGTTGCAGTTCTTCTTTGTTATGCGTCTGTGGTTTCATATGTGGCGTTGGTGTTGTCCTTATTTGTTCTTCACCCTTCTGTCCTTCCTTTTGGGCAACGAGAGGGCTGTGCTTCATGACTGAAGCATTTCGTGGGTATCTTCACTCATATATGTTTTATTTAATCGTGTAAGTAGGTAGTAATAACATTAAAATATGCAACATTGTTTTGAAGGGATAAGCTATAGAATGATATTATATTTCATTACAGGTTTAGTAATTAATAGTTCTTCCAGTTATTTCGTGTTAGTGTTTCTTTTCCTTTGATGTCTCTGATGGGAGGTGTGGGATAATTGTATCGATTCATGACCATTGCCTTCCTTTCTATTTTGTTATAGTAGCAAGAAAGCAATTGTATTTTGTTGTTTGCAAAGAAAAGCCTCTTTTGTGAAAGAATTAGTCGACATGTCTATTTTCGAAGTACCCTTTTCGCGCAAAATTCATATGTAAATGCAATCTTGCCCAACGGAAACCGCTTATCTTTTGCACATACGGCGACATTTTGTCCTTGGAGGTATATATCATTAGATTATTTTGCGGGTTGTCTGGAGGCCGGCATAATGATGTTTATGGTTGTCGCCGACATGATAAATAGCTCTTGAACATTTTATCTCGTCAAACTAAATGCTTTCTGCTTGCCATTTCTCATCGATTCAACATTAAAAGACAAGTGCAAAAATAGCAAATTGCAATATAATAATACCAATAATGTGTTCTTTAATTCTGGCAGGAGTGATGTTAATCATTCTCCTTCAAATGGCATACTATGCCTTCACATGAGCTATTGGAATACAACAGCGCCAGTTTAGTCAGTTTGGACAAAACCTGAGACTAAGTAATATGTAGATGCGGGTGAACAGAAGATATCATGACACTTGTAATATGACACTACACTCATGTTTTTATTTCACCAAAACGACCTATTGGTTATTTTAGAATTTTGTTGTTTTTACTTTGTATCGAAAAATTCCTCGAATTGTTTGTTTAAAACTGAGAATTAAAGACAACAGCTACATATATTGGAGTTATATATAATCAAATAAAATAGTTTTACAACATGACAAATAATACAGAAGAAGTCCAGAAAGAACTACAATTGCATAACTGCGGTGACACCAAGAAGAAGAGTAAACTACAACAGACAACATACAAAATACAAATTACGAAAAATAAAGCAACCTGTTCCCTTCTTCCCAAATGATGTGATCACAATGCCAGACAGCACCCACCAAACACAACAATAAAACAAAAATAAAAACAAACAAACATACAAAAACAAACAAACAAACAAATTAAAAAAAACAGAACATCGGGACCCAGGGTGAGGTTAGCTAGCTGTAAAAGTGCTTTAAATCCTCTGGTGGTTTGCTCTACCGACCGTTCTGAGGCGGTGGTCCCGGTGTTAGTCTTACTCTTTGTTGCTTTGTGGTTTATTCTACGAGGCGATTTGTTGTATGTCTTTCCGTGTGTCATTTTGTTCTTGTGTTTTTCAGTCCTTTTGGTATTGCGATTACCTCGCTTGGGGAAGAGACAGCTAATTTTAGTGCTTTTCGTACGTTTGTTCGGTTTGTGCTTGTTTAGATTTTTTGGTTTCCTTTACCTCTTGGGGTCTGGGAAGGGCAGCGGTTTGTGATTGTGGCACTCCCTGGACTTTTCTCTTACCTTTTTTTTTATGAAAAACGGCACGCAGCGAGCAGGCACAAACCCAAACGAAGATCATACAACATTACAAACATCGCCTTATGGACTTTAATGAAGTGAGAAAACATAACTGACAATTCACCATCTTGTCAATTACCGGAGTTCTACAGTTGGTTTTCTTTTGTTTCAGCATTTCAGTTATTTCTTGCTGTTGAGTCCTCATCGTTGTTTCATCTCCGTATTTGTTTGATTTTTATGTTCTTGGAGAGGTTGCACTTATGAGTTAGGAACGCTTCACGCGGACTGAACAAATGTCTTGTGTATATCACAGCAGAACTAAAGGCGAGGGTTGTGGCCACGCAAAATCGATTTACACCCCCGCCCCCTCCGCAGTAATATTTTTACTGACTGTTCCAAGGCGATGCTTCTGCTGTGGTTTACTATATATGTCAATGTATGTCTTTGCATGTATGTATTGGTGAAAGTTTTATTTTTGATAGCCGTTCGACCATTTTGTTTTTGGAAGAAACTGTCCTTTTGGCTTACTGCTTGCAGTGTTTGATTGTGGTGCCGTTACTTAAGTGCGTTCTTCTTTCCCTTAGGTGTCTTAGAACGGAAGGTGTTAGGTAATTGTATCGATTCCTGACCATTACCTTCCTTTTTATTAATATTTTATCCTAACTGCTTTTGCGAGCAAATCATTTGGCATTTGAAGATGACGATGCTTTAGTTTTAGAATGTTTTAAATTAAAGATATTTTTGTGATGCAAATGTATTGAAAACCGCATGTAAAAGTTCGTACCAGTTCAAAATTACGTGCATTCAAAATCGTAGTAACTGGTTGTTAATTATGAATTAATAAAAACTACAGTGTCTTATTCTATGAAGTCATTTGTTACTTAAATGATATTAAACACATTTGAAAATCTCAAAGAGTTTATTTCAAACTTGCGATAGTGATCAATTAAATGAAAATGCTTTCAATATTAGATGTTCTGTTTTCTCTTTTAGGCAAACAATGTTTAAGATCATAATTAAATTTACAATTTACAATTAAGATATCTATTGAATTTTTAATAATGGAATGAAGTATCTAAAATGCAAGGCACTAGTCATTTCGTTGAAGAGCCAGAATTTAGCGGAAGGCGGCGTCGCATCTGCTGGGGCAAAAGTCACATGAGCCATAATCAGAATGTGGTTATTAAATAAGTTTATTTCATTCTTAGCAGTGCTTAGTTGGAAAAGTGACAAAAATTAAAGACAAGGTTTGTATGAATATTGGAATTTCATTGAAAGCATATGCATTTTCTCATATAATGCTTGAGCAATTAGGCTAAAAAAGTACCGACAGTCTGTACATTTCCATAAAATCTGAGGTCCAGAAAATGACAAAGTTAAAGTAGAAATAGTGACAAAAATAAATTTAAAAATCATATCCAAACCACGTGGTGGACTTCTGCAGACCCGGGAGGAAACATGTGCAAATTTTCAAAAAGACCGGCTTAAAATTGTATGAGAAGTTGCAATCACAAGGTACGGTACCCACTGTCTATACATCTGAGGTCAGAAAATGACAAAGTTCAAAAACTACAAAACAGTGACAAAAATAAGGCAAGGATTATATGAAAAAACATGCACATCTTCAGACTATGGAGAAAACATGTGCAAAGTTCCAAAAAGATAAGTATAAAATTGTATGAGGAGTTGTGCTCACGAGGTACCCACTGTGAAAAATAACAAAGTACACAATGAGGAAAAAAGTAAAACATTAATCTAACAATTACATCCAAACCACATGCAAATCCTCATACCATGAAGAAAACGCATGCAAAGTTTCATAATAATCGGTAATGTAAGAGGAGTTGCGCTCACAAGAGGTACAAACTGTTTATACATAAAGGGTGAAAAGTGACTAAGTTCACAATGTGGAAAAAAATGACAAAAATAATCTAACAATTATATTAAAACCACGTGCACGTCTTCATACCATGAAGAAAACATACGCAAAGTTTCAAAATGATCGGTACAAAACTGTAAGAGGAGTTGCGCTCACAAGACACCCAGGGTAAATATTGACGGAAAGACGAACGAACGGACGGACGGAAACTTGCACGCCTAAGTCGTCCATGCTAAAACAGGTGCGACAAAAAACAGGGTTTCCTATTACTTTTCGAAAAGGTAATTATATAAAAAAAACATTCAATACTATAACTTCTTTCACCGGAGCTTAAACCAACTTGAACTACTATAAGAACATGATACATTGTTAAAATATACGCATTGCACAACAATATAAAGATATTACAACTTGTTCATTTGCCTGAATAGTTTCACAATAAAGTATTTGACACAACAATAACAAACAAGCGCATTTTAATAAAACTGGTGTAGTTTTTAGAAGACAGTAAATTCAAACACCATCTCTTAGAACCAATCATGAAAATAGAATGTTAGATAAGCTCGGTTCTGTGATTGTGACAAATCTTTCACATCTTTATTATCCCATTAAAATTAACAACATTGTTTACATATGCCCACGGTAAAATTAAATTTCAAAGTAAATTTTGAAACATCAAGCATGTATGAAATTATGCTTATGTTGACATACATAATCGAATGTGGATATAATTCACACACAATCCTTGTACGCAGCGGTCTTTATAGTTACTTTCTTGAAAGTTTCAGAACCAGATTTGGAAATATTCAACGATACGTTCATTTAACATGAATTTACGACTGGCCAAAAAAAAAAAAAAAAAAAAAAAAAAAAAAAAAAAAAATAATAAAATATAAAAAAGAAATTCTTATTTTCATAGAAACAGTTTTCCAAAACAAAACTGTTAATATAATCCCGTTACAACGAGTTACTGATTTCTAGTACATTTGTAACTATTCCAATTAACACTGACGGACTGGTCATCCAGAGGTTATCATGTCTTTAACAGCCACGGGTAGTTAGATGAAAGAGGTTGTTCTCCTCGTGTTCAAGAGATTTATCAGATAAACTTGAAATTTGATACAAGTTCCTCTAAAATAGTTTAATAGTGTATAGTTTTAATGAAAAAGGCGAGTAGATTTTAATAACCGTGAATTTCGCAATAAAACAAACATTCTTTAGTACGTTAATATATATATATATATATATATATATATATATATATATATATATATATATATATATATATATGTGTGTGTGTGTGTGTGTGTGTGTGTGTGTGTGTGTGTGTGTGTGTGTGTTCAGCAATGCGCTGATGTGCTCATAACGTTAAAACTGTATGTAAACCATATACTTCTTAGCCATAAAGCTACGTATAAGAACACATTTAACCAAAATTATTGACGTGTTCTCTCATTTATTTAAAAAAGATTGTCGTGGTCATTAGAAGCGCTCTTCGCTAAGTCCTTTCCAGTGAG
Organism: Anodontia alba; assembly: GCA_964016985.1. Lineage (NCBI taxonomy): Eukaryota > Metazoa > Mollusca > Bivalvia > Lucinida > Lucinidae > Anodontia > Anodontia alba. The sequence goes on from OZ024829.1 coordinate 24,048,174, forward strand.
TACCATAAATATAATTTTATTCTTAAAATTTTATTCTTAAAACCTCTCTTATCTAAGGTATGCCAGCCAAGGCATTTTATCATATAGTATACAAGAAATGGGGAATATTTTGATTAATAAGCAAACGATAAGACAGATAAATACATTTAAAGTTTTATAGAAATAAGAAGAAAAACACTAAGGAGCTGGTTTAAAACATTCTGAAAATATCCTATTAATGTAGACCTCTGCTACCCAAGTGTACACTAAATATTATAGGGGAACATGGGGCTACATATTATATAGACTCATAATTGTTTTGTGTCGTACTGAAGTAATGATTATACACTATATACTGTTATTGGCTGGGGACACGACACGATAAATATTGGCACTGTAACATTAGTAGCTCGTGCTCAATTGCCTCAGCATCACTTCTGACAAAAAAAAAAAAAAAAAAAAAAGAAAAAAAAAAAAAGAGTTTAAATTCGCTTTCAAAAAACCTGGTAATTTAATGTTATATTGTATTCTGAAAATTACATATACTATATTATATTCAAGAGTTGTTTTGAGTTTCAAAATGCAAAATACAGACTGTCTTATTTTTCAGAATCCAAATATCTTAAGTCTTATAAAAGCCACGCTGAAATCAGTGATATGAGTGAAAGATGGAACGTTAAACCACAGACATCATTTTCATTTGCTGGTTATCATACTACTTACTAGTTATGAAGAGGGATTATGTATTAGCATTGTATAACATAGTCGTGCAGAAATGCCATAAAAAGCAACACAATATTAGGTTTATGAAAATGTTACGATCACTTTTAATTTGCAAATGTAGCCACCGTAAACAATGTAGTTTCGGCATTACTCGGATATATATTGTTTTTTGTTTGGAGTTTTAATCAAAATGAAAATACTATGTTCTGATTTGCTATCGGCCAAAAGACTTGTCTGATCTGTGCAATTTCCATACTGAAGTTGTATATTTTTTTTAAAGAAAATATTTTTACTTTTCTTTACCTTTGTTGACTTTTAATTACTGATGATCTTGGCAGAAAAGTAAATATTTCAGTCTGAACAGGTGTAAATTGTTAAAACCCTGTCTCCAATTTATTTGTTTACCCTACCGATTTCTGCGGAATTCGCACCCGTGATTTTAGTATGGGAAAATTTGAAAATATTGGAGTTGTTTTTAAAATCAGTGAATAGAATAGAACTCTGAGTGCTTAAGTAGTTACAACAAAAAGGTTTTGCATTAAATCATGACAGATATTTGCACATTTATTACTTCTGTGTGAAGCGCAAGGAAAAAACAAACAAAAGCAAAAAAAAAAAAAAAAACAAAAAAAAAAAAAACAAAAAAAAAAAACAAAACAAACAAACAAACAAACAAACTACTTTTTTGAAAGCAGAGTACTCAACATACCCTTAGTAAACAGACAGACATATCTGAATCAATAGTAAAGACCTAGCGCATGTCTACCTTTTTTGTAAAAAGTGTAGGCAGTTTTGGGCTAAAAGAACTGCCGTTTTGTTTAATTACTGGACATAAAACCGCTACAGTTTGCCAGTAATAGTTTATTTCCATTACATAATCGGTTCGTGAGTTTCTGAGATTTATGTGGTCTCAATTTAGCTCTATCTTCTGTCTGTTAATTTCTATATAACATATACTGTGGAGTTTTTACATTAACCCTTTCAGCCCTGAGTTCCTGAAGTGGTATATATCCTGATGAGATGGCTCGTGACGAGCCGTCTCATTTGGATCTACACTGTTTCCATAGGCATCAGTGCTGGTCTGCAGAGTTGAACGAGAACGACTATTTTTGTTTTGTATTCATGTACAGTTAGTTAGCATTCATGTACAGTTAATTAGCATTTCATGCAAACTAGAATACAAAAGCAGTTTCAAAACATGTGCACATTGATATTGATAGGCGGTTTATCGGTAATAAAAAATCCCCCCCCCCCACGACCAAAAAAAAAAAAAAAAAAAAAACAACAACAAAAACTAGCGTTATATATAATGACTAGAAATAAATCCGCCACATTTTGCCTGTAATAGTTTATTTCCTTTTAACTGGTGCGTGAGTAACATGATTTTATCTGATCTGAATCTGGCTCTAGCTTTTGTCTTTTAAACTCTGTATATCATTGAGATCTTAAACTGTGGAATATTTAAAATTCACCTTCTTCAACCTGAGTTTCTGAAGTGGTCTCTTCCATGTTTGAATTTAGACAGGTTCATTGATGAAAAATAGGAGTTTCAGTCTAAACTGAAAAAACAGAATGGAAAACAGTGTAGATCCTGATGATACGGCTCGTTACGAGCTGTTTCATCTGGATGTACACTGTTTTCATAGCATTTGTGCTGATCTGCAGAGTTGAAAGAGTTAAATATAATGATGCCCTGCCTATCTTCATTTGACGTAGCTCAATTGAATAACTGGAATATTTTTATTCATGTACAGTTAGTGACCATTTACGCACAGTTAACATTTCATGTACAGTTAGTTAACATTTCATGCACAGTTGGTAAGCATTTCATGTACAGTTTCAGATATCTCATGCTCTTTTGGTGTAATGTTTTGTAAATGTTATTGTCGACTGTTATATAGCTTTTGTTTCCGCTACGTAAACGGAATCCCATGTGTATTTTAAGACGTTGTAGGCGGAGTAAGTAGATCAAGGTATGAACTAAATATATCCAAATCACCAAGTTATACCTGTCTGGGCGTCTTGCTCAAGTTCGTTGGACGTCAAAACGGAGGGTTCAGGGTTCGAGTCCCGCAAGTGTATGTTTTCATACTATTCTTGACATATTCGAAAAATGCCCAAAATCTCATGAATTTCGAAAACACGCCTATTCAAATATACTGAAATTTTACCACCATAAAGATTGAAAATTTTCAGATAAAAAATCCTGCTATTGTTCATATTTCTGCTCAAAATATAGATTGTGGGTACTCGTTAGAACCGCCTCACCGAGGCGGTTCTAACGAGTACCCGCAATCTATGTTTTGAACAGAAATAAGAAAAATAATGTATACCCCTGTAAACCCCAGTTTTACTATATAAAAGTGGGGTTTAATGGGTCAAAATTATATAGGCGTGTTTTCGTGATGAATAGCCTTCCAATTACCATAAATGAAAAGTTCCGCATTTATATTGATGTATGAAATACATGCATCTGGCTTTGAAAATACGTCAGATGCAAATTGTATAAATGTATTGAAGAGATTAATAAAATGGCAAAAAGGAACGTATAAAAGAAAAAAGTACATGTTATATTAAGAGAGAGAGAGAAAAATAATCAATAAAATAAAAAAGTACATAAAAATATTACTAAATAAAACAAAGAAACAATTTTGCGAGCGATGCCTTTTAACTCATTTATGCCGAGTGGATTCTTCTACCTTAACTCTTTGGACCAATCCATTTCCAGTAAAATGGTGTCTGGTTAGTTTTTATTTTTATCATGTTTTAATGAAATACCTGTACTTAAATGCAAAAAGCTTAGACTCTGATCAGACGCCGCGTTCTGTGGAGTCTGATCTGGGTCTATACTGTTTGACAATATCCCTTTTATGGGACGCTAGGCTTAAATGGATTAATGAAAGTCAGCTGATCAGTTTACGTCGAGTGTTTTATCAAATGAGCTAAGTTGACGAGTACACGGTTTGCTGCATCTTTCGAAAACGCGACGTTGATTTTATGCAATTCCCTGTGATTAAGATTTATCTGTTATAAGCTAGATGTTGATAAACATATCCCCAAAGCAAACTGTATCTGATTGTGATCAGGCTATATTGAGCATTTCATGTACAGTTAGTTAGCATTAATGTGCTGTTAGTTAGCATTCCATGTACATTTAGTTACATTTCATGCACATTTAGTAAGCATTTCATGTACAGTTAGTTAGCATTTCGTGTACAGTTAGTTAGCATTCACGTGCAGTCAATTAGCATTCATGTGCAGTTAGTTAGCATTCATGTGCAGTTAGTTAGCATTTCGCGCAAACTAGTAGACAAAGTTAGCTTCAAACATTGTGCACATATAAATATTCATATATTTCCAGCTGTTACGTAAGACATTTACACCCATGTAATAAATGGTCAAATGTCTCCAAAAACATGTATTTTTGAAAAAAAATTATTAATGCCTGCATCATATTACCAAATTTTTCATTTGTGTTGTATTTAATAAACAACTCGCACGGGTTTTAAATACAGGATAACTTGCTTTCCTATTCAGCAAAAGGATATTTTATAGCCAGCAAACGGTGTATTCGTCAAGTGCTGATTTGTACTTGTAAACATGCCGCATTTGTTATGACAAACATGCTATAAAAAACAGCAGCTGATACTGTATGGGCGAAAAGTGCCTTCAAGCATGCGCAAAATGTGCGGATTCATATCATACACATACACAAGTCTCCTCCGGGCATTTGCTCTCCATTGAAACATTTTTATAGTATTCAATAATTCTGTTTGCGAACAGCAAAGGCCCTGATCCGACTATGCGGATGCGTAGGCTGATTTGGGTCTTCACTTCCCGAAGACACGTTTTCGCATGACGCGGCCCGTATCATAAATCTGCGGAAACAGCAGTTACAAAGTGAGGCGAACGGAGCCATCCTTCTAAACCTAAGCATTTGCCCATTCAAAGTAATTATATTGACATTAAAATATTCGTTACATAAAATCCCTTGTATTACGAAGGAGCAATAAAACTAGTTAGCATGTTGAACTTCTTGAAGATTATTATAAAATCTTCTTGAAGAAAAATAAAGTTTAAGGTTTAAGTGCAACTTAGTTAAAAATACATGTTGAGTAATCCGATTGTTGATAGGTTGCCATGAACAAATTTATACCAGATTAAAATGAAACGGACTGAAGCAAAGTATGGTACGGGTCAGATACAATTAAGAACGACGAGGTAATTAGTGTTGTTTTTTAAGCTCTCATTTCTTAATCATTAAATTAGCTAAACTTTCAAATTCACACAATTGCAAAGACGTACTATTTGTGTTTAATTGTTTTGTTCCTCATGGGATCATCAAGATGTAATTATTGTAGTGCATGAACCTTTGTGAACTGAAGAAATAAAATCTCTTTATTTGCTAAGAAGAGAGACAACGCATTTGTACTTACTACAATGATGCTTTGTTTGATTGTCACTGAGATTTTGTTTGATTGCCTTCGTCTTCCATCCGCCGTCCGTCCGTTAACACGTTTAATGAAATCACGTTTGATACCAAAGGGTCTACTGGAATTAAATTTTATGTGGACTATCTCAGTTTTGAATGAACTGTGGTGTAGTCAATTAATCACTGTTCAAATTTTGTTCAGATTTTTCATTGAACGTTATCGGATATGCCGTGATGTTTGTCTCGTGTATCTGTTGATTTGTAACTATTGTGTACAGCATTTTACACGCAACTAAATAAAACAAAATGAGATCACAAAACGCTGCTAGCCGTCAACCGATATCTCAACGGATCAAAGCAGTAAATTATATAATTATTATAATATTAAAGCGTATGAAGACATTATGACAGGGATTATTTAAGATGAATTATCAACAACTTTTCCCTCAAGCAATACAATAATCATTTTGAAACATCTGAAGTTTTTTAGTAATTAATGTTCAAAGAGAATTATGAAGAACACACATGCTGTGTCAAACCGTATGAACTCTTTCACTGCGATCAGGCGATAATAATAGGCTTTTGGAAACAGCGTTAATCCAGATGAGACGGTCTCATCAGGATCCACGCTGTTTGACATTCAGTCTTTCAGCTTTATATTTTAACTTTTTTTCCCAATAGATAATTTGTTACAACAAGCAAAGCAGACGACAAATTTAGTCTGAAATTTGGCGGAAAGAGTTAAGCGTCGCAGAAATACTTATTTACCCTAAATATTGGGGCCCCTTGACTCCTTATCATGCTCCTAAAATCTGCCCAACACCATGTTTGACTTCTTGGTTATACATCGGTGTCTTCATATGCTGCGTTGTGTTTGTGTTGCCGTTATTTGTTCTTCATCTCTTCTTATATTGGTGCCTCGGGAAGGCTGTGATTTTGTCAGTTCCTGGGTATCTTCACTTATGTTTTTGTTGATGTGTCCAAAACTGATCGAAGAGTGCCAAATATTGTAGAACCTTGTCAGACGCCACGTTCTGTGGAGTCTGATTCTGATATGATTCTACACCATTTTATCAACTATTTTGTGTATTACGGTAAACGTTGCTATAGTAACTGTAATTCGAACAAAGTTTCCCGACGTTGTCCTTAAAGTTAACGACATTATGTTATAATGCAGTAAAACTTCAATAACTCGAACACAGATCGCTCGTTTATCGTCGCTGATTCGAACTCGTTTTTCACATCCTAGGATTTATCTATACGATTCTAATGAGTACTCTCAACATCTCATTATTTTACAGAAAATCGAAGTACCGTGAAACCTGTGTAAGAGAGCCACATTTGAGACTGACTTTAAATAGTGGTTGATGAGGGAAAAGTTGTCTGTCTTATAAAGGTACATTCTAGCAAAATTACATGACATGTACCTTTATAAGACGACCACCTTTCCACATCAAACACTGAAGTCAATCTCAAAGGCGGCTTTCTTACACAGGTTTTACTGTACATCATGAAAACATGCCTATATAATTTTGACCCCCTTAAACCCCACTTTTATATAGTAAAACTGGGGTTTACAGGGGTATACATTAGTTTTTTTTTTTTATTTCTGCTCAAAACATATATTGTGGGTACTCGTTAGAACCGCCTCGCCGAGGCGGTTCTAACGAGTACCCACAATCTATGTTTTGAGCAGAATTATGAAAATAGCAGAGATTTTTGTCTGAAAATTTTCAGTTTTTTGGAGGTGAAATTTTCTATATATTTGAATAGGCGTGTTTTCGTAATGATCTAAATGATCCACATTTGCCTACTGACCTTGCACTATAATTAACCCTCTGTGGCTCGAACTACCCATGTCTAGAACAAATGTCCATGGTCGCTAAGATGTTCGAACCATAGAAGTTCGCTCTGTATAAGGTTATAAAACAAAACGATGGTATGATGGCCCGCGAAGTTTAATAGCTCCTCATACCAAAATGAAAACATAAAGAACAATAGCAGCCTGTGCAATATATTGCATGGGCCATGTATCTTATTCTATATTACACTACACAGTTATTCTTTGAAATATGTCACTATAATTACATACTAAGTCGCAAACAGAAACTGGTCTACATTGTAACCTCACCCTTCCGCCAGTATTTTTGCACTTGTTGATCTTTTGTAGGTATTCTTCGTCCGTACGTCGGATATTGTATTTGTTATGTCATTGTATAATTCTCATAGCCTCATCTTTGGGTACCTCGGCACGACTTTTTGTCGTGATTATAATAGTCCTAATCTTTAATTTTAGACGAAGTCTTATAAGATTATATATAACCTAAGCCACCTGTCAGCCACTGTACGGAAGAATGTACGTGCCTTGAAGCGACGATAAATCTCATGAAACGGTTTTGGTCAAATACTTTGATTCAACGTTCATTGTTAGCATTTTAAATCATTGTTACAAAATGACCTTAAATGGCACGTCAGTGTCAAGTTTTGAAAGTCCAAGAAAATCTTCTCAATTTAGAATGACATTTTGATAGAATTAATGATGTACATGGCGCGAAGGTGCTTTCGTAAAAAAAGGATTAGTCCGTTGAAACACACCTAACCACCGCAAACAATCCCAAAATCCCCTAACTGCTTTATTTATTTACCGTTTCGCACAAAACCTCTTACATGTACTTTACATATTTTTCACTCTACATCACAAAAACACGCCTATATAATTTTGACCCCCTTAAACCCCACTTTAAAACTGGGGTTTACAGGGGTATACATTATTTTTCTTATTTCTGCTCAAAACATAGATTGTGGGTACTCGTTAGAACCGCCTCACCGAGGCGGTTCTAACGAATATCCACAATCTATGTTTTGAGCAGAAATATGAAAAATATCAGAACTTTGATCTGAAAATTTTCATTTTTTTTGGTGGTAAAGTTTTCAATATATTTGAATAGGCGTGTTTTCGTAATGAATTGCTTTGTTCATTTATTGTCTCAGGTGGAACGGGGTATCAAAGATGTTTGATAGCTCAGTATAATGAGCATCCATACAGTTTGATCTGCGTCTTTGCAGTAGATAAACGTAAGTGAAATATGGGCGGGTGAGGTCTTTTGCACCCCGCTCCCCCCCCCCCCCAAAAAAAAAAAAAAAAAGCTTAAATGAAATATAAAGTGGTCCCAAAGAAATACCTGACTAGCTAGATTAGCATATGCATGCCTGTGCATCGGCGCAGTCTAATGGGTCTTTTGGTCTTTACAGTAGAAAAGACTTTCATGAAATATGGGACGGCGTCCACGAAAACTATGAACAACAAAGTTCCAGACCAGCATGTGCATCCGCGCTCTTTGAGCAGGATCTTTGCAACAGACACAATCACGTTAGGCCGTTTTGTCTGGCACCCGAATACTTCCACTGGACCTGCATATGACATATTTTTCTTAAACACACGCACTCGGTATGCACGAACGATCGCATGAACATACAAAGATACAAACAAATAAATGAAAGAAAAGATGAATAAAACTTTGTGTAATTTTACTTCCAAAGAAGCCGACCCATTAGACAAATTCACATCTTGTATATTATTGAACAAACAAGACTAATCATTATTTAAGGTGTCTTTTATCATCAGAAGCTGTGCAAAAATACTTTGTTATTTTTTTCTATTATGTGTGTAGATGATTAATCATTGACCGGTGCGCGAATCGCGCCGGTCTCTTAATATAGCTTTGGATTTTTATGCATGGTAGAGTGTACGATTAATTCACAAAGGATTTTCTTTTTATATATTTGCCGGGATCGTCGGTGTGTCACGTTTCACCCACGCATGTAAGTGTTTGTATCTGTCGGGAACACCAGTGTCTGACTTTTTATCCAAGATATTCATTTGTTGATTTCGGTAATGTCTAACTTTGAATGCGCATGTTCAGACATACAGAGGGGCTAGGACCTGGTTCTTTTTGAGAATGCTCGTATGAGCAACTGGCTATGGTTCTGGCGAGATTGCACAACTGCGCAATGAGTTAGATAGCTAAACGAGCGCACAAACACAGGGAAAGTTGAGGGCGAGGATTATAACTGACCGTTCCAAGTCGGTTCTTTTGTTGTGGTTAATTACTGTTCTGTGTTTATGTTGTTGGTGATTTATTTCATTTTCCGATTTTACTACAGCAGACTTGGTTTTAACTAAAAGCTCCTATATCGGAAAACTATGGCAGAATAAAATAAAACCGTGACATGCATTTCAATGTTAGGAGTCTAAAGAATAAGCATACAAAACTGATAAACAAAGTTCGTATTTAAGACTCACGCCTCGGGTGGTGGTGGTGGTGGTGGGGTGGAGTATCTGCTGGTGATTTTGGTAAAGATTTGTATTCTAAAATCTGAAAACTCACTCCATTCATATATTTGGACTTTGAAAAAAAAGGACCAGTTCATATACTTAAAAAATTCAAACATATTCATATCTGACGCATGCTACGAGCTTCTTGCGTGTTTTTAGAAATACTAATGTTTAAAATAAATCTCGTGGAAACCCAAAAAGACTAAGAATCGCATATTGCTTGATAAAAAAATTTCATAAAGCTTAATTAAAACATATATTAAAGAATTACATTGTTTTCCTTTTTACCTGTTACACTGAAAATTTATTAAACTTTAGTAAACCCTTTAGTATACCCTTGTCCCATATCTCTAAGTAAACACGAACAAAATTTGTGCCGGTACTTAGACGTTTACGTCTAAATATTTTGTCTTGTATAATATTTATTCATATTTGATTTTCAGCTGTTTGATGTGTCACTCAAGAAATTTAAAATGTGTTTTGGATGGTTTTAGTGTGGCTTGTGGGTGTTTTGGGGGTGTTTCAGCGGACCAAGAAATGATAAATCATATGCCTGTTTGTCGGACCTTGGGAAATCAAATGGGACAAAGGTATGACGCACTTAAAGTTCTCAACATCAGAAGTAAAATGAAATTTTGTTTGGTTTGTTTTTGTATGTTTAGGATCCTAATTCAGAGAAAAGAAATGTTTGAAACTTAGACAAAAGAAAGGGTGCAATCAGGCGTCCTAGGAATTTAAGAATTGCGACAGTCATTCCACAGATTTATATTACGGTATGTCAAAATGACAACGAGAAGCTGCCGTGCAAAGAAAAGAAGGCGCCTACGGCGGTGAAATTAGATATCAACTCCGTATCCAGCATTTCATAGAGTAGGATATGACTATGTGACAAGGAAACTGCCAAAGCTTCGGATGTAAAGTGGGCTTCGTTTTAAGAACCTCTGTTATAATATTAAAAAAAAAACAAAAAACAAAAAAAAAAAACAACAACAAATATCTGCTTTTCTTTGTCACTTATCTTCTTTTTTGAAGAGTTCGGAAAAATGACTGAACATACTAATTACAACTTTTAATAAAATCCCGCTTTTTTTTCATCAAAATTATACTTGTAAATAACATTTACAAACCGGAAAAGTAAAAAAAAAAAAGAAAAAAAAAGAAAGAAATATCTTTAGAAAAGATAAGCATTGCCAATTAAATGGAAGGATGCTTTGAAATATATGACCCTGATCTATATGTTATAATGTTTGGCCTTTAGTTGTTTCTATAGAGTAGTAAACAAACCACAAAACATGCGACTATATTAAAATCTTTATTCTGTGTCATGGGGTTTCTCTGCGCTTAATCGGTACTGTACCCGTTTTCAGGCATGTTGAAAGCGTAAAGCTTCTGCTTGACCAAGTTTCATTCCGTGGTCTCAAGATGACTCAAACACTGTTTCATCAGATGCAAATCATCATTATCATCCTCATCCTCATGGTCATCAGAACTGCAATTGAAGACAGTGTAGAGTCATGAAGAGGCGGCTCACAACGAGCCTTCTTAGCTGGAGGTACACGTTGGCAAATTCCTTTATTTAATCATTTATTTCTTTGGCTAATCATGAATCTTTATTAAAATTCCTTAGTAGTCTAAATGCAGAAAAGTGGAGAAAAGAAACTGGACCTACAACTTGTTTTCATAACGGAGATTACACCAGACAGTCAGGTCTATAACAATCTAACTTTCAAATACGTCAATTTTCGACCCCGTTTGCTGATGTTCAGTGCCCGTGATAATTCGGTTATCTGACAACGGTTATTGATACATTGCATACCGCAATGCCATTTTCATGCACCAGACCTATGATTGATGGTGGTTGTCGGACAAACATAACAGAACCTTGCCCAAAATACGAATTGAGCCGACACGGATCAACCTGTAAATCCACGCAGTCTGTTATAGTATATGTGTGTATACATTCTAGAATGTGCTGACTCTATACAGCAAACCTCATTCAACCAGACTCAGACCAGGCGAATCCGACAGCTGACACGGACTTAAGCTGTTAAAATACGACATAAGGCATTTTTAGCCTAGCACAGCTATTATAGACCTGAACTTAAGGGAATTCGATATACTTGTTAAATATTTCACCATTTGTTACAAGGATGACAACCCTTCTGACTTTTAGTTTGCTTTTATTATAACCCAAATCCCTTAAAAGTAGTCTACTCTGAAAGGGAAGCAAATAAAGGGAATCATTTGCTTCCCTCGGGAGCAAATGATTTCCTTTTAAAGTAGATCCCTTTTAAGGAGAGAGACAAAACAATTTTATACAGCGTTACCTCCACTGGCACTGTATCCATTTCACTTAACTGGCGTACTTTATAGCTGGTATGTGAGAAGCGAAAATGGGTCTTCTAATATAAGCCGATTGCACAGATTCAACTCGCCCTGCGAGCCGTATTGTCTCATCTGTGCCTTTGTTGTCCGTTGGTACTTTCGTCAGTGCACAATGATTCCGTACAGGTTGATCTAGGAGTTCGGCCGCAAATGCCCGGATGACACATTTCCATTTGACAGGGCACAACTGGGCCTCTTCAAGAGAAAAAAAAAGTGCCTTCGAACATGCGAAAAATGCACGGATTCAGATCATCCTGCGCATGCGCAAAGTATCCTCTGGGCTTTTGTTCTCCATTCGAACATTTTATATCACCCAGTGATTCTGTTGGCGGATAGTGAAGGCCCTGATCAGACTGTGCTGTCCGTATATGCCCTAAGACATGTTTTCACATGGCGCTGTCAAACTAATGTAAAGACAAACGATTTAGATAATTCTGACGTCAAGGCTTGGATATGATCAAGCAGTGTTTCCAACTTTTAACCAATAAATAAACACAAGAAAGTAAGAAAGACAGCTATCTAAACGAAATTGGATCAATACTCCTAAAACGGAACATTCGACAAAATACATTTATACACTATAATATTTTTTTTTTATTTAAAAAAAATATATATATAAATTATCATACAACATCACCATCACAAATATATTACAGTGTTATGTCTTTTCCAGTCCTAAATACTTTATACGAGCACATTTAGGCTATAAGGCTCGTGCCATGCGCAAACGTGTTTTGCATGGCATATATGAGCAGCGAAAGCCCAGTTCAGCCTGCGCATCAGCACAGTCTGATAAGACCTTCACTGTTCTCGCTAACAGAATCATTGGATACTACAGAAATAATGAATGGACAGCAAAGGCCCGGGTGATATTTTGCGCAGGCGCAGGATGATCCGAATCCGCGAAATTTGCACATATTCGGAGGCACTTATTCGCGCGCCGCGGCCCATATAAATGAGATTCTCATTACGATAACAAGCCTAATGAAATATACTGAAAATTTGACCACCAAATATGATCAGCATTATATAGGCAAGTTTTCGTGATGTGCTGCTGTTTAGGGAAACTGATACACAATTAAGGGGAGACAATCGTCAAAAATGTTTATATTCCCTTATAAACAGAGGTTTACTCCAAAAAAAAAAAAAAAAAAATAAATTTGATCACTTGGGAAGAAAGTTTCCATTCACACTAAGAAGATCTGAATCTGAGCAGTACATGTACAGTCAAACCTGTCTTGAGCAGCCACCCATGGGAAGCTTAAAATGTGGCTGCTGAAGGCAGGTGGCTGCTTAATACAGTTCAAATATATAAGTCTATGAATTTTTGGGCAACTTTCCTCTGGCTGCTTAATACAGGTTGGCTGCTTAATAGAGGTGACCACTAACACAGGTTTGACTGTATACTGGAAGCCACTTTATCCTTTGATGCGGTAATGTGATCTCAACTGACAGTGAAGGATCTGATGAGACTGCATGGATGCGCAGGCGGATCGGAGCCTTCGCTGTCCGCGTATGCACGAAGACATGCTTTCGCATGTCATGCGCAAATGAAAATCGAAATCCCAAAATGGCCATCCCTTATTCGTAAGGTTGTATGAATCATGGCTGTTTGTTTTTGTTTGATTTGGGCTTAACGTCGCTTTCAACCTTTTTCAGTCATATCGCGACGGTGACTGGATGTGGCAGGGAGCTCAATGCTCACTTTTAGAGTGCTGCCTCACTGAAATATCACGCCCCAGACACTTTGACATGATATTCCACCCAGTCACATTATACTGACACTGAGCTGACCAGTTCTAGCTCTACTTTCTTAATGCTGAGCGCCAAGCGAAAGAGCAGCTAGTACCATTTTTAAAGTCTTTGGTATGACCCGGCCGGGGATCGAACCCGCAACCTCCCGGTCACAAAGCGGACGCTCTACCACTGAGCCACTGTGCCGGTATATCATGGCTGTTTAACAAAATTCATTTAGTGATCACATTACGAAAACATACCTATTCAAATATACTGCAAATTTTATCACCAAAAAAAATGAAAATTTTCAGATAAAAAATTCTGATATTTTTTATGTTTCTGCTCAAAACATAGATTGTTGGTACTCATTAGAACCGCCTCGATGAGGCGGTTCTAACGAGTACCCACAATCTATGTTTTGAGCAGAAATAAGAAAAATAATGAATACCCCTGTAAACCCCAGTTTTACTATATAAAAGTGGGGTTTAAGGGGGTCAAAATTATATAGGCATGTTTTCGTGATGATATCTTGTACATATTGGGTCACAAACTTTGATCTGGTTCAACAAGACCTTGTATACCGTATGTGATATTGATGTTACAAGAGCTGCGTTCAGAAGTGCAAAGTGATAGCGAATGGGTTTTGCTCTGGATCCCTGTACCTAATGATGAGCGCCAAATTGAGCAGGGACCAAGGGAAAATCACTCGCGAGTAATTTTCACATTTGAACGCAGTCCGGTTTCTTCAGCGCACTTGCTGACCTTGATTTTCATCGCATATCTAGGAGCGCTAACACTATAGCGTCATTCATACTGGATTATCTTGTCAAAAGCTCTTACAATGTATGAATAGCACAACCGCGAGAAATAGTTACCCGTTCAGGAAAAGTAACACACAATTGTTCTGCCTTACTTTTGAAAATGAGACTAATCTAAAAGGAAACGGTCCCCCACCATTGGAGGAGCAAATTCTTTCCTCTTAACCCTTGTCATGCGTCATGCGTAATAAATTAAGATGCTACAGCCGCTTCTAATTTCCAGCCAATCAGATAGCTTTGTCTAGGTTGCTGATACAAAGTCACATACAAAATGACAAACAGTGCAGTTCCAGATCTGTTGGCTTCTTAGAAGCCAACTGATCTGGATCTGTACTGTTTGCTAAAGCAGGGCATATCCGGGTTCAGCAGGACAAGGGTTAAGAGTAGATCTTAGTGTGAAGGAAAGCATAAAGGAAGAAGCAAACGGTTATACTCGTTTTAACCCATTCACGCCGAGTAGACTCTTCTACCTTAACACTTTGGATTGGTCAATTTCCATTAGAAGGGGTGTCTGGTTAGTTTCTGTTCCTACCATGTTTAATAGAAATTCCTGTACTAAATGCAAAAAGTGTAGACCCTGATCAGACGCCGCGTTCTGCGGCGTCTGATCTGGGTCTACACTGTTTGCCAAGTCCCTTTCATGGGACGCTAGGCGGAAATGGGTTAATCATTGAGGAACATCTACCAACTGAAAGCATAACCTTCTTAATGCACGTAATAGGAAGAAATAAAATAAGTCCAAAGTCGAATATCCGACGGCAATGATGAGAACAGAATCATAAAACATGAAATATTTAAAATTGTGTTCTAACTTTAAATGTTTTATAGCATTCTCTAAATTGCAAAGTAATGCGGATACAATATTTATTTGTTCTGGGAGTGTGGCATCATTATAACTAGTTATGCATTATATCCTACTGTCGACCCTGGCAAACAGCTAGATCCAGATCGGAGACGCACAACGCACATTGTTAGTCCTTGTACCACACGGAAAACGATGGCTATTATACAAAAGCCAATCAAATACTATATGGATCAGGCCAATTAAAAAATCGACCAGGCATTACTTGGCAAATATAAACCTCGTTTCAGAAGACATTATTAAGCCTTTAAAACATTATTGCATATTTAGGCCTAAGTAGGACTTAATGACACGATAACCCTCGCTTATTATTCAAACTCTAGAAGCGCAGGCTGATCTGAGTCTTCGCTGGGTGCATATATAATCTTTTAGGAAATGCGGTGCCCCAGCACAATTATAATTAAACGGACTCTAGTACTCAATTTTTGCTAACCCTAGCTTCAGAAAGATATACGATTTATTTCGATATAGGAAGAAAGCCTGGAGATGTATGTATATAAAACAACTCTACAGCAGATATGCATTCATTGCATTTTGCGAAAACTTGCAGGTTTCTATGGAGGCCCAGTTCATACTTAACTAAATATACAAAACCTTGTGTATTCAGGGTAAAATCATAAAAAAGAAACACAAATGCTCAAAACAGATATTGCCGCTATACGCATATATGCAAACATGACGCCATTAGTGACATCCGAGTTGTTTTCAGAATTTAAGGGAGAGTACCCCGTTTTTCTGTCTGATTCTATTTTTTAAAATTTCGCATGCAAACTGTTTTTCAAATAAACCTCCAACCGTTTTCTATAGCCTTTATTTAAAGGTATACAGAAATGGATTAACACCAAAAAAAGTAAGAAGTTTCGTCCAATATGGCCACTACAATAAGCCCGAAGGAAAACGTTTGAATGCAAATTTTATGACACCATTTTGAAAGACACATTTCAAATTTCACCAGACATCTTTCAGACGTTCTAGCTTATGGTTTTTGAAAAAAAAAATCGTATAGAACATTGTATTATACTTACGTAATTCTTAAGCATGTATTTTGTGGGGAATCGCCGCACATGTCTTCAAGTCCTTAATTCAAAACCTTTGTTGACGAACTATACTGAGTAAGAATATATGAAGACAAAACATAATAATTGACGTAATTTCCGCAAACTAAAATGTTCAACAAAATTCCATAAAAGTACATGCCGCTTTACAAAACGCGACATGATTTTTAAGCAATCAGTGCTAATTTATATTCAGGCATCAACTGTAAAGACTAATGTTTTTGCGACTTGGGTGTATATTGGGTGTAGTTTACCTGTTAGTATACTCGTACTATACGCTTAATAGAACTTACAGTTGCTTGGCAAAACTCTAAGCCAATATCATGTAAAATGCATGCGTTTTCTAATTAGTTTCGCATTGCTTTACAGAGGTTTAGCATGAACCAATATCCAAGCTTTACATATACAAAAAAAAAAAAAACAAAACAAAAAAAAAAAAAAAACAAAAAAAAAAACAAACAAAAACAGTCGTATATATATCTTTCCGATGCTATGGGTACGTTTTTTTTCTTGCAAGTTACAGGAATTGGGAAACCTGACTAAACAGCTGTACATACTGTTGTCTTAGAACATTTTACTGTCCATGACTTCATCCTTATTTTGTTTCTAGATTATAATGGAAAGCTATTAGCTCATAAAAACATTATCAAAATAAAAGCTGAACAAAATGGCAAATAAAATGTTAAAATGCCAATCCCCTGTACTTAGCTGAGATGGAAAACATGCTGAGAAGGAAAACATATCTGCGTATTTGCCAACCGCCATATCCGCAAGTTATATTCTGCAGCATTTCGAAAACACGCCTATTTAAATACATTGAAAAATTAACAAACAAAAAACAGAAAGTGTTCAGATAACAAAATATAGATTGTTGATACTCGTTAGAACCACCTCACCTAGGCGGTTCTAACGAGTACCCACAGTCTATGTTTTTGAACAGAAATAAGAAAAAAAAAATGTAAACGCCAGGTTTACTATATAAAAGAGGAGTCTAAGGGGGTCAAAATTATATAGGTATGTTTTCCTGATGAAAGGGCGATCTCAACTCCAGACTAATTACGTCTCCTTCTATCAGAGAGCTACTGAATATACTTATATGTTATTATTCTTCACTAACATTTTAGCCGGGGCTCAGAGTTTCCTACAATACTACATGTGCGCCAAGATGATCAGAGTCATCGCTGTCTGCCTGAAGACGCTTCTAATCCTTAGCTACCCAGATAAACAGCATTGATGCGCAGGCAGATCTATGTCTTCGCTGGGCATATATGCACTTGTGTAGGAAATTCTGTGCCCTGGCTTATTATATATATATATAAATATATATATATATATATATATATATATATATATATATATATATATATATATATATATTTGTTTTTGGGATACCATGTTTACTTCAAATACTCTGCCACGTTAACTTCTAACTACAGCTGAACCTCAATGGCTCGAACATCTTTGGGACTGTGGAAATTCGTTCGAAACATAGGTAGTTCGAGCCACTGAGGGTTAATCATGGCACCAGTTCAAGAAGCAATAGCGATAATTAAGGGAAATCTTTTCGATTTTCTACACAATGATTGTATGTTGATTAGGCGATTCTAATGAGTACACACAACGTATAATTCCATGATAAAATAAAAAAAAATCTCTAAATATTTGTTTTCTTGAGCTGTTTGGAAAAAATTTGTGGGGACTGAAAAATGAGTTCAAATCATCCACGGTAAACGAGCCATTCGTGTTCGAGCCATTGAGGTTATATTGTATATTTTTCCAAAAAGTGCAAAAGTCCTTTAGTTATTACACGATATATCTACAATATGGTGGCTAAATGTCAAACACATAGACCCGGCCAAGTTTTGTGTGTCTGATCTGTGTCTACACTGTTTGCTCTGTACTGTCTGCCCGAAAACTTAGGGAACGAGTAAATCATTACGAAAACATGCCTATATGATTTTGACCCCCTAAAACCCCACTTTTATATAGTAAAACTGGGGTTTACAGGAGTATACATTATTTTTCTTATTTTGCTAAATAACAGATTGTGGGTACCCACAATCGATGTTTTGAGCAGAAATACGAAAAATGTCGGAGTTTTTATCTGAATTTTTTTTTAGCTTTTGGAGGTGAAATCTTCTATATATTTGAATAGGCATGTTTTCGTAATGTAAAGCAAAGCAAGGGAATATTTTCTACTGCAGCTTATCGGACAGCTTATAGATCATCTCTCGTGGCGGAAAAGTCAAAACTAATTAGACGGTGGGTATTCAGAGTGGAAGGTATGTTTTGGCAGGAATATCGCACAGCGCGAAACATCCTGTACGTATATTTACTCAAGCATTTCAGGCATCTGATGCCTGCAGATTGCCTGAGATGTTTATTATAGAGAAATAACCAAAGGATTCCAAACACAACTACCACATCAAAATACAAAATTACACACGCTTGAGGGTGAAAAATGCAATCTTCCAGGGGTCACAATGTCTTGGTTTATAGATTAGATATTCACTTATGACATCAAGTTATTATATAAACAACTTAACCAGCTTAGCTTAGCGAGCGGTAAATGAATTTAATTAATAGTTAATGCCATCAGCTCTTGTAGCAATAATTTGTCCAGATTTAAGAGACATTCTAACCATAAGGGGAATATATACACTTTCAAGGGGCAAATCTGTCAAAATTGTTTCTGTCTCCCATTGGAAAAGGGTCTACTTTAAAAGGAAAGAATTTGCTCTCTAGGGGAGCAAATTCTTTCTTTTAAGGTTGACCCCTTTTTCAGAAGGAGATCTATATATAGGAATGCAAACATGAACTCACAAACGTTATCTTCCTTGTAAAATTACGGTAACATCTATCAGGCGTATCAAGTCCCCTTAAAGACATTTTAACCTTATTATTTAGAGGACTGAAGACACTTAGTAGTTATCCACCATGTTTTAAAAGGAAGAAATTAAACTTTTTAGACTTTTTATTTGCTTTCCTGCGCACCAAGGTATCTCCTCCTGCTCTACTCTAGCTTTTGCTGCGTGTGTGGCAAATGTTTTCCTTTTCAGATAAACCTCATTTAGAAGGGAGGTAAAGCTTTTTTGATAAAGTTTTTACCCCTTAAAGTGTCTCTATTCCCATTACTTGTGAGACAAAATCAAGGAAGCAGACTTTATTACGACTGTTCACTAGGTGCTGACGCCGTTAATTCCACCATCTTGGATGACTTCAGGATAGTTTCGCACAGAGTTCCTGCATCACGTGTGACAAGTTATGGGGACTTGTCAAACTTGATAGATGTTCTACATTTTTGTACAACGGAATAATTTTTGTTAATTCCCGTTCTGTTTCAAACACACTAAATCCTTCTGCCCACCCTAAAGTAAAGAATTGCTCCCAAAACAGAGCTACTGCCATTGAAAAGACTATGAGGCCACCTGGGCCTTTTACTTCGGTGGGCAATTTATGGTCTTTTGGGCTGTTATTTATTCCAACATATTTGCTCGGTCGGTTGCAGAGCTTGTACTCACTTGCATCATAAATTGTATGAACAAAAATTACCTCCGCATTTCAATGAAAGATGAACACATTACGACTAATGGCATGCAAGGTCCATAAAAATCTCAATTGTCTTATCACCACTTGATTGACAGCTACACCATAGTCATTTTGAGTGGCATATAACGGAAACTGATATACATTTAGAGGAGTCAACTCTATCAAATTTGGCTTTGTTATCTTCTGGAAAAGCCCCCCCCCCCCCCCCCCCCCCCCCCCCTGTAGGAGCACATTCTTTCTATATAGAGTAGAGCCATTTATAGAAGGGGCTTTGTGTCTATGAGAGCAAACAGGAAGTCAAACATATTGTTTCTAATACGGCGTTATATAGTTTAACACAAGTCTTCAGACTTTCTTCTGAATCCCTTTGTATAAGTTATTTATGTTTGCCTTAGTTTATACTCTAATTTGGAATTTATACAAATAAAATATGTTTAAACCAATATGATGGAAAATCTGCCTAGTGTATCCAGCAACCTGAAAGTGGATGGATAAACCTTCAAGGGTAGGATCATTTATGTTCTTTTACGAAAGGAGCTTCGCTAAAAGGATCGAACGCTCCTCGTCTACCTGGGCAAGTGTAAACACCCTTTGGAGGAGGACTTCCCAGAAAGTATTCTACATAAATCTATAGCGGGCCATTATTGGCCCGTCAGGGTAGCTGACGGGCCGATGACGGACCGCTGTAGATTTATGTAGAATGCTAGTTGCGCTGTGTAATGAAAGTGAAAACACTGATAAACTGCAGTTACCTTTTGGAGGAGATCTTCCTAGTAAGCATTCTACATAAATCTATAGCGGGCCGTTATCGGCCCGTCAGGGTAGCTGACGGGCCGATAACGGCCCGCTATAGATTTATGTAAAATGCTAACTGGGTTCTTATGCCAAGGGCGTGCACTCCCTTCTGCTTGATAAAAGGGGGAAAACATTCAACATAGAGTTATTTTGTTCGGACTAATTTTAGTGCTTTTCGTGCGTTTGTTCGATTTGCGCTTGTTTGGTTTTGTCTGTTTCCTCTTCCTCTTCGTGTCTGGGAAAGGCTGCGGCTTGTGATTGTGGTACTCCCTGGACTTTTCTTGTACCTTTTTGTTTTAGTTTAAAAATAACAGTTGAAATATGCCTGTTTTTTACTCATAGTGACTGGGTATACATGGCAGATTTTAGGCCAATTTAACAAGGCCAACATTTATCACTTTCTGTTAGGATATTCTGCACCAAACTCCTTCAGAAAAAGGTGTCTGCTTTAAAAGGAAATAATTTTCACCCAAGAGTAGACCATTTCTCAGAAAGAGAACAAATCAACTTTCTCATATTTACGTCCCTTGAAAGTGTGTCCATTCCCATAACACAACATTGCATGTCCCTTATATATATTTACACTTAATAATACCATTGCATATTGCACGTAAATGCACGCATGTTGCACGTTGATATGTACGCACGTTCAGAGCATCCATTTTAATATTGACTGAAAATATTACAGTTAATAAGCAAACCGATTTTCAAAAAAAAAAAAAAACAAAAACAAACAAACAAACAAAAAAAAAAACAAAAAAAAAAAAAACATGAAATGTTGTTAAACCGGTCGAAATGTTTTCATAAGAATTAAAATGAACGGTGCCTGCGAATTGCTTTGATTTTCAGGAATTTTAGGAATATTGATAAAAAGAACATCAGAGTCCAAACAATATAGGTCGATTATAATTTCCTGTTTGTTCGTATATCTACGAATGCACTTTATTGTGTAATTGTGTAGGCAGACATTTGATGATATGGTGTTTCTTTCCAAAGTATAGGGTGTATTACAGACAACCTCTTTACACCGACATTCGATACAACAACAAAAATTCGTTATAATGACAATTTGACTATTACGAAACCTTCGCTTATGCGTTACAATTAGTCACAAATTATGCAAGAATACTGTATTTAATACTTTAAAGAAACATATGTTTTGGATATTTGTTCGAATCGCCACACTGAGGCGATTCTAATAAATATTGAAGTCATATGTTCTATGAGGACATATGAATAAAACAATACCTGTCTTACATATCAATCTGCTCATTTAGTATTCTGTACAACAGCAAATTCATTTTAATGGCAACGTCTTTGGGAACAAATGCTGTCGTTGTAACGAGGATTCACTGTATAAGAAATGAGCCTTGACGTGTGAAAAAGTACTATCTGATATATTCGCCAAGCGAAGGGTAAGACCAGCCTGCACATTCGCGTACCCTGTCCAGATTCGTTGCTGAGCTTATTTTGGATAGCCAAGGATGCAAGGTAATCTTCTTCCGGGCAACGAGGACTGGTCAGACTGTGCTAAAGCGAAGGCTGATCTGAATCTTCGCTGGGCTGACCTTGCGATTCATTTTACTGTGTAACTGTTTAGGAGGAAGACATTTGGTGTTGTGAGGCCCTTGTTTTAAAGGCTAAGGGATGCATTACAGTCGAACCTCAATGGCTCGAACAGTATTGAGACCATGAAAATTTGTTCGGGGTATGGGTTGTTCGAGCCACTGAGAGTTAATGACAGCACAAGGTCAGGAAGCAAAAGGCGTTAATTTAGAGAAATCTTTTCGACTTTCTACTCAGTAATTGTATATTCAGTATACTCATTAGAATCGCCCGATGAGGCGATACTAATGAGTACACGCAACATAAAATTTCATGATAAAATTGGAAAGTTTCTTTAAGTGTTTATTTTCTTGAGTTATCGGAAAAATTTAGTTAGGAAATAAAAGAGTTCGAACTCATCATGGTAAGTGAGCCATCGGTATACTAGCTAGTATATTCTATGTATACAATAAAATATAGCAATGCTATGAAGTCTCTCAAGTTATAGTGTGCTTCACCATTTGAGCTGGTGCTGACACTTCCCAGTATAAATAAAAACACACATGTACACGCCTATTAACTTTGATTTTATTAGGTTTATTAACTCACCAGTGCACGAAGTGCTCAAGGTGAGCGATTGTTATCGGTTAATGTCCATCGTCCATCGTGCGACGTCAACAAATTGTTTTAAAGGACAACTCCTACATTCCTAGACCAACTGACTCGAATCTAGGCAGGACGTATCGGGGCGACTTGTAGCATTGGACCCAGGGTGAAGTTGGCTGGTCGTAAAAGTGCTTTAACCCCTCCCCACGCCCCTCCCCCATCCGATGGTTAATTCTTAGGCGGTGGTCCCGGTGTTAGTTTTACTCTTTGTTGCTTTGTGTTTTTATCTAAGAGGCGATTTGTTTTAAGTCTTGCCTTGTGTTATTTTGTTCTTGTATTTTTCAGTTCTTTTAGCACTGCAATTACCTCGCTTGGGGAAGAGACAGCAAATCTTAGTGCTTTTCGTACGTTTGTTCGATTTGCGCTTGTTTGATTTTGTCTATCTCCGCTTCCTCTACGTGTCTGGGATGGGCTGTGGCTTGTGACTGTGGCACTCCCTGGACCTTTCTCTTACCATTTTTGTAGATCACAAGTAGCTAAAATCGGTAATCAAACATGGCTGCAACGGCCTCCATCTTGAAAATATATTTTGAACTTTTTCTCCTGAACCGAAAGCCCAATTGATTCAAAACTTGGTGGGAAGTATCGGGGTGACTTGTCAATCAAAATTAGCTAAAATCATTCCGATCGCAAACCCAGGACGGACGCCATAGCGGCGCGCGAAAAAAATATTTTTAATTTCTTCTCCTGAAACATAAAGCCAGTTGACACGATACTTGCAGGAAGTATCGGGGTTACATGTAGATCAAAAATAGCTAAAATCGTTACGATCGGATATCCAAAATAGCCGCGACAGCTGCCATCTTAAAAATTTATTTTGAACTGCTTCTTTTGAACCGAAAGGCCAGTTTAATCTAAGCTTGGTAGGAAATTGGTGTGAGTTGTAGATAAAAAATAAATTTAATCGTTCAGATTTGAACTGCTTCTTTTGAACCGAAAGGCCAGTTTAATCTAAACTTGGTAGGAAATTGGTGTGAGTTGTAGATAAAAAATAAATATAATCGTTCAGATCGGAACATCTAATGTGGTCCTAGACGGCCATGTTGAGATTCGATTTTTAACTTGTTCTCCTGAATAGAAAGGCTGATTGACTCGAAACATAAGTGTAAGTATAGGGGTGACTTGTAGATAAAAGCGTTCCGATCGGAAATACAAAATGTCTGCCAAAGCGGCCTTCTTGAAAATTCAATTTGAACTTCTTCTCCTGATTTGAAAGGCCAAATGACTCGAAACTAGGTAGAACGTATAAGGGTGACTTGTGGATCAAAAATTGCTAAAATCGTTCAAATTGAAAATCCAAGATGGCCGCCGCGGTCGCTATTTTGAAAATCTATTTTGAACTTCTTCTCCTGAACAGAAAAGCCAGTTGATTCGAAATTTGCTGGGTAGCATTAAGGCTACATGTAGATAAACAATAGCTAAAATTATTCCAATCGAAAACCCAAAATGGCCGTCATGGCCGCCATTTTGAAAATCTATTTTAACTCCTGAACGGAAAGGCCATTTGACTCGAAACTTGGAAAACAGTATCAGAGAGACTAAGTAGATCAAAAATGGCAAAACTCGTTTCGATCAGTAGCCCAAGATGGCCGCAATGATCTTGAAAATTTACTTTGAGCTTCTTCTTCTGAGCCGAAATGTCAGTTGACTTGAAACTTTGTATAAGTATAGGGGCGACTTGTAGATCAAAAATGGCTAAATCATTTTGAACGGAAACCTAGGATGGCCGCCACGGCCGCCATTTGAAAATCTATTTTGAGACCTTTTTCTAAACCGAAAGTTCAATTTACTCGAAACTTGGTCGTTCCGATCGTAAACGCAAGATGGCCACCCCGGCTGCCACGCTGAAAATCAATTTTGAACTTATTCTGACTTCTTCGGATAAAAAATAGCTAAAAGCGTTCCGATCAGAAATCCAAAATGTTTGCCATATCGGCCATTTTAAAACTTTAATTTGAACTTATTCTCCTGATTCGAAAGGCCAACTGACTAGAAACTTGGTAGGGAGTATCAAGGTGACTTGCAAATCGAACATAGCTAATGTAGATCCGATCGATAATTCAAGATGGTCGCCATGGCGACCGTCTATTTTGAAATTCTTTCTTCATCTGAACCAAAAGGTCAGTTGGCACAAAATTTAGCAGGTAGTAGCAGGGCTACATTTAAATAACTGCTTTTTTTTGGATCTGAAACCAAAACTGTCGGCTTCGGTGGCCATAATGAAAATATATTTTGAAATGATTTTTCAGGAGAGAAAGGCAAACTAACTTGGTAGGAAGTATAGGTATAACTTGTAAATAAAAAATAGCTAAAATCGTTTCGATTCAAGATTTCCATTTTGAATTTATTCTCTTGAAACAAAAGGCCATCTGACTGGAGAGTTAGCAGAAAATATTGGGGTGACTTGTAAATCAAAAATAGTTAAAATCTTTCCGATCAGAAATCCAAGGTAAACATTACAGCTGTCATCTTGAAAAGATATTTGAAGTGCTTCTCCTGAGTTGAAAGACCAATTGGCGCAAAACTTGTCTGGTACTCTGGTGAGCGATACAGGACCATCTTGGCCCTTTTGGCTAAACATTTGTTGCAATTACAAGTTTTTTTTTTTCAGAAACACTTAAAAAGAGGTTGAAAACGAAACCATTTTCCTGTTGCATTTAACCTTTGATAACTATCATTTAGCTATGTATAAATTGAAAACCTAATATAAACAAATCTAGAGAGATGTTTAGAGTGAGTACAGCTAATTTCGGGGAAACACTAAGGTCTGAATGCAAATTTCACAAAAAGAAGGAAATTCGGCTACGATCCTCGAGTCACTTAAGATGGCTGAAATTTCGAGCGATTTGGCTGCTTTGTTCATTAAAGTATTACGCCTCGGGATTGCTTTCTAACTAGTATAATGTCGATTTCCGTTGTTAACAAACACGATAAACGTTTTTAAACTTAATGTATCTATTTTTGTTTCTCTTCAAAATCTGTTTCGCTCTGTGATACGAATTTAAATAGAAATGCTGCAACAGAATGACTAAATGCCGCTTTCAACTACCGTAATAAACCAAAACATTGGAACAGAAGGGCCTTAGAAAATAGTGTAGACTCAGACCAGACGCCGCAAAATGTAGCGTCTGATCTGGGACTTAAAAGTTCGCTACTCACCCGTAGTTTTTCGACACTGCAACAGGAAGTGAAATGGACGTTAAACAAATAGGACACGTATGGTAAGGAGTACCATATCCAAATATTTGGGTCAAAATACGGTAGATTTGTTCAAGCAGGTATCTTGGGAGATCTGCTGACAAATTAGTGTTGACGATCAGCAGGAACCTCTCGACGGTGTAATCATAGAGGATTGGAAAGTTAATGCATTGCTCCAGAGACTTGCAGTACATGTTTAACTGTTTTCCACAGTAAATATCAATAAAATAGATGATAAATGAGGTGTTGATGATTTCGTCAGTGCAAGCCGAAACTAAACTGGCCTTATGGAACATGTGAAGAGCCAAGCTCAAGCTCGGCCTGAGCATTCACTCGGCCTTGGCCTGTGTTTTCATATACAGAATCATGGGATATAGCCCTTATTACATTTATTATCTTCTCTTCGGTTAGCCGAGCTTCTTTAAGAGCTAGGGCATAAGTTGGGGATCTCAATCAGAGTCTTTTTTAGGGGAGGTTGATTCAGATCTCAGTGGTGTGGATAGATTACGATATTTGTTTGCTTGACATAGATATTCAGCAAATTCAGAATATACGGCTGGTTAACCGTTCAGCATATTTAAATTGTGCCGAAGAGTCAGAATATTCGATCAAATTTAGTCATATAGTATTCTGATCAGGAATGTTGCACAGGAAACTGATAAATTTATGATTGATAACTTTGCGTACCTATTTTAGTGTTTGACGGTAAGCCAGGCTACCACCTGAATCTGATCCTGGCTATCAATGCACACCGTATTCCCAGTTGTCACAGTGGTTTCCTTGAGTTCTTGCCTCACATCACGAAAACATACCTATATAATTTTGACCCCCTTAAACCCTACTTTTATTATAGAAACTGGGGTTTACAGGGGTATACATTATTTTTCTTATTTCTGCTAAAACCATAACAGGCGATTATAACGAGTACCCACAAACTATGTTTTGTGCAGAAATATGAAACAGATTTTTTTTATCTGAAAAATTGTCATTTTTGGTGGTAAAATTTTCAGAATATTTGAAAGACGTGTTTTCGTAAAGCAGATCGCCATTGTGACTTTGGCTTTGTTTCATCATAGTATTTTTGTTTTCATAGTGTATATGTCACTGATGTGGTAGAATACCATGTTGCGTTTGTTTTCTCATTGCATATTTCTCATTACTTCTGTCGGTGCCTCGAGAATACTGTGCCTCGTGATTATGACATTCCCTTGGTATCTTCACTTATATTTCACATGTACAAAATACAGTAGACTCTCGTTATTTCAAAGTCCAAGCGACTCTGCAATACTTCGAAATATCCGTACACCGACATATCAGGTTTGCAAAAGTGAGGAAAAAAAACAACAAATCGAACAACAAGTTTCCACAAATGAATATGTAATTTGACTCCTGAAGTTAGATATATATTGAAAATATTGTGGAAAAAGAGGAATCAATATTTTGTTACCGATTGTTAGATTTTCATATTAACACATGGACCCTCACTTCGAGAGAAGCGGATATTCGAGATAAGCGAAGTCAAAATAACGAGACATGACTGTAGCAATTTGACAAGGATGTGCTGTCGCAATCACACCGTCCGTTGTCACTTCATTCACACGTTCAAATGACGTTTTCAAAACCCCAAGGCCAATTTCCATCAAAATTCATTTTGAGTGTTTTGATGGTTTTGATAAACTAGAAGACTCTAAGTGAACCGAACACATGTCTGTATATTTGAAATACATCAGAATCACGGGTGCTGTTACGTCCGAATAAAATCAGTGAAAGCCCTCGATTCCCGGTAGTTGTTTCTGCCGACCATTACGAAAACACGCCTATTCAAATATATTCAAAATTTCACCACCAAAAACTGAAAGTTTTCAGATAAAAATTCTGTTATGTTTTTATATTTCTGCTAAAAACATAAATTATGGGTACTCGTTAGAACAGCCTCTGCGAGGCGGTTCTAAGAAGTACCCATAATCTATGATTTGAGCAGAAATAAGAAAAAAATAATGTATACCCCTGTAAACCCCAGTTTTACTATAAAAAAGTGGAGTTGAATGGGATCAAAACTATATAGACATGTTTTCGTGATGCAGTTCTTAGTTTCTCTATTACATTCTTGTTTGTATGTTGCTTATTTCAACTGTGCTGTCGTGTCTTTTAAGTGTTTACTCCTCATCTCTCCATCATTCTGTACCTCAGGAAGACTATGAGTATTTTATATTTATGCAATTGATTTTATATGACATTCTGTTTTTACGGTTTTTATTACAAAAAGTATGTTGTCCGAGGGGAGATCTACGTATGTTCGCAATGTGGCAGAGTCTTATGCTCAAGGAAAAGCCCTTATCATGTAACACCATGCATATAGCCCTATGTTGAATCTACAAATGAACTGGCAAGACGAATACTGATACTAAAGACAAAATTGTCTATTTGACTATTCAGACAGACCAGACATGCTTCAAGCAGGCCTGTCTGTGGTCGGGCTCATTGTGGTTCTGTTTGTGTTTTTTTTTTCTGTACTGGCTTTAAGTAGCCATTGAACCCTTTTCCTTGTCCATCACAGTGGTTTTGATCGTATTTGTTTTACTGTGATGTACTTGCGATGAGGTGGACGACCCCTATGCGGACCGAACATATACTTGTAATCTGGAGCTGTAATATAATTAAGGACGAGATTTCGTGCGAGTAAAACTGGTTTAAGTCTCCCCTCCCCACGCTCCAGTTGTTTGTACTGCTAACCGTCCCAAGGAGGTTATTCGGATCGTCTTTATTGTACTTCTAGCATTGTGGTCACCTGCTATACGGCTGCACACTTTGCTATCTGTTTTCTAGTTGTGATGCCAGCATTATGACTATCTTCTTCAATGGGTGTCCACTCTGCTTTCTGTCATTTTTTTTCTGTTTGTACTGTTAACCCTTCGCTTGCTAAACACCACATGCCCTGTCTTAGGAAACAGTGTAGACTTAGATGAGTTGGTTTCTGAAGAAACTAACTGATCTGTAAAGAAGCTAACTGATCTGGATCTGCACTGTTTGTCATTAAATATGTGAATTTCTATCAAACACCCGGATCAAATAATTGATTAGCTGGAAATTAGAAGTGGGCGTTGCAGCTTATTTATTCAGCATTACAAGAGTTAAAAGTCTGGAGCTGGATTAGAGAATAAGGGCGATGTTTCGCGCGAGTAAAACTGGTTTTAGCCCGCCCCAGCAGTTTTCCTACTTACCGTTCCAAGGCGGTTCCCCTGTTGCAGTTCTTCTTCGTTTGTGTGTCTGTAGTTTCATTGTTTGTGTTGAGGTTTTACGGCCCAGTCAACCCAATGGGGTCATGTCGAGCGCGGCCAGTTTACCTAACCACACGTTTACTGGGCAGGCTTAGTCCTCTAAGCGGTTAACCAGTATTGTGCACATTCTTTATTCAGAAACTGACAACTGCCCTTCTTGAATCAGCGGAAGGGAGAGAATGAACGTAGAAAATATTTCATGATCAATCTCCACGAAAGAATGTTGCCGACCTCGGCGGGGGTTGAACCCGCGACCTCCTGGTCTCCAGTCGGACGGCGCATCCAACTGAGCCATCGAGGCGTTTGTGTTGTCCTCATTTGTTCCTCATCTCTCCTTCCTTTCATCACGAAAACACCCCTATATAATTTTGACCCCCATAAATCCCACTTTTATATAGTAAATCCGGGTTTACAGGAATATACATTATTTTTCTTACTTTGCTGAAAAACATAGATTGTGGGTACTCGTTAGGCGGTTCTAACGAGTACCCACAACCTATGTTTTGAGCAGGAATATGAAAAATATCAGATTTTTTATGAAATTATTTTTTTTGGTTGTAAAATGTTTAATATATTTGAATAGGTGTGTTTTCGTAATTAGAGCCTCGCAAGGTCTATTCGTTGTGATTCTGACTTTTGTTGGTATCTTCACTTATATTTATTCTGTGTTTTCCTCGTTCATTGCATGACGAATGTTCGGGTCTCAGACTATATGAAGATGATTACATTGACCGTTCGTTACGAAAACAATCCTATTCAAATATAGACCCTTTTTAAATACTACGTCACACAATAAACATCATTCGAAACCTCTCGGTCTTTAACGCAGAGTACGTTCTAGCCTCGTTCCTATTGGCTGGCAGAAAGTTGTTGTTTACGGTTACCGGTAAGTATAATTGCCGATGTTTATTCAGAGAAAAAAACAGTTTCATTCGTCAAAAGTTGCTTTTCAGAAGAGAATCTCATTGAGTGATTATTTAAATGTCATAACTAGAAATATTAATAAATATTTTGATTATATAGAAGCTAAAACTAGGCGTAAAAATGGTCATCATGAAGCAATATTACGGTTGCGCGCGCCTGCCGATATCGGAAAAATATCATTCAAACAGTTGTTTTGTCTCAGGAAAAACAGTCAGATTGCTTCTTAAAGCTGTAGTTTAAAACACTTGATAAAATTTACAATTAAATATTAGCCAAAAGTTACTTATTTTCCAAGTAAAATTTAGCTCGAATCCATTGGTATCGATGGAACCTGAAATGTTTTTGCCATCCACAATTTCTGGTCACGTGGCATAACATTGTAATCACGTGGTCAGTAGCCCGGATAAAAACAATAACATTAAAAAGGTCTATACTGAAAATTTTATCACCAAAAAACCCTGAAATTATCAGATAAAAAATTCTGATATTTTTCATGTTTCTGCTCGAAACCATTACGAAAACAAGCTTATTCAAATATATTGGAAAATTTACCAGCAAAATATGAAAAAAAATTCAGATAAAAATTCAAATATTTTTCTTATGTCTGCTCAAAAACATAGATTGTGGGTACTCGTTAGAACCGCCCCGCCGAGGCGGTTCTAACGAGTACCCACAATCTATGTTTTGAGCAGAAATATGAAAAATAATGTATACCCCTGTAAACCCCAGTTTTACTATATAAAAGTGGGGTTTAAGGGGGTCAACATTATATAGGCATGTTTTCGTGATGACAAACTATTATCACATAAATGCTGATTTCCTTTTCTTTTGTACAGGTGGATTATGTATGCATTCTTTAATTTCTGTAAGTTTCCATTCTTTCTTCACACGCAGTGAAGATAGCTTTTCGCAAGTCAGAAGTGTACCGAATCAACGTTGCATCACGAAAACATACCTATATAATTTTGACCCCCTAAAACCCCACTTTTATGTAGTAAAACTGGGGTTTACAGGGGTATACATTATTTATGTTATTTCTGCTCAAAAACATAGATTGTGGGTACTCGTTAGAACCGCCTCGACAAGGCGGTTCTAACGAGTACCCACAATCTATGTTTTGAGCAGAAATATGAAAAATATCAGAATTTTTTATCTGAAAAAATTGCCATTTTTGGTGGTAAAATTTTCAGTGTATTTGAATAGGCGTGTTTTTGTAATGAATCGACGTTGTTTCAACATTGTCTGTCCGCTGGGTACTTCCATCTGCACTGAGAAGTGGGGTGACTCCGGAGCTACATGGGCCATAAACTGTCTTCAGTGCATCGTGGAACTTTTTCATATCATTTTTGTCTGCGAAGGACTGGATTTCGTCAATTTACTAACAAGCTAGGAATCTCGCATTTCTTTGAGTCTGCACTGGACTGTCTCACAGATGTTGTGGTAGGTTGTCTTTTTAGATACCGAGCTAGTATCATCTTGAAATGCACTGTGTAGACTGTGCCTTCTAATTTTGCCGACACCTTGCAGGTTGGTTGAATACGCTAGTCGAAGTCGCTGACAACCTCCCCTTAATGTGTTTTTTTTGACGCTTTGGTCTCCTATCTATCCTTCTTTTGCACTAAAGCATAATCAAAATGCATCCAAAATGTCTTATTGCGATTTGGAAGGCTGTGTTCACGATCAGTAGATCATTCTTAGCACATTTCCAGAGGAGTAGCAGACCGTTGCTATCGTACTTGTCTATGCCTTCTATTCTAATCACTTCTTCCCAGGTCTTCATACATATCAGACAGCTACATGAAATGCTTCTACAAGTTTTCACAAATCATAACACGTTTGGAAGACAAATAACAGAAAGGATACATAAAACCAATTGTTAAAGTTTGGGGTTGCACAATTTACTTAGGTGTAGTAGTCCTACTATTTAAGAAAAAAATGTTATGATATACGTAAGCTAACATTGTTTTGTTTTGTTGTGTTTGACGTTTCACGGTGTTTGTTAATGAATTCTTCCAGACATAAGTATTTTGCTATGATCCTTTGGGCCTATCGCATTACTACTAACAGACGCTATCTGACAATCATTTTGGCATTACCAGCCAAACTGAGTCCAAGACTTTTATGTGTAAATATGCATGTTAATCCAAACGGAAGGTTTCTTCTATTCGGATTTTCCTGTTGATTTCTTAACACACACACACACACACACACACACACACACACACACACACACACACACACACACACTAAATCAATTCCGCAGCCGAGACAGCTTAACTATTAAGTTACTGAATTCTTTCTGGCATATCCAGTTTGGTTGAATACAATCGAAGTCCAGTGACGTTACCAGGTTTTGCTCTCAGTCTGAGGATGACTCGTAATTTTCACCAATCAAGTGAAATTTCAATTGGCTCTCATTATCTCAAACACTGATAACTAAAAACTACTGTTTGTCAAAACAATAAAGAGCAATGGCAATTTTGGTTCAGATTGCTATGTTAATTATACTGCAACTCCTTTTTACTCAAACTACTGTTATACTGAAAATTTTTTTGTTCACTGGAGTTTGAGATAATGAGAGTGTTCTGTATATTTGTGTATGCTAAGAAGAATTCGTTAGAATTTTTCAAATGTTCGACAAACTGGGCAAAATGAAAACTTTTGTTTTAACTCTTTCGGTGCCAAATTTCAGACGACATTTGTCATCAGCTTTTTTTTTTTTTATTTTAACAAACTATCGTTTGGAAAGACGTTTATGTGTTAAGTTGAAAGACTGAATGTCAAACAACATAGATCCAGATGAGACGGCTCATTGAACCGTCTCATCTGGATCTATGCTGTTTGCAAAAGCCTATTATTATCACCTATGGCAGTGAAATAATTAAATATATGTATTTCTTGCTACAATGTTCAGAGACTAATAAAACTCTAACATGTTTAATGTAAGTTAACAATAACGTCGATGTTTATAACGTCAATCACAACTGCATTCGACAACACTTTTGATATTTTTATTCTTCATAGAAAGTAAATCTTGACATAACGTGTGAATCTGCTAATCTGACGATTCACATGAGATGGGAAGCCTTATTTTCTATGAAAAATAGAATAAAATAAATAAAATAAAAAGAGACTTAGACTATCGTCTTCTAAGAATGACAATGGGAGCTTTCAAAAGTAATATACCGGGTTCGCTTCATGAAGGGATTTGGTGTGCAGTAAAGGAAATAGGACGCCACAAATGATGTCCTCTTATATAAAAATGCAAACAATTTAAATTAACCCTTTTAAGCCTAGTGTCCAATAAAAGAGACATTGTTATGGGACTTTGGCAAACAGTGTAGACCCACATCAGACGCCACAGAACGTGGCGTCTGATCAGGGTCTACACTGTTTTCAACTGATACATAAATTTCTATAAATCGTGGCAATAATAAAAACCAATCGGACACCCCTTCCATTAGAAATGGACCGGCTCAAAGAGTTACGGTAGAAGAAACCATTCGGCAAAAATGGATTAAGTGTATCAAGTCAATCCAAGTCCGCGGTAGCTCCGTGACAGTTATATTATTCATTAAGGCCTCGGTGGCTCAGTCGGATGCGAGTCTGACTGGTAATCAGGAGATCAAGGGCTCGATCCTCGCCGGGTCCGGCAACATTCGTTCGTGGAGAATAATCCTGAAATATATTCTACGTTCATCCTTTCCCTTTCGCTGATTCAAGAAAGACATTTATCAGTTTCTAACTGAAAAATGTGCACACGTTCTGGTTAACCAATTAGAGGACTAAACCTGCCCAGGAAAAAGTGTGGTTAGGTAAACTGACTGCGCTTGTCATGACCCTAATTGGTTGACTGGACCGTAAACTTTCAACACAAACTAACAAACAAATCCTATACAGTCGAACCTCAATGGTTCGAACCTCTTTGGGACCATGGAAATTCATTCGAAACATGGGTAGTTCGAGCCACTGAGGATTAATCATGGCACCAGTTCAGGAAGCAAATAGCGATAATTTAGGGAAATCTTTTCGATTTTCTACACAATAATTGTGTGATAAAATAAGAAAAAAGAAAACTAAATATTTTGTATGGACTAAAAAAAGAGTTCATATCACCAACGGTAAACGAGCCATCCGTGTTCGAGCCATTGAGGTTATACTGAACATTGTTATAAATTTAGTTTTTGTGGCATCAAGTCCAAGCATATCCTCTTTTTTTTAATTTATATTTATGACATGACATTTTGATGTATCTTTATGGTTTCTTTTCATGAACAGTCATAAATGTTTACACGTGTTACAGAAACACATGGCCTGCAACGTGAAATAATGTGCATTATGACAAAGCGAAGACATGGATCAACCTGCGAAATCACAGTATCTTGCAGTATTCCTTGAGAACTATTGCGCCCACAGAGAGGCCAGCGATGATTCTGAGTAGGCTGCAACATCATTTGCATGTACATGTAGTTATAAGTAAGAGCAGATAATTTTAAAGGCTCCATATTCCTCTAAACGAGACGTTTTATTATCCAAG
This sequence comes from Anodontia alba, assembly GCA_964016985.1. Lineage (NCBI taxonomy): Eukaryota > Metazoa > Mollusca > Bivalvia > Lucinida > Lucinidae > Anodontia > Anodontia alba. Next base: position 24,082,993 of record OZ024829.1, read on the forward strand.
AAAGATTTAAACGATTGATATATGGTATTAATACAGTCATAAAATGTGGCACCATTTCACTTAGTCTCGTTCTTGAAATGAAATGACTTTTATCGTACCTCTGAATCAATGTTGGAAACATTAATTCAGAGAAACGATAAAAAACATTTTATTTTTTATCCAGTTCAAAAACAAGAGACTAACTGAATTTTACAGGCTGTCAGATGCCAGATGTACAATCGCATTAATACTATATATCAATTTATTTAAAACCTTCATTTCATACAAATGTCTATTTTTTTTTAGGAATATGGAGCCTTTAAGGAAATTTGATACACTTGGTCAATTTTACCGACACTTTCACATTTTTTTTTTCAATTTTTGTAACTTCCTGTTTGTTTCCTTCTTCATTATTCGTCTTTTGAAATTGGGTATATTGTTTAAGGAAATATTTGCCCCATAAAGGAAGGGAGAAAAGTCTGAACTTTTAAACTGGACTCCTTTTCAGACGGGAGGCAGAAACTATGTTGACAGAGTCGTCTCCCCTTAAAGTATGTCCAGTTCCCTTAACCCATTGTATACTGAATAGACTCTCCCTCCCACACTATATATTGGAAGAGTCCAATTTCAATTTTAGGTACGTCCGGCTATGGGATTTACATATTCCTAGAGAATAATGGCTAAACTATTTGAAAACAGTGTAGACCCTGATCAGACGCCGCGTTCTGCGGCGTTTGATCTGGGTCTGCGCTGTTTGCCAATTACACTTTTACGTGTCTCCCGACTACAATGAGTTAAGTACAAATAAATAAATTTTAAAATTTATCTTCAAATGCAGGAAACTGTATTGTGCTTATTCATTTCTATGCTTTTATAATCCTGTGATAAACAAAACCTTCTATGGTAGCGAAAAAAATACAGTCGAACCTCTACAGCTAGAACACCAATGGCTCGTTTATTATGCCTTGTTCGAACTCTTTTTTTGAGTCCGATAGCTCAAGAAAACCAGTATTTAGTGAAATTTTCCTATTTTATAATAAACTTGTATGTTATGTGTACTCATTAGAATCGCCTCATCGAGGCGATTCTAATGAATACACTAAAATACAATTATTATGTAGAAAATCGAAAATAATCCCCAAATAGTAGATATTTGCTTCCTGACAAGGCACCATGATTATCACACAGAGGTTCGAACTACCCATATCTGGTACAAACTTCCAAGGTCCCAAAGATGTTCGAGTCATCGAGGTTGTACTGTACCATTAATACTCTTAATATTCGTACGTATTACCTCCTTACCATACTTCTCCGACAGTTTGAACATGCCTATTAGACTACCTGTTGATTTGTCTTAAATTTGCTGCAGGAGTTGCAAGCATGGAATGACGGATATGCTGTTTGGACATTGGTTTCCGCCACTTATTTGTTGTCCTGCTGTGTAGTCTAATGTCGTGGTTGCACGGTACAGATGTAGGATGACTTGTATGGAGAAAGTATTAAATCTTATGACTTTAATACTTTTTTAGCAAGAAGCCTTTCATACTTCTGAATAAGAGGATTTGGGGTCTTAGACGGGTATGCCTGCTTTCCCTGGTGATGCTGGGTCGGGCATTCATGGTGTGCGTAGAACTGCTGGGACAGCGAATGTGCTGTTTTGATATTGGTTTCCGCCACTTGCTCGTTCTCCAGCTGTGTAACGTCAGTCTAACACCATGGATGTTTGGTATATAAGTCGGGACCCAAGGTGAAGTTGGCTGGCTTTAAAAGTGCTTAAACCGCCCTGCGGTTTATTCTACTGATCGTTCTAAGGCGGTAGTCTCGGTGTAAGTCTTACTCTTTATTGCTTTTTGGTTTATTCTACGAGGCGATTTGTTTTTAGTCTTGCCTTGTGTTATTTTGTTTCCTTTTGGCATTGCGATTGCCTCGCTTGGAGAAGAGAGAGCTAATCTTAGTGCTTTTCGTACGTTTGTTCGATTTGCGCTTGTTTGGTTTTGTCTGTTTCCTCTTCCTCTTTCTGTCTGGGATGGGCTGCGGTTTATGATTGTGGCACTCCCTGGACTTTTTTCTTACCTTTCTTGTGAGACAGCTGGTAAGGAGTGAGTGTTAAATCTTATGTCTATAATGCATGTTTTAGCAAGAAGTCTTTCATAATTCTTAATAAAAATGATTCTGTCATACAGCACATTTTACAGGTATATATGTGGAAACGAGACTGTAATAAACTATTTTTCTGCTCTGTTCTGTAGACATGTTTGCTCAAGCGTGTTTGTTCCAATGATCTGGGTAAACACGGTGTCTAAAATATCACCGTTGTTTCAAAGCTTCTAGGTTCCAATACTTAGGACAATTATGGCATAGCCCTGAATGCAAAAAGACGCAAATTTCAATTAAAAAACTCCTGGGAAGCTCAAGCTCCTCACTTGCAATATATATATTTTATTGTACTTGTTAGTAAATTTGTATGCACGAATGATGCAATTGTTCAGTCATTGAAACCATAAAGCAAGACGAATGCTATCAGATGTCACATAAGTTTAGCCTTATTTTGTTTAACCGTATCTACCAAAACTATTAGGGCATTTTAACCCTTTCATCCCCCACTTTCTGAAGTGGCCTCTTCTGTCTCTGAAGTTTAACGCATCTATTTCGGCAAATAGGGAAGCAGTCAAAATTAATGACAGAGTGGCAAACATTGTAGCAGGGCTACAATGTTTGCAAACATCTTTATTGGTCTATAGGGATAAAACGGTTAACTCCTTCCTAAACTTCATCTAAAATTTGTATGTGTATGCTTTATGAGGGGCAAACTGTGCAGATCCTGATCAGACACCGCTTTTAGCGTTCTATGACGTCTTATTTTAGTCGACTCTATTTGCTCAGGACTGTCTCGTAAGGTAAGCATGGTACAGTCTTGAATGTCACAAAAGATTCAAGATTTAATTGAAAAAAAAAAAAAAAAAAAAAAAAAAATCCGTGGGAAAATAAAACCTCTCTTCAGAAATACATATAATTTAGTTGCCTACCAGTCTTTTATTTGTCAGTAATTTTTCATGCACAAAGGAGACAGAAGTTCAATCAGTGAAACCATAAAGCAAGGCGAAATATCATCAGATGCCACGTAATTTTATCGATATTGGATTATTTGAATTTACTTATTTTGATCTGGTTAATTGAATTCGTAGGAGTATGCAGCAAACGTCTTCTTGAATTGAAATATTCATTTATAACATTGTAACACCATACGTACAAATACTGTGTGAGTAATGTTATAAGGTCATTGTCAGTTCCAATGCTGATATCCCTATGAATGCGGATACATGTATCAGTTTGGTAAATCTAGCATTGTGGTCACTGGCTGTACGGATGCCCACTTTACATTTTATCTTTTTCTTCACGTGTCATGTTTCTTGTTGTTGGCTAGCTACCTAGCTGCTAGCTTTGTTGCCAACCTCTTAAATGGCTGTCCACTTTGTCTTCTATTTTTTTTTTTGCATTTGTACTATTTCTTTTTTTTTTTTTTTTAATTATTCTTCTGTTCTTTTATCATCCTTTTGTTAATGACTGAACCCAGCAAACACACAACGTAGCAACAACGTCGCGGCAACGTCGTGACGTTGCAGCGACGTTGTAACGACGTTGTGTGTTTCTGGGAAGCCGCTTGAGGCAATACGGGTAAGTTGTTTTCAAGTGTTGTCTTATGTGTGGTCTTATTGCTGTGTTTGGCATTTCCTGTCTGGAACTGTGATCATCTCGTTGGGGTATATGGAGTTGGTTGCTTTGGTTTTCTTTGGTTTGCGGTATATGTGCTGTCTGGTTTGGTTTGGCATGTGTGCTATCGGGCGCACGCTATGGTCTGTTATTTGGCTCTTCTTGGGTATCCTCTATACTATTTTTCGATCGAGTAGACCTAGGTTATGCTACACATTACTAAAACACGCCTATTCAAATATATTGAAAATTTTACAACCAAAAAAGAAGAATTTTCAGATAAAAAAAAATGCTTTTTTTCATATTTCTTATCAAAACATAGATTGTGGGTACTCGTTAGGACCGCCTCGGTGAGGCGGTTCTAACGAGTACTACAATCTATGTTTTTTAGCAAAATAAGAAAAATAATGTATTCCCCTGTAAAACCCAGTTTTACTTCATAAAAGTGAGGTTTAAGGGGTCAAAATTATATAGGGGTGTTTTCGTGATGAAGTACTTTTTCTACCGACTGTTTAAAGGAGTTTCCTCTGTGGCATAGGTCAGTCAATGGTTTTTTGTTGTTGTTTCTTTTCTTTACGTGTCCCTCATCTATTCTTCTTTCGGGACCTCGGCAGACATTATGCTTCGTGATAATGGTATCTACCATATAATACGAATTGCTTTTATTTTATTTGTAAAAAAGTGAATATATCTCATAGCATTGCGGCCCTATGGGAAGTGAAGATTATAGCGTGCTGTGTCTTGGGCATGAAAAGGCGGGGCTAATTATGGGGGCGTGACGTGGATCTGATTGTATCAGTTCTTTAATTCACTTATTTCTTATACTCTCCTTTTGTTGCCATTAACCTTCCCCTAAAAGATATGCATTTACAACTGGATACACAAATAAACTAGTCTGAACTGGGCTCAAACCGCATCTTTCAACACTACAGTCGAACGTTTTAAATGGGTTATCTGCGGCGATCTTGTCAGTTGCAATATTTATATATGACAGGGCTGTTGAAATACAATGACCGACTTGTCAAGCTTGCCCATTTAAGAAAGTTCAATTTACTTGTCCTAGGACAAGGACGTTGTTGTTATCTAGATAAAGATATTTATATTTTTTACTTATTTTTCGGAAAAAATTGTATGCTATGGGTACTTGTTAGCAGCGCCTCAGAGGCGCTTCTAATGAGTACCCACAGCATATGTCAATTTACGAGTAAGTACATTTTGTTTGGACAAGTTGATTTCTACTATTTACTTGTTCATGGACAAGTTATAAAATTTGATTATTCCAAAACCCTGTTATTATAAGACAGGTAACACAAATGGGTTCCCAAACCCTTATGGGAACAAAAAAAAAAAAAAAAATCATCTTTGCACATCCTGTGTAGGTCTCCCACGATTTAATCTTACTGAACCGGAGTATGAGAAAACGTGTCTTCGGACATTTGCGTCCAACGAAGACTCTAACTAGCCTGCGCTTATTTCCTATACTCTCCTTTTGTTGCCATTAATCGGGTACGCATTTACCGCTGGATACACAAAAATAACTAGTCTGAAGTGGGCTCAAACCGCATCTTTCAACACTGCAGTCGAAATTTTTAAACGGTTTATCTGCGGCGATCTTGTCAGTTGCAATATTTATGTATGACAGGGTTGTTGAAATACCATTGCCGACTTGTCAAGCTTGTCCTATTTAAGAAAGTTCAATTTACTTGTCCTAGGACAAGGACGTTATTGTTATCTAGATAAAGATATATATATATTTTTTACTTATTTTTCGGAAAAATTGTATGCTATGGGTACTCGTTAGCAGCACCTCAGAGGCGCTTCTAAAGAGTACCCACAGCGTATGTCAATTTACGGGCAAGTACATTTTGTTTGGACAAGTTTATTTCTACTATTTACTTGTTCATGGACAAGTTATAAAATTTGATTATTCCAAAACCCTGTTATTATAAGACAGGTAACACAAATGGGTTCCCAAACCCTTATGGGAACAATATATATATATCATCCTTGCACATCCTGTGTATCTCCAGTAGGTCTCCCACGATTTAATCTTACTGAACCGGAGCATGAGAAAACGAGTCTTCGGACATTTGCGTCCAACGAAGACTCTAATCAGCCTGCGCATCCGCGCAGTCTGATCAGAGTATACGTTGCCCGTATGAAGACACTTTGCATCCTTGGCTATCCACAATGCGCTCAGTGAAGATTATGATCAGATTGCGCGAAAGTGTAGGCTGATCTCAATATTCGATGGGCGCACATGTTCAAAGGTATATTTTCTTACGTTGCGGCTCAACTAAAGCTGAAAAAGCAAGGTATTAGCTGTTCGATCATTGATTTGGATGCCTTCTTTCAGGAAATGGCGTACAGGACTTTGTTCATTATACTTAACAACCATTCACCTTTGACAGTTTGCACTGGGTTATTTTGCAAAGCGACACAATAATAATTTTGATCTCATAATGCGTATTTACAGTTAAGGCGAACGGATACAGTTTCTTGGGAGATAACTTATTCAAAATTGTTTTTGCCTTCCTTCTGAAAAGCGTCTATTCTAAAACGAACAAACTGGACCCCCCTCCCCACATCCCCGCGGGAGCAAATTCTATCCTTTTAGAGTAGACACCCTTTCGGAAGGAGATTGGTGCACAGGGACGTAAAAAGGAAGTCGTAAAAGTTATCTCCTTTTTTAAAGATGGCGGAAAATCTACCAAGCGTATCAAGTGAGTAACAGATTTCTATTGCGCGGAAAGTGTGGCTGCAACACTTTCCGTACAGACTAGAACAAAAGCCACTGGTGACTGAGTATCTGAAGATGTTGATTTGATGAACTGTTATAATTTTTGTCGATTCGCATATTTGTCCAAGTGCTTCTAATTCCAGCTTCAAATGCATTCCTATGCAATGCTGTACAGTACATCAAAGCAATGAAATTATTTAAAATTTCCGTCTTAGGGCTGTGTAAGTGTACAGCATTGTCATTAATGACAGAGCTATTGTGATTTAAAGCGTAACTGCGCGGGATGATAAGTATCTTAGACGATCAGAAGCTTCTATCTTTGAAACTTTTGATTTAATCACCCTGCTCTGTATGTAAATGGGCTGTCAATGCGTGCTCTCTTACAAAGAAAGCGGTACTTAATTTGTACACTTTACGAGACTTTATAATCAAAGAGACATAAAATTCGGATCAATAACATAAACGGATAAGTCGGAAAATTAAAGCCCCGACACGATTCTTTATTTGTCTTCTCAAATTGGTGCAGAATTCTATCAACATAACTTTTGGTATCTCTTCAAGAAGGATGATAGGTTATTCTGTTTGACGTCTATCGTCTCAGGCCTTTCCTCAAGGCATTAGATGGTATATTAGTAGGACTGTTTTGTTTTCAAGTAATTAGTGCAGACAATATAATTTAACGCTTAGCACTCTGGGTAAAATTTTCAGCAGACGACATTTTGAAATATTTTTCTTATTTTTCTCAGAAAACAGGATAGGACATTTCATGCAAATTGTCTCCTAAGGAGACAATTTGCATGAAATGTCCTATCCTGTTTTCTGGGAAAAATAAGAAAAATATCATCAATCTGTCGTCTGCTGAAAATGCCCAGAGAGTGGTAAAGGTTAACACTTAAGGGGAATAGAGGAATATAAATACACTATTAGGGGAGTGAGCTCTGTAAAAACGGTCAAATATAAAAGGAAATAATTCGGTCCCCTTTGAATCAAACCCTTTCCTTTTTTGCGTAGACCCATTTTCAGAAGGGGACTTGTGTGCAACAAAGAAAATAGATAGTTTTGTCTTTTCTGAAAATGGACAAATCTATCAAATATATCTATTCCTATGAATGCATAGAAGGCGACTGATCGACCCCGATGCACACAACAAACTTACATGTTACAAGCAGTCTGACTAAGATCTTACCTGTTACCCTACATGATATAGGGATTATGTAGAAATTCGGTAGCTAATTTAGTTTATATACTGTCAAATCGGGGTCGCGCCATGCGAAAACGTGTCTTCGGGCATATGCGGACAGCGAAGGCCTAGATCAGTCTGCGCATCCGCGAAGTCTGATTAGGGCTTTTTCTGTCCGATAACAGAATTATTGCAAACTACACAATGTATGAATGGAGAGCAAAGGCCCGGATGATACTTTGTGCACGCGCAGGATGATCGGAATCTGCGCATTTTACGCATGTTCGAAGGCACTTTTGGCCCATCTAATGTAATCTCCCATTAGCTTAAGGGGGATTATTGCATAGAAAGCAGTGTCACACGTTATTAACAGCCGTGTATAAACAAGCGAAAAGCCGTGTATTAACAAGGCAATCCACGCGCTGTTAAAGCACGGCTACGCAACTTTCAATATGCTCGTACCGGGGCCACATATTTGCTGCCGTTACGCGATGTGTACTGCCCGGTTCTAGAACGAGCATAGTCCGTGGAAATTGCGTTCGCGAGACATCGGTGAAAAGGCGAAACAAAGTAATGCAAGAGATATTACGCGAAATGTAGCAAATGTTTTCAGTTTTTATGCAATAATAGCGATCGAACATGTTTTTTTTAATGCATTAACATTTGCCAGGTCCCTAGGAAGGTGTTGACTCGGTTTCCAACACCTCCCTCGGGACCTGGCGAATGTTAATGCATGAAAAACCATGTTTAATTCCTATATTGTCAAACCATACTTCACCATATTACAGATTATATTTTTATTGCCTTTGGAATCATTGAGCCCATTCGCATTACTTTGAAAATCGGATACCGCTAAACCCGTATGTAGCTAGGTGGTGGGGGTGGGGGGGGGAGGGGGGGGGAGGAGGGGGGGGGGGGCGGGTGCGTACGTAGCCTCGCAAACTACAGTGCCGTGTATGAAGAGACTTAATAAAACCAAGTCTGCGATTTTTGTTCTTTTGTTGTTCTTTGTTTCCAAAGGCAACCTTTTAGATTTCTATGGAACAAATATGCCAATATTGTTTTGCCACCCTCCTGAAAAGGGGTCAGCTCTAAATGGAAATAATTTTCCCTTTAGGTCCTTTTTCCAGAATGGGTTCGGTGTGCAGAAAAGCAAAGAAGCACTAACAAAAGTTCTCACGTGTCGACAATCTACAACTTGCATTCAGTCCTCTTGCATACTTCACTGGTGGCGCCAAACGTAAATGGATCTCCGGTTATACGCGGGCAGTGATGAATCACATCACGAAACCAGGCCTATGTAATTTTGACCACCCCCTTAAACCCCCTATTATATATAGAAAAAACTGGGGTTTACTGGGTATACATTATTTTGCTTATTTTTGCTCGAACATATAGTTTGTGGGTACTCGTTAGAACCGCCTTACCGAGGCGGTTCTAACAAGTACCACACTCAATTTTCTATATATACTCAAAGGCAATAAAAAGGATACAGTTTGATTTTAGTACCGGCTCGTGTGTTACTTTTTTGTTAGAATGTTTTCTTAGTCACTTTTGTCAAATGTCTGTCTTTGAAAACCACACAGATAATTTCATTCGCAGTCATAAATTATGAAGTTATGTGCCCTTAATTAAAACAGCATTTCCAGTCATAACACGCTTTGTATAAACAAATGTCACTTTACTTTTCATAAACTTCTTGCACAAATGTCTCTGAGAAAAACCACAGCGTTATTTAATTGATATTCCCATCAAATGACGTCAAGCTGAAATTTAAATTTGTTCTCCGTCTCAAATTATCTCCCTTTGAACAAAAAATAATTTAAAAGAGTCTATATCTGAAGTTGCGTTGGTCGTTTGCATCTGAATTTTTCGCACACGTGTTGCTTGGCTTAGCCTCCTTCTAACACATACATATGAAATCTCCTAAAACCGTTTTTTTTTTTTTTTTTTTTTTTGTAACAGAACAATATCAATTAATGTCCCATAGAAATTGAGTGCATTCCGTCAGAAGAGCTCGGACCTAGACCTAATAATACCCGGACTTGTTACTAACGGAACTACAAAATATCTTGTCGTGGCTTGATTTTAGCGCTATTTTACAGCACTATGGTCATTAAAATGGTTTTGGATAATTACTGAAGTTGTAATAAATTGGTTTTAATAGGTTTGGTTGAAAAATGTTAAGTCACAATTAATAAAAAAAAAGGTAAGAGAAAAAGAGAAAAAGAGTAATACCATCATTTTTGGTGAATTTCTGATGGTTTTCTGCTAAAAGTGCCGAAAATAGCAAAAATGAATACCTAGGTTTCTTGTTGATGTTTACAAAATCTGTTTGATTTTTCTTAAATATAATGCTACAGTCTCATAGGTAATATATTGAACTATTGCTTTTTGAAAACAAATCACAGATGTTTGAAGAAATAAATAAAATATGAGTATTTAAACTTCACCATACAAAATTATGAAAACTCAGCCACGACAACATATATTTCCAATAAAATACAATACCTGTACCGTAGTAACTAATCCGGTGTATATTGGATCCAAGCAGAAGAGGAACAAGAATGTAACAAAAACACTTCATGTCCTTCATGGTATAAAAATTTGACAGTATCATTACGAAAACACGCCTATTAAAGTATACTGAGAATTTTACCACAAAAAATGAAAATTTTCAGATGAAAAATTCTGATATTTTTCACATTTCTGCTCAAGACATAGATAGTGGGTACTCGTTAGAACCGCCTCGCCGAGGCGGTTCTAACGAGTACCCACAAACTATGTTTTTGAGCAGAAATAAGAAAAATAATGCATACCCCTGTAAACCCCAGTTTTACTATATAAAAGTGGGGTTTAAGGGGGTCTAAATTATATAGGCGTGTTTTCGTGATGTACTCTGTTATATATTTAAATTTGAAACACAGCAGTTTTATCCTTCTATCAACTGAATTCAATACGAATGCATAAATGTAAGTTTCTTTGTCCAAAATGCACTTTTAAAGGGAAACTACTCATACGCAAATGTTGATTCAGACCCCATATTCGTTTCCGTAAATGCTATTTCCTTGCTCTTTGATAGAATTGTTTTCTTGGAAATCGTTGCAAATTATGCGTAAATGATTTTTCTTAACTATGATATCAACGACTTATTTACATACTTAAAAATCCGGTGACAAATAAAAAAACATAGTTACCTGTATACTTATTTTTGCCTCTCAGTATGTTTGAATTGGCGTGTTTTCGTAATGAAGTTACTTTGCCATACTGAATAAATTTAGATGCCACGCTCACTTCTAAGTTTTAGTCAATCCAGGTTTAGCAGGAGGGAGCAGTGTTATCATGTCTATGAAATCTATGAAATCATGTTCTATACAGCATTCTATGTAAAAAAAAAATACTAGCGTAGTTACCCTGCATATTAGGACATCACAGCACTTAACTTTACTCCAGCTAAAACTTGAACAAGTTCATTCTGATTTGTCCAAAGGCTGCTGGAGGAATGTCGAAAAATTGTAGACCCTGATCAGACGCCGCGTCGGATTGGGTCTACGCCGTTGTTGTGACTTATCTGTCAGATTACTTAAGGTAGAATACTCTTTTAGGGCAACTAAAACAATGTTAAGCTGTGCAGAATCTTGATACAAAAATCCACAAACACATTGATTAAAGGTGTGAAAATAGAAAACGAAAGCTAATAAACTTTATAACAATGCATACCTCAGCCGTCTCACATTTTCACACTCTAACCTGGAAGAATTTGGGATTTACATTACATACATGTTTTACGTAATGCCACGTTGTTTGATCCGGGTTAATTTGATACTATATTATCAGCATCTGCCATGATAAAACTGGGCAGATATGCAAGCTGACTGTGGGTTTTACTTGACATAATGACCTTTTTATCACGTTGTTTCTTAATTAACCTAGTGCTGCTAACCATGCGTTTTGTCATCATAACAGGTTTATTGCTAGTTTTATGGCATGTTTGCATGCACTTGTGATGAACTAAACATCAAGTTCGATGATATAATCTTTTTTGTTTTATGATATAAACATAACTGTACCAAATATAGCGTGCTAGATGTGCACATTACCATATTTACCTTCGTCCGTGGCACTGAACTCCGAAAGTTGAAAGTAAAATGTTCACCACTGAGATGTTGGCAAACACTTTACATCTTCCATCAATTGCCAGGGAATGCAGCAGCTACAAACATCAGTCATTAGATGCTCGCACAAGAGGCAAGAAAGCCAGCAGCTCATTATGAAAACACGCCTATTCAAATATATAGAAAATTTCACCTCGAAAAACTGAAAATTTTCAGATGAAAACTCGGATATTTTTCATAATTCTGCTCAAAACATAGATTTGAGTACTCGTTAGAACCGCCTCGCCGAGGCGGTTCTAACGAGTACCCACAATCTATGTTTTTGAGCAGAAATAAGAAAAATAACGTATACCCCTGTAAACCCCAGTTTTACTATATAAAAGTGGGGTTTAAGGGAGTCAAAATTATATAGGCATGTTTTCGTGATGTCCCACCAAGCCATTTCAACTTCCCCGACTGGCAAAACACGTAGGAGATGTTGAATGGAGCAATATCCGTCGAGTGATAAAACATCAAAAGAAGAGACGCCGAAATCCGCTAAGAATAACCTCTCCGATGAAAATATCTTATTTTTGAAATTTCAGATCGCAAATAACAGTATATGGTTTGTTTCACTAGGTTAATGATACCCTCGCAGAAAAAGGAGCCGCATTGGAGTAGTAAGTAGAAATACTAGGAGCTTAGAAACGATAAAAAGGACGAAAATGTGTTGGTGTGGATTGCGACATATAAGAGCTGTTTCACGCGTTTTCAAACAGTTTTAACTCGCATTATTTCTTCGATTACAAACTTATTCAACCCTTATCCACTGCACCGAGAGGGCCGTAGTTCATGGCTGTGGCCTCTGCTGGATATCCCTATACCTTTAGAAGCATCAATGTAGTTTTAATAATGTGATAAGGAAGCCATAACGTGTTCAAATTAATTCGACGAAACCATTTAACTTTTGAATCTTGCAGTAATACGTATTGTGTTCTCAACAACTTTATCTATTTCATAAATGCAGATTGGATTTTGGAGTGAAATTGCTGACTTAATCACGTATAAAAATCATGTTGAACCGGTAATATTTGGTCATCTATATACTTGCTTCAAAATAATAACAATAAAAAAACATACAAATTCAATTAATTTTGAAACAATGACTTAAACGTACACATAACATTTCAACACATTTTATAAATGATTATATATTTAAACACCGTTTATAACTTTAGTCAGAAGCTTGGTAACAATGAAGTTTTAGCAGTGGACAAACAGACAGAGTGGATGAACTAGCGATATAGGGACCAAAGAAAAAAAATGCGGGGTACAAAAACCCGTTAAAAAAGCAGCGTCATAGGTGACAATAATTACCCGTATTTCAAACATAAAGTGGTGACACATCGGACAATAACATTTTCAATTTAAAATCATTTTTTCAAAAGTGTCTTTGGATAAGGGTGCAGTGGATAAGGGTTGAGCTTTGTTGCTTTGTGGTTTATTCTACGAGGCGATTTGTTGTATGTCTTACTATGTGTCATTTTGTTCTTGTGTTTTTCTGTCCTTTTAGTATTGCGATTACCTCGCTTGGGGAAGAGAGAGCTAATCTTAGTGCTTTTCGTACGTTTGTTCGATTTGTGCTTGTTTGGATTTGTCGGTTTCCTCTTCCTCTAGGTGGTTTGTGATTGTGGCACTCCCTGGAATTTTCTCTTACCTTACAGTAGAACAAACCACCTGGGTGGGGGAGGGGGGGGGGGGGCGTGAGGAGGAGGGGAGTGATGGAGTTAAAGCATTTTCACAGCCAGCCAACTTGACCTTGGTACCGATGCTACTCTTAATACAGAAATACATAAAAAATAGATTCGCATAAAGGTTCCCAACTCAGTCAATGTATCATAGCGAAAACATGAAAATCAAATTAATCACAATGATAGACAAAGACGAGAACTCATGGCTAATTCTACTGTATGTCAGAGTGAATAAAAACAATAGTTGAACCACTTTGGGCCATGTAAAAGACATATCGTCAAGCCCCAACCCACTGGTTAAAGTTTTACGAAGAGGCCGTGATTGAGTCTGAGGCCCGACCCGCCGTCGTGCAATTAAAGAGTGTAGCATACAAGTCACCCTAATACACCCTACCAACCTTCGAGTCCATAAACCCTTCAATTCAGGTAAAAAAGTTCAAAATAACGTTTCAAGATGGCGGCCGTTGCGGCCATTTTGTTTTTTTAATCTGATTGTCAGCATCAACGTTAGCATCATGAAACACTATTACAACTGCATGTCGACATTATAATTTTTATCTCGACTTCCGGTCATGTTATGTAGTAGGATTTGTTGAGAAGATAATGATAATCAGATAGTGACTATGCCGGTCGAGATATCAAAATTCGGGACGATCTGACGTATTAAGTTAAGGGCTTAATATAGTGTATGGTGGCAAATAGATGTTATATAATTATCTTTTTTCGTAAACAACTCTGCGATCGCATTAATGTCATGTTATGTAGTAGGATTTGTTGAGAAGATAATGATAGTCAGATAGTGACTATACCGGTCGAGATATTTAAATTCGGGACGATGTGACGTATTAAGTTTAGGGCTTAATATAGTGTATGGTGGCATATAGATGTTATATAATTATCTTTTTTTCGTAACAACTCTGCGATCGCATTAAGAAGACTGGCGCTTCCTGTATGATTTTGGTCTAAAAATAAACTTTCACGACTACGAAAACGTATCTCAACGCTAACTGGCAAATCATGACATGTAAAAGAACCGGAAGTCGAGATAATAAAAAATAGTAGAAAAAAAGTCGCCATACAATGTTAACACGCTTTGTTTTCTTGAAGGCAGCTTAGGGCAATATTACCACTCGCAGATGCGATAACCAATATCAATGGAAGTCGATATAGCATCAAGTCATAAATTGTATGTTGACATAAAAGCAGAAGTCGACCTAGTATCTCAATATTTAGATGTCAGTTATATGCCACCATACATAACCATAGTGCAGATTATATTTCATTTCCTTTGGGATCTTTGGGCCCATTGTGGTATATTTGAAAATGGAGTTCTGCTCATATACACGCTAGAGGGCGTAAGCTGTGTTGCAAATGTTATTACTGCTTATGAAGAATCTCAATAAAACCGAGACTCGCATTTTCTTATCTGTAGTGTGTTCTTTGTTTCCAAAGCTGTTTTGATCTAAAACTCATCCTGACACTTCCTACCAAGTTTTGTAACAAGTGGTCTTTAAGTTCAGGAAAAGGCTGCTGGGGCGGTCTTCTTAGATTTCAAATCAGAACGATTTTGGCTACTTTGGACCTAAAAGTCACCCTGGTACTTGTAACCAAGTCTCGAGTCATTTCGTGTTCGGTCCAGGAAAAGAAATTCAAAACAGATTTTTATGATGTCCGTCAAGGCGGCAATATTTGATTTCTGATCGGAACGATTTAGCTATTTTTGTTTTACAAAGTACCACGATACTTCGTACCAAGTTTCGAGTCAACCGGCCGTTCGGTTCAGGAGAAGTTCAAAATATATTTTCAGGATGGCAGGCGTGGCGGCCATTTTTTATTTCCGATCGAAACCATTTAATTATTTTTATCTACATGCCATTCCGAAATGCTTACCAAGTTTCGAGCCAAGTGGCCCACTAGTGTAGGAGAACTAGTGATTTGAATCAAATTGTTGACGCCACACAGCGGACATTGACCAATAACATCAGCTCACCTTGAGCACTTTATGCTTAGTTGCGCTAATACATAAATAACTAACTAAGTAAATAAATAAAAAGTAAACCTATAAATAAAACAACAACAATAGTAATACTGAAACGAAAAATAAACGCATATGTCTTAAGTTTGCATAATTTTTGAACTACCAATAACAAACAAATTAAACTTTGACCATTTATCGACGTCAGGGCTTGCGTCATGGAAACTGACAGATTTGGTGGCGGCTCGGTAATGCTGTGGGGCAGTACTGCCCATGGACTCAAAACGCCTCTAATTGTAGTCAACGGAAACTTGACCTCCGTTCAGTAGAGAGACCGGAGTCTCCGTCAGTGCGTGGTTCTCTTGTGAAGCAGCACAATTTGACATTTCAACAAGATAATGCCAGGCCGCATGTCGCTCGAGTTTGCCGTGACTTCTTAGCCCAGACAAACGTGATTCCACTTAATTGGCCATCTTACAGCCCTATCCTTTGCCCCATAGAACGCCGATTGGACGAACTTGACAGACGGGTTCGATCACGACGTCGCGTTCCCAATAACCACATGCCTCTGAGAAAGATCAACTTCCTCGTCAACTCAATGGCTAACAGGATACGTGAAGCAACGCGTGCAAACGGCGGGCATATACGATACTGACTTTGAACTTCAATTTTGATTTTGTCACATCATACTATGGAACAATTTAACAGATATTATTGCATAAAAAGCAGTGTCGTACGTTATTAACAGCCGTGCATTAACCGGAGAAAAGCCGTGTATTAACAAGGCAATTCATGCGCTGTAAATGCACGGCTACGTAACTTTCAATATGCTCGTACCGGGGCCACAGAATTGCTGCCGTTACGAGATGTGTACTGCCCTGCCCTAGAACTGGCATAGTCTCTGGAAATTGCATTCGAGAGACATCGGTGAAAAGGCGAAGCAAAATAGTGCAAGAAATAACGCAAAATGTAGCAAATGTTTTCAGTTTTTATGCAATAATAGCGATTGAACATGGTTTTTCAATGCATTAACATTCGCCAGGTCCCTGGAGAGGTGTTGAAAACCGCGGCCTTCGGCCTCGGTTTTCAACACCTCCCTCGGGACCTGGCGAACTTTAATGCGTGATAAACTATGTTTGATCCCTATATTCGTAAAGCACAATCATTTGAGAATCATCTCTTACTGTTCATTGTGTGGATCGTTGTTTAGGAAAGCTACTATTTGGAGATAAGTTTCTGCTGCTGAAGCCCGTGTAATCGCTGTGTAAAGTGAAAGTCGACGAAAGTGAAAGAGAAGGGCCTTTTCACAAAAAAAACAAAAAAAAAAAAAAAAAAAAAAAAAAAAACAGCCACATAGTTCCGGCGGGTAAAAGATCGTAACATTTTTTTAATACCTTTTATAAAACTGGATTTTCGTTTAATAGATTGTATGAAATAGTTTGAAAGACCCGCCTCAGAACGGTCTGTAAGAAAACTACTGCGGAGAGAGTGGGCTTAAATCAAGTTTTGCTCGCAAAACCGCCTCGACAGAGTAAATGTCAGCTTCATTTAGGGCACTCTCAACGTCCATTTACGGCAAATCAACTAACATTAGAATATTCCACAGTACATTTAAGACATATTACATCTTTACAAAAGAAAGTATCGATATATTCTGCCCTACCAGAAGCACATGCACAGAAAGTCGTCATATCGAAATGAATTACTATTTATAAATCTGCAGCAAAAGTGTCCAGCAATGTATTTCATGTGAGGGTGCTTTTACGTTTTACAAAAAAATCAATGAAATTGCCAAGAAAAGCCACAATCAATCACGAAGCATAGCCTTCCGGAGACACGGAAAAAAGAGGAGATGAGGAACAAACAATGACAAGACACAGCAGCTCAGTTTAAATGACCACCATACCACCAAGCTTGGAACTGTCTGCAGAAACAACTTTTGGGCGACTTCAACTAGTTTACACGACTGCAACATTGTTTCTAATTCTGCTGCAGCAAAACATTGTCAACATTGTTCGGTCCGCTATGGTTGCTCTATCTCTTCAGTACAACATCGCAGTAAAACACACATAATTGTAGAACTGACATAAATTATAGGGGTCAATTGCAGTCTGACACCAGAGCAAAATGAAAACACAAAGCTAACCATAATCGGTCCAACCAAGCAATGTAAGTAAAATTACCCAGGTAATGTCACAATTATGAATCACACACTTCCTGAGGGACCTAAAGAAGGAGAGCTGAGAACGAATAACGATAAAACAAACACCAAATACAAACCCACAGACGCACACTGGAACTGCCATTAGAAAAAAATTACTCGGGAATGTAAAAATAATTTTATTCGCGCAAAGCCTCGCCGTTAATTCTGATGCATCTTCAAATTACAAATATACATTTGGTCCGCCCAGGGGTCCTCTACTTAATCCAAATTACAACAAAAATATATGTTCCGTCCGCAAAGGGGGACCTCTAATTCATTTGTGAAACATCACAGTGAAACACATATAATTAAAAGTACTCTGATGAGAAAAATAAAATAAAATAAAGTAAATAAATAAATATTAATAATAAAGCAAAGGACTCAATGGCGATTTGAAGCTACAAACAAGTCAACGATGGATCCGACCACTGACATTGATAGTCCGGCGTAAACCATCCGCAACAGATTGAAGAGGGAGTCGCCATTTTGTCTGAGCTGAAGACCAACGCATAATTAGGAACAGTTTGCCTCAGAACATATCTTTATGGATCGAGTGTTGAACAGTTTAAATTAAAAAAAAAAATCAGTATTGCCAAAAATCTTTCTGAATTTATAGACTAAGTCGCTATAAAATTCAGGTTCGGAGACGTCTCCTCGCAGAAGTGTTTTTAAGCAAAAAAATATCTATGAACATTAGTTCAGAGTGTTGGTGATACAAATTAGAATATGTTTTGTATAATTTATGATAAAAGCAGCCTTGCTTAGGAAGTTTGGCAGTAAAACTATTATTTCGATTTTTAAAGGTACTGATTTGACTGGATGCTCTACCGAAACAAATTAGGTGAGAAATATTTACACCACAGGATGTAGAACGAGGGACATCGCCATGCGGCAGTGTTGTATAAAGCGTGGAAATCATATGTAGACAAACTAAAATTTAAAAACAAAGCACTTGTTTTGATTTTACGAATTAGATGCACAAAAACATCTAGATTTTAGACATCAATAGTCAGGCGCCAAATGTTTGAAACGGATTGAGCACGGAGCCGTCATGTAGTCTGGGGACCGACTCACCGTCATGAACTAAAAAGAAAAGTAAAGTTATCAGCCACAATATAGTTAAAAAGTACATGTATTAACATACTGAATCTAGACCATTTGCGTGAGCATGTCTGGTCTGTCAGAAACATTAGGGCAAATCCGGTATTGAAACGTCATTAGGGATAAAGTGGTATATGTATCTGTTATAAAAGTAGGAGTGGGTAACGAAGATGCAATTATAATTAAAACTGTCAGAAACAACTTGTAAAAATGCCGAAATAGCCCTGATGAAAAAAAAAAAAAAAAAAAAGGTGGAATGTACGCTATTATTAATACAGACTGTGTACATAGTTTCTTAATCGAGACATGCTGATTCCTTTTAACATTTACACGAATGCTACACCTCAACATGCATTTGGGCAGCTACGTGAGAAATTGACCCTTATGCCTGATGCTACAGCAATATCAGATTCTGTTAATAGCCTTGCCTGACCATCAGTATTACCACATTATCAGGGTAAGTTTGTATGCGGACAACAAAGTACCGGATACTACAACGCAAATACGTTTGCTAATGTAGACCCACGTTGTCCTTGTATGCGAAAAGGGTAGTTTTTCTCATGCTGCAGGATTTTATGCCTTTGCTGCATGTTTAGCTTCAAGGGTGGTTGCAGTCATTTTTACTTTTCTTAAGGGGAATGGATACACTTTCAGGAAAGCAACTCTGTCAAAATTGTTTTGCCTCCTTTCTGGAAAGAGGTCTACTCGAAAACAGAAAGAACTTGCTCGCGGTGCGAGCATAATCTTTCCTTTTAGAGTAGAGCTATTTCTAAGAATGGAATGGATTGCAAACAGGAAAGCAGAAAAGTTATCGTCGTTTGAAAAAATGACAGAAAACAAGTCTCCTTAATAGTATGTTTTGCAATGCACTGCTTTACCTATGTACTTCTGTGGCATTTCATTATTTTATGGCCACTGCTAAATAATAAGCAGAATTACCGACATATACGAATCTGTGTTAATGTTTATGAATATGTGCAGGCAGCTGTGCGCTGGTATGATTTGAAGAAGTTTGTAAATAACGTTAATTGTGGTCCAGCAGTTCGTTTGCTCTGGTCTAAGCCCTCTACTCTGTGTCGGAGCAGCTCTTGTGATTGTCTGCGTTTTACTGCGATTTACGTTTTCTTCGATGAGGTAAATGAATCTAGACGGACTAAATACATATTTGTAATTTTGAGCTGAATCAGAAATAAGGGCGACGTTGGGATCGTTAAATCTTGTGTCCCACTCAGTAGTTGTGTCCACTGACCGTTAAAGGAGGTTATTCTGTTACACTTTTTTCTTATTTGTTTTTTTTTTTTTGGTTAATGCAGCTTTGCAATTGTGCCAGTGCGTCATTGCTTATTCAAAAGTTTTTTTATTACTTCAATATGTTTCAGAATTATTAAGAGGCATCCATGTAACGTTCATATGTAAATGTTCAACATGCATTAGTTTTATTGACGATTGACGGCTAATATATTGTATGGGTTCTTAGTTGTAGACCATGCAATTCACGCACGAGTATTAGCGAAATTGAGCAAATGCTATATACATTGAGATAAACTGCACATGCGCATTGCTAGGTCACGGGGAGCGTGGCGCGTTGTATTCACCGCATAGAATGATCTGTGGATATAACGCACAATGGGTTTTGCTACGTCGCAAAGCGGTACAGATTTAGTTTAGCACCCTTTAAAACTTATTTTCGCATAGTACATTTAATCAATAAGAGACAAAATAAAATAAAAAATAGAATAGTAAAGAATATGCACAGTAAGAGACACGATCTCAAAACATAGCATAACAATGACACAGGCAGTAAGAACAAACAAACCTCGGAGTATAGCACCCGAGCCACAGACCAAGTAACAACATTTTCTTCCAGCTCCCTTTTCCCCAACTAGAAAGGCATGACTTATCAAACATACCAATATGACAAGAAAAATGATAAGGCACGAAGAAAGATCAGTAGTACAAACTACCAGGGGATGGAGTTTGGGTGTTGGGGTGAGGTTAAATGTTCACCCCAGATTCAAATGTTGAAAAACAAAGTTCAGCTCACATAGAGGACCCTATCTCAACCAGTGAAAAAACAAGTAAACCAAATTAATTTACTGTGATGATATAAGGATGGGGATCTGTGGCAAACAGCTCAGACGCTGACAGCCATCGCTAGTGAGAACCGCATCACGAAAACATGTATATATAGTTTTGACCCCCTTAAACCCCACTTTTATACAGTAAGGCGGTTCAAACAAGTACCCACAATCTGTATTTTGAGCAGAAATGAAAACTAAAAAGACTTTTTATCTAAAAGTTATCATGTTTTGGTGGTAAAAATCTCAGTATATTTGAATAGGCGTGTTTTCGTAATGCAATGCTGAATGCTAGATGACTCGAAAAATATACTATCAAACAACAACCGTCTAATGAAAGGTGTATATTAGTACGGTCATACGGTCTTTCCCGATCCACCGTCGTGCACTGAAGAAGGAAACATACCTATTAATCATGACTGCGGTTTTAACTAAGCATCAATCCGTCGCGTGACATTCTATCAATTTAGAGCAGGTAATAATTTTTAATTTTTTAATTTGTCTACAGACTGGATTTCCCAGCAAGTATCCTAAAATTATAAAGTATATCACCAAAAATCCTCTGGTTATGATCTTTCGGACTTTATGTTTAACAATCAATCAGTGATGAATTTCGGCGATAGAATTAGAAACAAAACAACACTTTACGGCGTTTATGATGCTGATAGCCTTGTTTGAGGAGCTAAGCAGTCTGCTCTGTATTTTATTTCAACTGTTAAATGCATTTACATAGATGGCTTCACAAAGGAATGCATTGATATATGCATACTCCATAGGAAGATCGAGACAAATCAGCATCTAAAAAGCTAAAATTACAGGTGTTAAAATCAAACCATGACATGTGTAGTACTTTTTTTAAAGAAATTATACCATTTGAAATTGATAAGTTCAAATCCAAAACAAAGTGCTTTTATCATAGGAAAATGCTTGAACTAAATTTCATTCGGATAGTTTTATAAAACATTGGTTCAAAATAAACATCAATTTTAAGCTAGTTATCTAAACATCTAGAAGTGGAATTTAAAGCTTCAATAAGAGCAGCTAGATATTCTTCATTGACAGACAACAGTCGTAACAAAACAAAAAACAACGCAGCAAGGGGAGCACAATTTGTAGCCATCGGAACAACCACAATCTGTCTATAGCGTTTAGTGAAAAATCTTATAAATAAATGGTAAAAAGACCAATAAGGGCTTTACAAACCTTTTGATATGACTGTGCCTCATCAGTCATGAAAAAAAAAAAAAAAAAAAAAAAAAAAAAAAAAAATAAGAAACACGTTGCTCATTACAGGCCAAATAAAAATGGTCCTCTCCAGTAACATTTAATATAGATTTCAGTTTATTTATAACCTCACCCGATTATTTTAATTGACACAAAATCTAAGGACTGACTGAACAAGACTGCTGTTATGCTGTTACAGGGATTGACGGCATAGTTTGAATGCAACTTCTCCAAAGCATTTCGTGTTGACTACACAAATAAAACTAATAATAGGTCTTTTACAGCTCTAACGTATTGGATAATATCTTTCATTTATCAAACATCGCGTGTACTTGTCAGGTTTTGCAGAGTTTATATCACTTTGAAAGGACCGGGACGGAAGGTTACTTATCAATTATCATTACACACTGACATTCATTGATAAATAAAATACATAGTGTGCATAAAATCTGCACTCTAACATAACCCTTACTCTGCAAGATCAGAAGAATGCTAAACTCATAAACGATAAAGACTTTCGTGGACATAACACTATACAAATCTGCAACTGCTTTAAAGCAGCATACTTAACTCGAAATGTTTTATACAGATATATAAAAATAATAACAAACAAATATTCGAATATACAATAGATTCTACAATTATATTTAGATTTTGGTGGAAAAAATACAAGGGGTCTTTGAAGAACGCAGTTTCGCAGTTAACTTTATATTTTGGTAAAATGTTTTCCTCCCACACAACTTACATTCTACCACATACCGAAATATACATTGTACATGTTTTTGTTACATGAATGTATAAATGCTAAATGAAATGTACGGTTGACATCCAACAATATCTATATATCATGTAGAATGCATAAAACGTTATCTTATGACCTATGCAGGGAATGAAGGACCAGATTAGACTGCGCTTTTGTCATTCAAATGCAAAACTATTGGATTGTGTAGAATATACATACTATGCCTCAATCAGATTGCGGGTTTGCGCAGGCAGATCTTGACATTCACTGTTCATGTATGACACAGCCTTTTTCGTATGTTGAACTCAAATACGAGTATATTGTTCTCCACAGAAGTACCAATATGTATACACAGATTACTTTGATCTTAAACCAGTGGTATACGCTCGTAACGAGACAAACCAAGAGCTCAGACAAGTGAACACTTTGTTAAGAAGAAACTATAGAAATCAGAATTGCTTAGATGATATCGCGGTACATTTAGTTCTGTAAGTCAGCTAAGTAAAGAAAGTTTGAGATATGTATGGAGAGATATGTATGGACAAGCAAGGATACAACAGTTATTACCACTCACATTAATATTTAGTTCTGTAAGTCAGTTAAGTAAAGTAAGTTCGAGATATGTATGGACAAACAAGGATACAACAGTTATTACCTTTCACATTAACATTCTCCAGACAAAAGTCCTTAGCCAAGAGAACATCTTCCACGAAAGGCAATTGCCGTTGTTTGGATCGTATTGAAAACGTTGATATAGTCGCACTTCAATGACTCGCACATCTATGGGAAAATGTAAATTTGTCCTAGATATAGGTAGTTGATGCCACCGAGGGTTCACCAAAGCGCAAGGTCAGGAGTCAAATGGGGATAATTTAGGCATGTCTTTTCGATCTTCTATATAAATAAAGGTATGTTGAGTGTACTCAATAGAATCGCCCCGATAATGGCAATTATAATGAGTACACGCAGTATACATTTTCTTGATAAAATAGGAAAATTCATCGAAATATAGTTAAGCATTTGCGTTCTTTACTTAATGGAAGATTTTTCTAAGGACTCAAAAGCGAGCCCATCACGAAAACACGCTTATAAACCCGTTTTTATATAGTAAAAATGGGGTTTACATGCGTATACATTATTATTCTTATTTTGCTAAAAACAAAGATTATGGGTACTCATTAGAACCGCCTCGCCGAGGCGGTTCTAACGAATACCCACAATCTATGTTTTCAGCAGGAATGTGGAAAATATGGGATTTTTTTTATCTGAAAAGTTTCCTTTTTTGGCTGTAAAATTTTCAGTATATTTGAATAGGCGTATTTTCATTATGCCGAATCATCCACGGTAAATGAGACTTCGGTGTTCGAGTGATTGAAGTTTTGCTGTGTATCGCTTATAAATATAGCACTCTTCTCGGAATAACCTAAAGTTTGATACTTGAATACAGACATGAAAACAAGCATAATCAGATATACTGAATATTTTACAACCAAAAAAATGAAAATTTTCGGATAAAAATTCTGATATTTTTCACATTTCTGTTCAAAACATAGATTGTGGGTACACGTTAGAACCGCCTCGGTCTAACGAATACCCACAATCTATGTTTTAAGCAGAAATAAGAAAAATAATGTATACCCCTGTAGAATCCAGTTTTACTATATAAAAGTCGGGTTGAATGTTGTCAACATTATAGAGGCATGTTTTGTAATGACATTGTGGATCTTCATTCATTTAAATGTTTAATATGTAATATTCAAATTTAGAAAAAATAGAACAAATCTTCCTGTCTAGAAGTAGCTGCTCCCATTACTGATGTTTATTTCTCGAAATAATGGTAATATTCTGTTTTCTTTATTGATCCATGTTTGAGTCGCGGAACCCCTACACAGGCCGAACAGTTATGTGTAGCCGGAATTGCATCCGAACTGGGAGACTTGAGTATTGATAAACCCAGGTGTAAGCTACTCACGTAACAAACAAACAGTCCTGCTTATAACCGTTCCCCTTTAAGACCTACATGATGATGATTTATAGAAAGCTTTATTCTGTGTTTCTATCACGTCATTAAATTCTTATCCGATGACTTCAGATGGTTTAATTCCGTGATTGATTAAACAGCGAATACGTACTGCGCTTACAGAACTCGGGTTTGTCTAGATTAACAGCGAAATGCCTGACTGGTCTTCGCGGATTCAACAGCACGGCGCCGTGATACCACACTGGCACGTGATATGATTTCTTTTAACGAAAAATGGCTTAACAAAGTGTAGCATTTCTTTTAGCGAGAGATTTAATATAAGAACCACCATAAACAAATGCCGTTCGCTGCAAGTCTTTAGCGTTTTCCCGAACGTCGGATAGATCGAAGTACTGTATAACTCACATTTACTCTGAATAAATTTTCGCGGCGAGAACTTTGGCTATCCTAGGAAAGACACATCATGTTGTTCTGGTGCATACATCATAGATACGTGCTATAGTGCGAACAAGTAGTGTTTATTGAGATTTCCACTTGGCATTATTTTTCATACTAGAAATGAAACGTGATTCTGTTTCCTTTCTAAGGCTATGCTTGTTATGTCTATCAGCAATTCACACTGCATAAACCTATATTAGTACGCGTAATTAACATATATTTAGTATTTGCCGCTGTTTTATAATATTAAAAATGCTACGAGATTAGAAGAACATATCTTGCATAGGCATGTTAATGCATATAAAACAAAATCGCGTTTACATTGTTATGCTTCTTCGCGCAGGTCCGAAGACATCTTTTATTATAAGCGTTTTTTTTTGACCCCCTTAAACCCCACTTATATATAGTAAAACTGGGGTTTACAGGGGTATACATTATTTTTCTTATTTTTACTCAAAAATATAGATTGTGGGTACTCGTTAGAACCGCCTCGTTGAGGCGGTTCTAACGAGTACCCACAATCTATGTTTTGAGCAGAAATGTGAAAAATATCAGAATTTTTTATCTGAAAATTTTTACTTTTTGGTGGTAACATTTTCAGTGTATTTGAATAGGCATGTTTTCGTAATGTTTTTTTTTTTTTAATTCTGTCTGAATATGCATCTGTTACAATAAACGTCCTGAGTAGCACACATGGACATATGGATGATTGTGTAAATAATAATAATAGAAAGAACCAGCTGGTCTTGTACAAATCCTGTGTCCAAAGCAATCGTATATCTTGACGCTGCCCGTACCGCATTTGTTGCTATATGTAATTTCCGACTCTACCTCCGTATTATGCTCCTACTTCAATTTGATTGCCCGGCCTCGGTGGCTCAGTTGGATGCGTGTCTGACTGGTGATCAGGAAGTTGCGTGTTCGACCCCGCCGGGTCGGCAACATTCTTTTGTGGAGATTTGACCATGAAATATTTCCTACAGTCATTCTCCTGTCCCTTCCGCTGATTCAAGAAGGGCAGTTGTCAGTTTCTGGCGAAAGAATGTGCATTCTATTGGTTAACCGCTTAGAGGGCTAAGCCTGCCCAGTAAAATTGTGATTAGGTAAACTGATCGTTCTCGACATGACCCCGATTCGGTTGACCAGGCCGTGAAACCTCAACACAAACAAACAAACTTAAATTTGAACAAGTCCAGTGACTGCCCCTTAACAGGTCTAAACACTGCCGGATGAATGACAACATTATAGAAACTGATTGGAGGCCGCGTTATGCGGCGTCTGATCTGGTCCTTCACTATTTCATCAGACCTAACTCTCCGAATATACTGACTGAATACGGTATATCGGTAGCACAATACCAGAGTTTTTCAAGGCTGTTTTAAATAACCCTTGAATACTGCTCTATCGATGTGGGATCAAATTACGTTGTCACTGTATCAACCTCGAATCGTCAGACATTAATCTTGTTTGTGTCCTGAAACACGACTTTCCTAGACTTCTCAAGCTTTACTTTGAACAAATTTTACCTTTACCCTGGTAACAGACACAACATAAAATAAGTAATTTAAAATTATTAGCCCATTTTCTCGGAAAATAAACTTCTTTGACAGTCAAATATGTGCTAGTAGTTTTCGAAAATGATAAGCTATTGTTTCAAAAGGTAAAAGACACAGCGTTATTTATTGTTAATTGTATCTATAGCATTGCAAAGGTCAAGTTACAGATGCGCCAAGATGTGTAAAGTTTAAATCAGGTTTCAGATAGCAAAATCTCTGGCAAAAGCAATTTCATTTAAGGATATAATTTTAACGCGTCATGACTAAACCAGTATTTGGCTGTATATGAACCGCGTATCATCAGACCAGACATGTAGTCTGGTCAAGATATATAGTTTCTCTAGAAAATTATCGGGCTTGCAAGCATTCAAAAACAGATTGCGCATGTCCAGACCCGATTACAGGCATGCGCGTAATGGTTTTGCCACAAACAGTACGCATGAGCTGGACGATAGTCCTTTTTGGGAAGTGGTACAAATTAAAAACATGCTGTGTGAAATGAGACTTTGCTTGGTTGTTTTCTGCAAAGCTCTACACCAGTGTACACTTCGCACAGTTGGCTCGGGAACTTTCTCTACACCCGTTATCGTTCCGATATTGTAAAGGCGAAAATTGAGGTCGAAAACTAATCAATATTGATGCGCTGGCTGGTCTAGCTGTTGTAGTCAATCAGCCTTCCTCTGTGATCTTCCGATTGGATTATGTCATAAGTTAACATGACAACAAACATTATTATCCAGAAAGACGTCAGAAAACATCGATATTGTCTGTTACAAGTTCTGAAATGATACTGTTTAGTACAAGTAGGAAAGCATTGCACAGACCATTTGCAGAAGATGTATATGTAGAGCATCTGCGAAAATGTGCTTAAAAATTGGCTTTGAATCTGCTTATGCTTCGAAAAGTTGTATAGTCGATGATTCATGGCTAAAAACACTCTAACGACTTTTATTCTACTGACCGTTCTAAGGCGATGGCCCCGGTGTTAATCTTACTCTTTGTTGCTTTGTGGTTTATTCTACGAGGCGATTTGTTTTATGTCTTATCTTGCATCATTTTGTTCTTGTGTTTTTCAGTCCTTTTAGCATTGCGATTACCTCGCTCGGGGAAGAGAGGGCTAATTTTAGTGCTTTTCGTACGTTTGTTTGATTTGTGCTTGTTTGGATTTGTTGGTTTCCTCTTCCTCTTGGTGTCTGGGAAGGGCTGCGGTTTGTGATTGTTGCACTCCCTGGGTTTTTCTCTTACCTTTTTTTATTATACGAGGCGATTTGTTTTGTGTCTTGCCTTGTTTTATTTTGTTCTTGTGTTTTTGTCCTTTTAGCATTGCGATTACCTCGTTTGGGGAAGAGAGAGCAAGTCTTGGTGGTTTTCGTACGTTTGTTCGGTTTGCGTTCTTTGGTTTTGTCTGTTTCCTCTTTCTCTTGGTGTCTTTGAAGGGCTGCGGTTTGTAATTGTGGCACTCCCTGGACTTTTTTTCTCTCTTACCTCCTTTTTTTATATTAGCTGACAATAAGCTCACCAGAGTGCGAACATACAATTTTAAGACGTGTTCATTTCGTCAAAACAAAACAAGATAAACCAAAATGAAAGATAAAAAAGATTAAATTAAAAGTAAAAAGAGGAATGCCTTTGGAAACAAAAAAAAAAAAAAAAAAAAAAAAAAAAACAACAAAAAACAACAACAACAAAAAAAAAACAAAAAAACAAACAAACAAAATAACAAACAAACAAAAAACAAACACACACACACACAAAATCACGAAAATTGGAGACTCGGTTTGACTGAGTCTCTTCATATGCAACTCTGTAGGTTGCGAGGCTGCATACTCCGCTCCGCCGCCCCCCTCCGCCATCCCCTAGCGCCGGCTCAACTGATAGTAGATTTACAAATATACTGAACGCCGTTCAGTTGGAACTGATCTTAAGTCTGATTTTAAGTTAACTTGCCAACAAACATTATTATCCAGCAAAATACAAAAAAGACGTCATAAGCCAATACAATGTTATGACGCTTTTCAAACAAATACAAGTATGTTTGCCTGTGTTCTATATATATAGACATATTGTAGCAATTTGTTGGAAGCTAGGTGAAACACACGTATTTTACTTGTTTCTCTCTGGCAGGAATTTACTTTTTAACATCTTGGATTTGTTTATACATTCAGAAGGATTAAAACAGTAACAATGGTTGAAAAACAGTTTACTTACAACATGACTGTTATGCGGCAAACTGCATGCCTGGTTGTTAACCTAATTAAAGTTGATAATTTTCTTTCACTTTTTAATTGCTCGACCATGAGTAGGGCCTCTGTTTCAAAAGGATGCCGGCTAACTATCGCCGTGTGTGATAGTATCCATCGTTGTCCAACATAGTTTTCGTTTGCACTGGCTTCAGATTGTTATTGCGTCCTCGACTTCGTTTCATTGCAGTTCTGTGCTAAGTCTGTTTTACTGTAATATTTCACGGTAGAGGACCCTACATGGATCGAACATATATTTGTAATTGTTTGATGCGTACGAATTGAGAGCGGAGAATTTGATCGACTCATCACAAAAACATGCCTATATAATTTTGACCCCCTTAAACCCCACTTTTATATAGTAAAGCTCAAAATCATAGATTTGTGGTACTCGTCAGAACCGCCTTATCGAGGCGGTTCTGGCAAGTACCCACAATCTATGTTTTGAGTAGAAATACGAAAAAAATGTCATCATTTTTTATCTGAAAATTTTCATTTTTGACGGTAAAATTTTCAGTTATTTGAATAGGCTAGTTTAAGCCCGCAGTAGTTGTTTCTACTGAACGTTTATTTCATGTCGGTTATTGTAGTTGTGCTTTTTTGTCTTGTCATTGTATGTTCCTCATCACTTCTTCTTTCAGCGCCTGGGGAAGGCTATGTATCACATTACGAAAACACGCCTATTCAAATATATTGAAAATTTTACAACCAAAAACGTGAAAACAAAAATCATATAAAAACTTCTGATATTTTTCAAATTTCTGATCAAAACATAGATTGAGGGTACTCGTTAGAACCGCCTCGCCGAGGCGTTCTAACGAGTACCCACAATCTATGGTTTTGAGCAGAAATGAGAAAAAATGTTGTATACCCCTGTAAACCCCAGTTTTACTATATAAAAGCTGGGTTTAAGGGGGGTCAAAATTATATAGGTATGTTTTCGTGATGATGATTGTGACTTTTGCTGGGTACCATTTTTATATTTTGCCCGTGTTTTATGGCCGTCTCGCGTATTCTTTGGCTGACGTAACAATGGCTACTCTTCAAATACGAAATCACTGTTCTATGCTATTTTTTTCTTGAAATCTAATTCTCCATGAATTCTAAGTCAGAAACATTGCCAAAAGGCTTAAAATATAATATACCTGTCTGAAATTATGTGAAGAGGTTAACATTTGCGTTAGAACAGCTGACGTCACTTATTGCGCTGACGTTACTCTGCACGCGACGTCAGGCGGACTATCACCTGCTACGGCATTTTCTTAGTGTCGCTTTCTTGCGTTGTGTTGCTTTTAAATGTATTTGGCCTCATTTTCTAGGTATAAAACTATGTTTTGTACCCAATATTATGTCCCTGAACACGCTGAACAAGACCAAATTGACGCGAATCGGCTAGGACAAGATATATTTTCCCGACGTAAGTGTCAAAGAGTAGGCAGAAATTTAATTAATGTGGATAAAAGCATACCAGAAACAGAAAATTTGATATTTTTTTCAGTGTAAGACAGAATTTTATTTTACTCATGAACATCAAAACTTATATTTTCATTCATGGCTATCGTCACTCGTAAAAATACTACGTTTGGTGTTCATTCAGTGAAATAAAATTCGATCTTATTATGCTGACCTTTTGTGCTCCCTGTATATGTATATAATTATATTGTTTTAACATATGGGACACCAGTTTCTACCACTCGCTTCCTCGCTAATTCATCCATCTATTCATCAGTCTAACAACCAGTCGTCTAATCATCAGCTAGCTAGTCAACCATTAGTCAAGCTAGCAGGCGAGCTAGCTGTCAAAAACCAAACACAAACAATTTACATTTTTACGACATAGATACAGTATATCAAAACATGCCCACACTAGAGTATTAATCATAATACTAATTATAATACAGTGTAGTACAATACAGCACCAAAAAACTTTCAAATACAAAACAGTACATTATAAAACAACACAAACCAAAAACTACAACACAATACAAAAAAGACACGCCATGACAATGAAAGATAAAGCACCACAAAGATCCGTTAAAAAATAGCCTAGGAAAACGCATATAAAATATAAAAGACATTGTAGCCTTACTGTTTGCTATTATATTTATTAAAACCACAATTATCAAAGAGCACAGTATTTATCTGATACGTTACAACAATTTAGAGAGTAGCAGACTAAAATGAAACATATCTTAAACAGAGTTTAAATTAACATTCTAACACTCCTCGCCTATATAGCCAATGGTTAACCTCAGTGATATATTATGCAATAAATCACTGGGCGGAAACGCGCGACGCTACCTGGCGCCTTTCCGACGTCATTTCGACATGCTGCTGACGTCAGTCTTAGTGACTACGACGCTAGACTGTGTAACGTCGTCTTTCTCACTTCAGCAATGTAAGAAATGCATGTAAACGTCAGCGTTACAGTCAAAACTTTTGGCGGGATTTCTTTATTCGATGGCGGAAAGTTTGAAAAATCTAAAGTATACAATTACCTTTTCGTCGTTTTCTATGTGTTAGAATCGAAATAGATCAGCTCTTGTGCGTGATTTGTTGAGTAATAAATCACAGTTTGTCGGTCAGTTGTAAGAAGATAAATCACTCGCGCTCCGCGCTCGTGATTTGATCTACTTTACAACTGACCTCCAAACAGTGATTTATTACTCAATAAATCACTGCTAGAGCTGATCTATTTCTTAATTACTCTTAATAGATATAATATTTGTAAATCAGTTTTCAATTAATATTCCTACATTTACAACACAGCATGACAAGCTAGGAACAGATTGAATTATAAAGCACAACTAATGAAATGCTTACTAACATCACTCAAATCTCCCAAACAATGATTCTGTTTTTATTTATCTTTTGTTTTCTGTTATTCTTTTTCTCTCATTACTTTGCTTCAGCTTGATTTTGTTCTCTCTCTTTCTGGTTCGACCGATTCCCTCAAACTACTACCCCAATACCGTAACAAAATTTACCGTAAAATATTTTGGACATG
This sequence comes from Anodontia alba, assembly GCA_964016985.1. Lineage (NCBI taxonomy): Eukaryota > Metazoa > Mollusca > Bivalvia > Lucinida > Lucinidae > Anodontia > Anodontia alba. The sequence continues at coordinate 24,114,993 of OZ024829.1, forward strand.
CTCAGGTAGCACTAAAAAATTCCGTGATGCCCCAGACCTGCCAGCAAGACCACTGTTTATCTCTGCTAATTGCTGTCAGCAAACATGTGTGGTAAATTAAATTCCAATGGTCTTTGTGGCTTTCTGGGCGTATCGCAGACATTAGGTTTGGGTGTAAAGAAACCTCTAACGTATAACAAATTTCACCTCCTTCTTTTATTACTCCTCTTCTCCTTCTACACAGGCAACAACTTATACAACTTTGACTGTATGAGCCTTATAATGGCTTTGCAGAGGAGTAAAGAGTTATATAAAACTATAAGACACCCTTTCAAAAGATACAAACCAAATCTAAACAATAAGCAACAATTCACGTTGAACTGTATATTTGATCTGCTATTCAGTAATTTCGCTCTATGGATTATGGCGCTTCTCCTTACATGCGGATCATTCATAAAGAACCCGGGTCCATATTCTGTCGAAAGCCTGTCTGATTCTAGCACACTAAGTTCTAACAGCCCACTTGAATCTTTCAGTAATCATCTGAGTATCATGCTTCTGAATATACAAATTCTTTTTTCCAAGATGGATATGATTAAGGCAGAAGCACATGCATATGACGTACTTGTTTTTTTCTGAGAGCTGGCTAAAACCTAAAGTTCAAAATAATAGTGTATCTATTGAAAATTTTATGCCGCCTCACAGAACAGACAGGTGTGACGTGCGGGTGGCGGTGTTATAGTGTATGTAAGGGACTCCTTTTCATGCAGCCGTCGACACGATTTGGAAATCAGAGGCCTAGAATCTGTCTGGGTTGAGATCCTAGTCAAAAGCAAGAAGATCCTCATCGGAGGGTTCTACCGACCACCAAATAGTAACAATGAATACTTTAATTTGATATCTGAAAGTGTCGATAGAGCCCATAACACAAATGTAGCCGATATCATAATCACGGGAGATTTTAATATTAATATGAAACCAAATAATAATAAAATGGCGGAACTAATAAAACAATACAACCTAAAACAACTGATAAATGAGCCCACGCACTATACTGAAAATTCAGCTTCACTAATCGATTTGATATTAGTACGTAATAGATCAAATATTTTAACTAGCGACTGCTTCTTACCAAATCAAACACGGTATCACTGCCCAGTACTGACGTTACTAAAATTCGTCCGCCCATCCATCAAAACCTTTAAGAGAAAAGTGTGGAATTGTCATCAGACTTTGATAGATATCGCACCTTACTATCGGAAAGTGATTTTGAAAAAGTGTGGAATTATCATCAAGCAGACTTTGATAGATATCGCACCTTACTATCGGAAAGTGATCTTGAAAACGAAATTGAGCGTAATTCAAACATAGATGATAATGTGCAATATCTAACTGCAGCTATATTGAGGGCTAGTGAAGAGTCAATTCCAAATAAAACAGGCGCTACCATTCGGCCTAACCACCACTCTTGGATAACTTGCCATATTAAAAACTTAATCAGGAGAAGAAAATGTATGTTTAGAAAATACAGAAAAAACACAAATATTGATGGTCTAGTATAATTCAAAACATTGCGGAACAGGGTAGTAAATGAGAGTAGGTACTCAAAACAGGAATATTTCGACAAACTTGAACATCTATTAAACAACGAGCTGTCAAACTCAAAACTATTTTGGAAAACATCAAAGCATATCCTTAATTTAGATAAAAATTCCGCAGACCTACCTACACTTAATATGAATAACGAACATGCCTAAACAAGCATTCAGAAAGCAAATATGTTAAACAACTACTTCTCCTCACAAGCAACAGTAGATGATTCAAATAAATCTTTACCCCAACCTGTCAATGATCAGCATGAAAACTTGGCAGCTATAACAATAACGATCCAAGATGTAAGTGGCGTCCTGGAAAACTTAAATATAACAAAGGCAAGTGGCCTTGATCTCATGTCCGAGACTTTTAAAAGAAGGTGCTCCTGTATTGGCTAAACCTATGTCAAAACTCTTTAATCGTTGTCTGCAGCAAGGATACTTCCCCTCATCTTGGAAGGACGCAAATGTAACCCCAATACACAAAAAAGAAAATAAATCATTACCGTCTAATTACCGACCCATCTCTTTATTAAGTACGGTAGGAAAAACTATGGAACGGTGTGTCCACAAACATCTCTTCAATTACATAAGTCACAATAATCTACTTACTCTCTTTCAATCTGGATTTATTCCAGGAGACTCTACTACTAATCAGTTGCTCCATATTTATCACACGTTCTGTGAAGCTGTTGATAATGGTAAGGAAGTTAGAGTAGTATTTTGTGACATCAGCAAGGCTTTCGATAGAGTCTGGCACAAAGGTTTGCTGTATAAACTCGCAGCCATGGGAATTTCAGACTATCTTCTGCGTTGGTTCACAAGTTATCTCTCAGGCCGGAGACAAAAAGTTGTTATTGAAAGTATTGTATCTGACTGGGCTTCTATTCTTGCCGGTGTCCCCCGGCTGTATTCTTGGACCGCTACAATTTGTAGTTTATATAAATGACAATGTATGTAATATAAACTCATCTATCCGCCTCTTTGCTTATGACACTAGCCTATACATTATTGTTGAAAACCCACAGTCTTCAGCATGTAGCCTTAATATAGATTTGGAAACTATAAACAAGTGGGCAACCTCATGGTTGGTTGATTTTAATCCAACAAAAACTACATCTCTTCTGATATCCAGAAAACTCAATCCAGTTACGCATCCTCCACTCAAAATAAACGATATCGTACTTATAGAAACTTCGAAACACAAACACTTGGGTCGCAACTGCTCAAGCACATGCACATGGACAGAACATATTAACAAGATCACTGAAACCGCATGAACTAGACTTAATCTGATGAGAGCTCTTAAGTTTAAGATAAATAGAAAAGCACTAGAAAATATATACATAGCATTTATCCGTCCACTACTTGAATATAGCGATTCAGTATGGGACAATTGCACAAACAAATCTAAGAAACAGTTGGATGTAATACACCACGAAGCAGCTAGAATTATTACCGGGGCAGCAGAGCTCTGTAGCGTTGAAAACCTTCTCACCGATCTTGGTTGGGATTCCCTACAGGAAAGGTGCAACAAGCACAAGCTCACTATTTTCTACAAGATAATTAATGGTCTTACGCCCAGATACTTGTCAGAGGTACTGCCCCCTCTTGTTCAGGAAAACAATCCCTACAATCTTCGGAATGCAAATGCTTTGCACCCTATGCATACCAATACCAACATGTTTTTCAACTCTTTCTTCTCTTCTACTATACGTACATGGAACGAACTTTCAGAGGAAATAAAAGAAGCAAACACGGTTTCAGCATTTAAATATCGCCTTAAATGAAACAAACGATCACCGCCTTAGTATTATAATGTTAACACAAGAATAGGCCAGACACGCCAGAATACGCATGGAATGCAGTTCTCTTAATTCGCATCTTTTTCGAAAAAAATATAGTTGCTAACCCAACCTGTGACTGTGGCGGTTTTGAGAGTCCTTATCACTTTTTTCTTTATTTGCCCTAGATATACTGGTACAGTCAAACCTGTTCTAAAGGCCACCTGTAATAAGCAATCCCCTGCCTTTAAGGCCACTTTTTCAGATCCCATTAAAGGCAAATAGGTGGAAATCTACCTGTATTAAGCAAGCACTTGTCTTAAGCAACCAGTTGTTGGCTTTCCCATAGGTGCTTGCTTAACACAGGTTTGACTGTATTAGAAATACTTCTCTATTGAATATTCTTCAAACTCACTGTACAACAGAATTACTGTTTGGAAAAGATACTGCATCAGTTAATGAGAACGAAACCCTGTTTTTAAAAGTTCAAGACTATATAATTAAATCAAGACGATTCATCTGAGTTGTGATGCATGCTATTCTACACCTAAGCCGAAGTATGCAACACCCGTAAAACCATGTCTGAAATCGAAGTCACTTTCGTGAATATACACGTGAAGATAACATGTATTTCTTGGGAATCGGTCAAATGCTCTATATTGCCATACTTGCATTATCTGGGCCCAGTTGTTCAAAGCTAACGACATCGTTAGTTAATGATTCGTCAAAATTTACATTGAGTGATACGCAAATATGCTGAAATTTTTTGCTGAAAAAATGTGAGTAGCTTTTGCAGTGCAAAAGCTACTCACATTTTTTTCAGCAAAAAATATCAGAATATTGTATATTAAATCTGCTAAAACAGTTAACGAAATGACCCTTAACGAGCTCGTTAAGCTAACGACGCTTTGAACAACCGGGCCCTGCACTATAGTATTTAATACAGACATTTAAAGAAGTTGAAATAACAAATCGTTTTCTGTCATATATCTTGTATACTTACCAATATGTTGTATACTTACTACTACTTACTTACACAAGGATACATCTACATTGCCCATTTAAATTAAACAAGTATGGCAACTATCAGACAGAATAGTACTGTAAGTTTTTTAAATATACACGTACGTTTTTAATTATGAAAAAAAACAGCAACAAAAAAAAAAACAAAACAAAAAAACAACAACACATATATCATATCCATCTATATGCGCAATAATATGGAGATGCTCTCTCTCTCTCTCTCTCTCTCTCTCTCTTTCTCTCTCATTCTCTCTCTCTCAATTACATATTGATTGGTTTATTATCATTCCTAGTCGATCAAATGAACGAAAATGTATTCTCTGTAGACCAGGAAATGACCTTCTAGCTTACCGTCAGATCCTGGAGCATTTGATGTTTTATGTATTTGTTTACATGTAAAGGAACAAATAAAATATTGTTTAAACCAAACCAAACCAAACCCTATATCACAATGCTAGGACTGCAAAGGCGTTAAAAGCCGCTAAAATTTAGTAAAACTATGGACGCGTCCCCAAAATAAAGATTAATATTTGTGTATGGAATGTGGAGTCCTGACAAATGACGTTCTCGTTCATATGGTGACGACCTACAGTTACACTCTACAAATACGACAGGAATTTATTACATTAATGACAGACATGTATGCTCATGATGTTGGAAACGAATTGTCATTACGAAAACAAGCCTATTCAAATAGTACTAAAAATTTTACCACAAAGAAAAAAAAAAATGAAATTTACAGATAAAAAGTGTTGATATTTTTCATATTTCTGCTCAAAACATAGATTGTGGATACTTGTTAGAACCGTCTGTATGGAATATATTTCCAAATGTATTCGGATACTATAGTAATCAATGTGAACAGTGATAAATTAAATGCCGAAACATAGGTTCTTTAATGGGATTTGCCTTTCATTTCCTTTCGGACAGTCTATCGTGAAAGAAGGTTCGAAAAACGGAAAGAAAAAGAAAATATGCATTTTTTTTATTCTGTCGATACGCGCTGATCTTGCCTGGATAACCCATTTACTCAAATGTATTTTATGCACACAGCTATGAACACAACAACAAGAAAAAAAAAAAACACAAAAAAAAAAAAAAAAAAAAAAATCAAAAAAACAAAAAAAACAACAACAAAAAAAAAAAAAAAAAAAAAAAAAAAAAAAAAAACAGAAAAAAAAAATCAACAAACAAACAAACAAAAACAACAACAACAAAAAAAACAAAAACAAAAAAAAAAACAACAAAAAACAAAAAACAAAAAAAAACAAACAAAAAAAAACTGCCAATTATGGTTGACTCGAGCTCATTTATTATCAGAGCATGTACATATATTGCTTAAAATATTGTATTTTGTGTTTTGTACCATGTATTAATGTTTGCCAAATCTTAATATTTGGGGGGAATAAAGAACTGAATTGATCTGAATAATATTACATGTAGTAGTAAAGAAATATGAATTAACTCTTTAACCTCTCTGCTAGCTTACATGGTCTATCTCTATGCTTTGTTGAACATTTTTGCCTTTGACATCATACGGAAAATGATTAATTGCCTTAAATAGGAAGACGCGTAATCTGTTTGTCTATGCAGACATATTGAAGATAACTAAAAAACTAGTAAATTACAATTTTTAACGTAGGACAGAAATACACTGGGTGCAGCTGTCCATTTTATACGAGATTTAGAAGATACTGAAATAACACTATGTGATTTAAAGAATAGTCTATCCATTCCTCTTTTAAGATGTATATTACTGCTTTAAAGCTGGCATTTATTTGTCTGTTCCCTGTCTGCGTTGCCTATGATTTATAATCTTATGAAGGTTTTAACTACGGAGTCAAGTTATTGGTTGATATAGACATAAATACGTTCTGCTGGTTTAAACGATACATACATTTACTAAATGCAACGATAATAAAGTGATTTCATTGAACCGTAGGCACAATGATAAATATATCATAAGCAAGGGCTATCGTGATATCGAGTAATCTAAAGGCATATTTTTATTAATTGATTAAATGAAATTGCACAGGGTAGGTCCCCACCAAACTAACATTCTTTTTATAGCTATAAATCTATAGCGGACCGTTTATCGGCCCATCAGCTACCCTGACGGGCCAATAACAGCCCGCTATATATTTATAAAGAATGCTTACTGGGAATCATGTAGCTTAGCCATCCGGAGGTGCCGAAAGAGAAAAAAACGCCTGGAAACAATCAGTGACAAAAACAAAACGGCATATTTATGATAACCAACGCATGAACAAAAAAGCACTTCAACAAAAAAAAAACTGTCTTGGGACAGTCAGCAGAAAAAAAAAAAACTATTGTGTGTAGCCACGCATGCAGAAATGTTCAGGCATACCATAAGTAGTCAAACGGACTTGTTAATATTTAAGGACAAGGGTCGGGGTTCCAGTGGAGGGTTGATGCCTTCGATAGTACCTTATCTTGTAATAATAATCGTATTGCCGAAAACCATCTAAACGTGCTGGAAACACCAAAAGTTTCGATTAAAAACACACCGTCTCGTCTGGAGATTTCTCGCCGAAACGGCCTAAATTCTGAGTCGGGATAGCGTTGCTTTCAAAAGTACCTCAACTTGTTCCATTAAACTGCCGAAAATCACCTTAGTACGCCGGAAACACTGAAAATCTGGAAGAACCCCAACTCCAGCTACCTTACCGCGCCTTTGTTCCTTAAAAATGGCTTTTCTTCCAGAGTTTTAGTGTTTTCCGGCATACTAAGGTGAATTTCGGCAATTCCATGGAACAAAGTGAGGGTGTTTTCCGATGTAGTTAGGTGGTAGAATAGTGTATTGTAGGTGAAACAGTGTTTTAAAACATTAACCACCTGAACATACACCAGCATAAAACTTTAACACGATGTTATTAGCTGGATTTTTATGACATGGAGTACCTTATTAACCCTAAAATATACATCTTTACTCCTTGCCATGCTTCTTCTAAAGAATGGACTGGGAAGTATATCTCTCACTTGTCGCCTCTGTGGCCAGGCTTTGATTTCCTTGACTGGCATTTGGCTGGGCAATGAAGATTGGTTTAAATCCAGTTAACATGATATATGAACTACCAGCGACGATTAAACAGCCTACCTCAAGTATATATATATATAAATACATATATTTATGTATTATTTGTATTTTTGTAAATTTGTTTAAGATAAAATAAAATTAAAAAAAAGTACATACGCTCGTACATGTAATACGATGTAGCCTAATCAATGCCGCCGTACCACTTTCAAAGGTACCATACCGAAATCGGGAAACCGATATCCAAATAGTACGTCTTTAACACCCGGATCAGCTAGGATGACCCACAAAACACTATTTAAATACTCTAGGTCAAATATATACAGATCTACATAAATATCACACTTTTGAAAAGATATGGGCCTACTCTGCGTTGGCTGTACCACTTACAAAGGTACCATGCCGAATCCGGGAAGACGAAAGAACATTTTCATAATTAGAAACACGTTTAATTATTTAAACCACTTTGTTTATAATGAGATATGATGCACAGTCGATTCTCGTTATCTCGACTTCGCTGATCTCGAATAACCGCTTCTCACAAAGTAAATGTTTGAAACCTGTTTTGACATGGAAATCTAACAGAGTAAGGTAACAAAATGTTGTAGGAAAAAAGAGAAATTGCTCCTAAACCGTCTCATCCCGATCTGTTATATGTACCTTATTATGAAAACAAGCCTATTATAGAAAATTTCATCTCCAAAAAATGAAAATTTTCAGATAAAAAAACTCTGATATTTTTCATTTTTCTGGTCAAAAGGTAGATTGTGAGTGCTCGTTAGAACCGCCTCGGCGAGGCAGTTCTAACCAGTACCCACAATCTATGCTTTTAAGCTGAAATAAGAAAAATAATGTTTAGCCCTGTAAACCCCAGCTGTACCATTACGAAAACATGCCTATTAAAATATATTGAAAATTTCAACACCAAAAAACTGAAAATTGTCAGATAAAAATTCTGATATTTTTTCAAATATCTGCTCAAAATATAGATTGTGGGTACTCGTTAGAACCGCCTCGGCGAGGCGGTTCTAACGAGTACCCACAATCTATGTTTTTGAGCAGAAATAAGAAAACAATGTATACTCCTGTAAACCTCAGTTTTACTATATAAACGTGGGGTTTAAGGGGATCAAAATTATATAGGTATGTATTCGTGGTGTATATATAAGAGGGTCAAAATTATATAGGCATTTTTTCCTGATGGGTCTACAGGGTTTAAAATTAATAATATATCAAGTAGATAAACTAATCATGCTGAGTTCAATTTAATGATTTTCAATGGATGATAAAACATAATAATGTCTTTGATATAGAAAGTCTAATTAATATTTCAAAAGAATGTAATGCATGAAAGAAAACGATCACGCGTCTATACAATTAGTGTGCATATATCAAATGAAACAGTCATTACATGTACATTATGATATAACTGATTGAATAAAGGAGAGCCTTCCCTAGAATGTGCAGCCAGTCGCCTTAGATTAAAATAAAATGTATAACATACTGGTAATAAGCAGTTATAATATTTAGTACTATTGTAACAGTTACAGCAAATTATTATATGTACATGTAAGTTACATTGTACAGGTGGTAGGTATAAGGGTAGGATAGGGAATTTTGGATCGACTGTATTTGGTTCAGATGCAAGACAAACGGACAAAATATTAATAATAAAAAAGTGAAGATACCCAGGACTTCACGAAAACATGCCTATATAATTTTGACTCCCTTAAACCCCTCTTTTATATAGAAAAAAATACTGGGGTATACTGGGTATACAGTATTTTTCTTCTTTCTGCTCAAAAACATAGATTGTGGGTACTCGTTAGAACCCTCGCCGTATGAAAAATATCAGAGTTTTTATCTGAACATTTTCAGTTTTTGGAGGTAAAATTTTTCTATATATTTGAATAGGCTTGTTTTCGTAATGAAATGCCTCGATCACGACGCGCAGCCCTCCTGAGGCATCACGAGAAGGATGGATGATGAACAAGTATAGACAAGACAAACGCTACATATGAAACCAAGGAGGCACAACCAAAGAACTGCTACATACAATGTAGGAATCACTTTGGAACGTTCAATAGTAAAACTAATAGGTTTTGGTGTTGTGGGGGTGGGGGATGGGCTTTAAACCAGTTTCACTCGCGCGAAAACCTCACCTTTTATTCTGATGCAGCTCAAAATATCAAATTTACGTTCGGCCCGGATAGTTATCCTCATTTGTAAAACATCACAGTGAAACGCATATAATCAAAATACTGTAATGAAACAAACAATGCAGAGTTCTGATAAAAACAGTAATTTTCTGACGTTTCAAATCTCTCCGTCTCTGTCTGTCGGCCTGTTTCTCTTTATATCTATCTGTCTTTTTCTGCCTTTCTCCTCCCTCTCACTCTCTCTCTATCTCTTTCCCAGCGAGATGACCACATTGCCAAAACACACTAAAAAGATATTTACGGGATCAAACATCAAGCAGCCAAAAATATCACGAAGGTCGACAAACACAAGTCAGACCCACGGTCTCCGAACGGTTAGCATCAAAACTACCTTGGGGTTTAATCAGGCTTATTCCCCTTAACTTCAGTCTGAAAACAAAATAAATTCAGAGCAGCAGAAATGCATAAGTACAGAGGCTGTGGGTGAATGCGTGTCCGAAAAAAATGCCGTTATTTACAAAATGTGAACATCATTTTTAAACTAAACCTTGTTGCCATTAAGTTGACTGCTTTAAAGTAATAATGTACACATTTTGTGGCATTTGCAAGTACTGGTTACGGTAGTTATCAAACGCATTTAGACACGCATGCCTGAGCAAACTATGTACATGTACACCAGATAAAATAATGTTGGGTTAAAGTCAATACTTTCTGTCATTCAGTTACATGTAGCATTCTAGAGAGTCACCAGGAAGTCAAATGGACGTGTTAAACTTTTATCACAAGTACTGTGTTAGTATATTAAGGACAGTTATGGTAGTAATGTTTACTTATTCATAAGTGCTGGGTACCTTCAAATGATTTCTTGGTAAATCTTACAAGTGTTCTGATATGAATGAACGCTTAGCACACTGGGTAAAATTTTCAGCAAACGACATTGGAAACATTTTTCTTATTTTTTCCCAACAAACAGGATTTGTTATTTAAGGCAAATTGTCTCCAATAGAGACAATTTGCATGAAATGTCAAATCCTATTTTTGTGAAAACAAGAACACATACAAATCACCAATTTGTCATTTACTGAATAAGCCAATAAGTGGTAAAGGTTAATGTATGTTTTTATGTTTTATCTGTAACTTTGAATCACCTATTTACTATAACACAGCACGTGCTAGCTTTGAAGGAGATATAAGATAATTATAAAAAAAAAAAAGAAAGAAAATATTTATTTCTGATAAAAAAGTCAGATGATGATTTGTACCTCTTATGAAATAATAATACTATGTTTCATATTTTTCTTCACTGGGTGTTTGATTCTTTTCCTGACAGTTACAGGTATCGAGCAGATTATCGAGCAGGCACACGACGTTAATACAACGTCGCCTCAACGCCGATGCAACGTCATGACGTTGCATCGACGTTGAGCCGACGTTGTTTAAACGTCATGTGCCCGCTGCGATAGTTCGCACATATTGCGTCGGCGGTCAACTCTAGCCCTAAACAGACGCGGTGTTACATGCGTACGTTCCGAAATAGAAAAGAAAGGTTTTATGGTGATGCAGCGCGTGTAAATGAAACATTTCTGCACTATAGCCGGACAGAATTAAAAATATTACATAACGCATTAGGAAAACACGCCTATTCAAATATTTAGAAAATTGTACCTCCAAAGCCTGAAAATTTTCAGATAAAAAATCTCTTGATATTTTCTTATATTTCTGCTCCAAACATAGATTGTGGGTACTCGTTAGAACCGCCTTGGCAAGGCAGTTCTAACGAGTATCCACAATCTATGTTTTTGAGCAGAAATAAGAAAAAAAAATAATGTATACCCCTGTAAACCCCAGTTTTGCTGTATGTAAAAGTGAGGTTTAAGGGGGTCAAAATTATATAGGCATGTTTTCGTATTTAACCATTGTGGTACATATTGGACATACAAGCCTAAGCAAAGAGTGTATACCAAGATAGAATTGCCCATAACCTCATAACTTAGTCAAGCTGGTTTGTTTAAATTTTGAAGTAGTTATGGTAAACAGGCATGGTGTCCGAAAACTAAACTTAATATGGTGCGTAGTGCGGTATTTTGCATCATACGCACTTGGGTACATTTAATTTTATAAGTTCAACTTCAAAAAACAAGGCCGTGACAAGTACGGTGGCCAGAAATAGCAACACGTAATTAAATGTTTTATCTTCTATGGCTTTCTGCCTCTGCAGACTCTATTTTAATATCATTGCTCAACCGCATTTAGGCTTCTTGCTGAAGTAAACTGTTTACTTGTAGGTTTAATCTGTTCAAGATTTTCTGTCTGTCAATGTCAATGCCAACACTGCACAATGCACAAAAGCCTGCGGGAAAATCAACACACAAATAATTTTAACAATAACAATATATATATATATATATATATATATATATATATATATATATATATATATATATATATATATATATATATATATATATATATATATATATAAGAGCAACAAAAAAAAACGAAAAAAAAAACACACAAAAAATTTTCAGATAAAAATTCTGGTATTGTTCATATATCTGCTCAAATCATTGATTGTGGGTACAGGTTAGAACCGCCCCAGCGAGGTTGTTCTAACGAGTAACCACAATCTATGTTTTTGAGCAGAAATAAGAAAAATAATGTATAACTCTCGAGTTTTAAATTGAAACCTGGGCCCAGTTGTTCAAAGCTAACGATGTCGTTAGTTAACGATTTGTTAAAATTTGCATCGAGTGATACGCAAATATGCTGATATTTTTTGTATACAAAATGTGAGTGCAAAAGCTACTCACATTTTTTTCAGCAAGAAATATCAGAATATTGTATATTGAATCCGCTAAAACAGTTAACGAAATGACCCTTAACGAGCTCGGTAAGCTAACGACGCTTTGAACAACTGGACCCTGATTTGCACTTTCCCTGCCATCGAACGTTCAGTCAGCCTCATTCAACGTCTGTGTTTCCATCTACTAAAGTCTTAAAATTTAAATCATTTTAATCGTACCTCCACCAAGTATGCATTCGCATCCAATCTTGGTTAACAAAAGTTTTGGTTCTGAGAATCCAGTACTTTAACTCATTTAAGCCTAGCATCCCATAAAATGGACATTGGCAAACAGTGTAGACCCAGATCAGACGCCGCAGAACGCGGCATCTGATCAGTGTTTACAATGTTTACATCAAACACAGAAATTTGTATAAAACATGGTAATAATAAAAACCAGCCAGGCACGCCTTCTACTGGAATAGGATTAGCTTAGAGAATCAGTCCAAAGAGTTAAGGTAAAAGAATCCGCTCGGCTTAAATTGGTAAAACGTCCATAATATGGTAAAGTTTGATTGACTGTTTTTGTTTTCTTGATGTGCTTTTCATGCAAACGATTCCTCTTTTTAGCATAGGGACACGGGTCACGGACGTTTATTTTTTTTTTGTTTTTCGATTAAAACAAAAATAAACATAATAGTACCTTCAGGGTAGTTGTACGGACCAGGGAGGAAATTAACATCGACACCGAACGGTATTTCGCAGTGCAAAAAGTAAAGATTTGATTTACGTCATAGTTTTTATTCCATGAACCGTGTCGCTATGCTTTTGAGAATGCATTTCGTATATGAAAGCTTTTTGTTCTCACAGAGTGTTTTGTGATTTTAACCAATTTAAGCCTTTAAAGGGACATTTGCAAACAATGTAGACCCAGATCAGACGCCGCAAATGCGGCGTCTGATCAAGATCCACACTGTTTGCATAAGGTTCAGAAGTTTCTTCAAAACATGATAATGATAAAAGCTAACCGGACACCCCATATATAGGAAATGGACTAATTCAAAGAGTTAAGGGCGAAGAGTATGTTCGGCATAAATGGGTAAGCAATAGTAGTGTTTAACTGTGGATTAGATTTTGAATTGAAATAATAAACATAATCACAGTCCTCTTGTATCACAAAGTCTCAATTTATGTTTTGTAGACGTTTCTGTTGATGCGCAGTATAGAATAACAGTCTGAGAATAGTAACTGGGGGACACGTACGTATGAATATCATTTACATTCCGAACACTATTAGGCTGTTTTTTCATGATCATTTCCCATATAGCTTAAACATCCATTTAACTATTAAATTGTACATTTACATTATATAACATCTGTGAGAGTAACAGGACACGTTCACCCACCTGTTTTTCTTTACTCCCCAATTCTGCTAATGCCTTTTACATACACTAGCGAACGTTGTTCTTACATCAGATTGTCGAAATACCATCGGTTACTTGCCGCGTCAAGCGAAAATGTCCCTTCGAACGTTCTCGGACAACGAAGGCGCAGAAAATCTAGCGCATCCACACAAGCTAATCCTTTCCTACGTTGTTTGCTTACAGAACCATCGGTCACGTTAGAATGCATGTAAAGAGATGAAACTTCCTATTGACACTTTGTGTGAAGATGAAGCATGTTCTTAAGAGGACTTGATACACTTGGTGGACTTTCCACTATTTCTACAGGGGAGACAAATAGTGTGGCTTCCTACTTTACTTCCCTGCACACCGATTCCCTTCTAAAAAGGGGTCTAGTGTAAAATGAAAGATTTGCTCCCAATAAAGCAAACCCTTCCCTTTAAGGGTAGACGGCTTTTTAAAAGGAAGGCAATTTGAAACAGTTCTATCCCATTTAGGGTGTATCCTTTCCTCTTAATCAATGTGCCCTTCACCCATGTATTCTACATATGTTCAAAGACACACTTTCGCTTGATGTAGCTTAGAGAATCATCGGATACTGTCGCATATATGCTCAGTAGTCGAACTCTTCCATAACACTGTTTTAAGTTGAAGCATGTCCTCATCTTGTCCTGCTGAACCCGTATATACCCTGCCTTTTCAAACAGTGTAGATACAGATCAGTTGGCTTCTGAAGAAGCCAACTGATCTGGATCTGCACTGTTTGTCATTAAGTATTTGAATTTGGTATAAACAATTTGGATCAAGTAACCTGATTGGCTGAAAATGAGAAATGGGCGTGACATCTGAATTTATTCAGCATGACAAGGGTTATGGGGACTTGATTCACTTGGTAGATAGTCTGCCATTTCGACAGGGGAGACAACTTATGTGACTACATAATTTGCTTCCCTGCGCACCACATCCCTTCTAAAAAGCGGTCTACTCTAAAAGGAAATAATTTGCTCCTCTTTCCTTTTAGAGTACATACTTTTCAGAGGGAAGGTAAAATATTTGGAAACAGTAGTCTCACCTTAGAATATATCCTTTCTCCTTAATCCATGTCCGCCTTATATATGTATTCCGCATATTTTCGAAGACACATTTTCTCTTGACGTGGCCAGACCAAACATTGATTTTCTAGGTTGGAAGTCTTTAACGACTTACCCAGCTTCCTGTATGTCAACACCTGGAAGTATAAATGTTTGCTGCTTCTTATTTTGGGTTCGAAAGTTATGTGTTACAATCTGCTTTCTTTATTAAATGCCTTTCGTCTAGTATTTGTAAACATAGTTCGCAATCGGGCTACACGGTTAAGCGAAGGTATCGTGTACAGTATAAACAAGTAGTAGAATACTTCAACAAAATGCAAGTTTTCTGGAAGCTCGGCACATAAATTTAGAAGGTTAAACCTTCTGAATAGATTTTAAAAAGAATTTGACTTGAAGGCAACTAAGGCACACACAGACTGGAATGAAAAGTGCTGACGTATCAATGTTTCTGGGCTAAACTAGCTGGTTTCGGCTTATTAAGCCTCATCAGTGAACCTCATATAAATAACCTAAAAATCACGGACTGGGCTCAGTGATCACAAAGGATAAAAGAATAAAGTATTCTATTCTCTTTTACGGCTCCCACAAGACAGTTACACCAGCTGTAGTTACGATAAGTAGATTTTAAACGGAAAAGTCTTCGCAAGCAATGAACACACACCCTCCCCCTCTCCCCCTCCCACACACACACACACAGATGCAAAACTAGCCGAAGTGTCAAAGTTTTATGTATTTGTTTTATGTATTGAACACTTCTAAACAGATGATAAATTCAAATACACAAACAGAAAAGTTCTTCGCCAAACACAATTCTTTCGTAACGCGACACACTCCATTACGAAAACAAGTCTATTCAGATATATTAAAAATTCCGCCACCAAAATAATGAAAATTTTCAGACAAAAAATTCCGATATTTTTCATATTTCTGCTCAAAACATAGATTGTGGGTACTCGTTAGAACCGCCTCGCCGAGGCGGTTCTAACGAGTACCCACAGTCTATGTTTTTGAGCAGAAATAAGAAAACCAATGTATACCCCTGTAAACCCCAGTTTTACTATATAAAAGTAGGGTTTAAGGGGGTCAAAATTATATAGGTATGTTTTCGTGATGATTTATTCAACAAGTCCTGGTCCAAAGTACCAAATGTCGTTTACGTAACAGTTTTATTGTATGATCTAAGTGGCATAGTAATTATTCCATACACATTGAAAAACAATTATAAACTACATCACCATTTAACCGTTTCTACACAACTAAAACTTGACCAGTTGTGATATTCCCTCTCAAAGTATAGTCCGAAGAAAATACCGAAACATCACTTTTTATTATCTCGGAATGGACTGAGGTAATTGTTGAAGGATCACAGCATCTTTGCTTTTGCCAGTCATGAATAATTACATTTGTAAGATTAAATCTGCAATATGAAATGCGTTTATGTTACCCGATATACTGATGAACGGCACGACGTCAAACAATTTTAGACTTCGACTCAATGGCCGCTTAACGCAAGAACTGAATTGGAAATATGCAAAGGTGGGTCTCGACGCCTTTCTGTCATCCATAATGTCACCGAGTCAATTTGAGTTTGTGTTTGTGTTATGATAATTGTGTAACTCACTTTTACATGTAGACGTATTCTGGTATGGTCTCATAATTTATTGTCTAGTTCTGAATCAGACAAAGTGTGATACTTAAAACAAGGTGTACTCCGCAAAGTGTTTTCCTGTTTTGGGTCTGAGCATTTTCAGGTGTAAAACTATTGTTTTGTTTTGTAAACTGGAGGATGACTAGGTCTCAGACGAAATTACGGCTCTTTTCTCAATCTGTTTCAGACGATTGGCGCCTAACTAGATCGACGTTTATGGTCGGGCCAGACCAGCTTGTGGTTTTCATTTGCTCAGACTTTAGATAGCCACTCAACTTTAATATTGTTTATGCTTAGGGTGCATTCCACATGTTTCTTCCACTTTTTATGCTTAGGGTGCATTTCACAGGTTGTTCTTCCATTTCTACTTGTGCATGGGTGTCACACACTAAATATAACAGTACCATTAGGTACTGTATCATTGAATTGCAAACATGCAAGAATACACCAGTTTCGTATTTTACATACAGTCTTTAATATTCGGGTCATGTGACCTCCAGAAAAGTATTTTTTTAACGTTAACTATAACTGACAAGCATAAAATGTGCAGCAACAAGTATTTTCAGACTGATTTCTAGCCGCATCCCTAAATATTTACATTTTACCCCGGTTTCACATGTGCGTGTAGAATGCACCAAAAAGTGTTTTACTTTGATATTGTACGGATGTGTTAGAGGTTCCCTGTGCGTATGGAACACACATTTGTAGTTTGTTTGCAGTTGCATCAGAATTAAGGGCGTCGTTTCGAGCGTGTAAATTAAACAAGAGAATTCAGGAACTGAGGCAATCAGATCCACAGCAAGCCCCCAACACCAAAGGATAAGACAGGCAAAAACAGCCACAAAATTTACAGATGACAAGCAGAGTTAGCAACTCTTTCCCCAAAAAGGGTGGGACTCAGTCACCCAAACTTAACTGAATATATAATCAGCTTACATAATAGCTCAAAGAAAAATATTAGAAAGTGAAACACTACATAACAATTACATGTAGCAAAAAGTACAATAATGACAGTACCGCCTTGGATGGTCAGTAATGAATTACTGGTGGGCTTAAGCTAGCTTTACGGGATCCCCCAAAAAGGTAAGAGAAAAGTCCAGGGAGTGCCACAATCACAAGCCGCTGCCCTACCCAGACACCAAGAGGAAGAGAAAACATACAAAACCAAACAACCCTCGCCCTCAGCTTCCATAGTGGTAAAACATATATTTGTTTGGTCCGTGTAGAGGTCATTTAACTCATCCATGAATCATTACGGGCAACAGATAAACCACAGATATCGCCTTTAATGAAGCAAAGATGAGTACTCAACAGACACAACGTGTTGAGACATCTGGAGATCACTGGGTTGTCAAACAGCACCACTGCAATACTGGAGCAAAAGAAAACAACCAGTTGATCCCCGGTCAGCCGAGAAACAGAATAAAGAATTACAGCACAGACCATCTAGTTAATGGACTTTAAGTCGGGACCATCAAAGAGTCTGAACCTAACGGCGTGCAATTAAAGAGGTAGGCAAAGTGGTCAACCGTGGTTGGATTAACCGCTAAGCAAATAGTTTTATGACCTCAATGTTATACCCTGTTCGTTTATAACATATGACAATGTTACTAAAAAAGATAGAAAATTCAGGTTTTTCTACAATGTTTCTAAACTTATACACTAAGTCACCATAAATTTAAGATTCCGATAGACCTTCGTTGTATCATAATTTTTTTCAGTCCGGTATCGTATCGAGAGATCAATCCGTAGTGTCGATGATAAAACTTAGAAAAAGCTTTCCTTAGTTTATGATACCGATAAGCCTGTTGGAGAAGTTTGGCAGTCAAAGTTTTGTTACGAGCATTGGAGTCCGCCAAAACACTACATACTCAAGCAAACCGAATAAATTAAAAAAAAAAAAAAAAAAAAAAAAAAAAAAATAAATAAATAAAATAAACATCATGAATACCATCAGAAGGGGCACGAGGAACGTTGCCATCCAAAAACGGAAATTACCTGTGTCAAAATCAAAATCGTCGCGTTGTCATAAATTTTAGTTGAAACACTAAAACCATTAGAAATTAATAAATGCAAATCTAAACACGCGGCTTCGGTATCAATAGAATTAGCTTTGTTCAATTTCAAGTTTATTTTGCCGTCCTTTTCAAGTACAGTCGAACCTCAATGGCTCGAACACCGATGGCTCGTTTACCATGGCTAATTCGGACTCGTTTTTGAGTCCCAACGAAATTCTTCCAATAGCTCAAGAAAACAAATATTTAAGGAAATTTTCTTATTTTATCGTGAAATTGTATGTTGTGTGTACTCATTAGAATCGCCTCATCGAGGCGATTCTAATGAGTACTCTCAACATACAGTCACTGTGTAGAAAATCGAAAAGATTTTCCTAAATTATCGCTATTTGCTTCCTGAATTGGTGCCATGATTAACCTTCAGTGGCTCGAACTACCCATGTCTCGAACGAATTTCCATGGTCCCAAAGATGTTCGAGCCATTGAGGTTCGACTGTAAGTCATCTGTTGCTTGATTCCCCATTTACTATTCAGTGTGGTGAATTGGATGTTTGCCTGGACTTGGAATAAACGAAACATTTCTTTCTCTGGTTGTGTTTAAAAGCTCAAACATCATTAATGAACTACTTATGAACGGCAATCCGACAATGTGCAGAATAAAACTTTATATAAGCGCATTAGAGCGGTAGCAAGTTTCGACTTTTACAGGCTTACTATAAATAAAGACATTTTAGTGTTGTTTTTACATTGGGGCAGCCTGTAAACTGATATAAGCTTATCTCCCTCTACATTTAAGGTTTATTCATAAACAGGATACTGCGAAGAATAAATAACGGTAAAATCTTGGAATAAAAACCAGTAAAAATGTCTCTAGCCCTTTGACTGCAGGAACCATTTATCGACTTTAGTCTACAAGACTGTCATAACGATTGCAATCGTGTAAAGCCAATAAAATATATAAACATGAATTGAAAAAAGAAAGAACGTTCTCAGTGAACGTCAACAATCGTGTACTTAACCCCACTGCTGTTACACCGCCGCACCATTCATAGATAGTCATAAGAGAAACCTAATCAAACACAAATTAATACGAAATGTTTCTATCCCTTAGCAAGTCAAACTTACTTTAGAAAGATCAGCTGGGTTTAATCAACTTTCAAATAGGCTCTGCAACTTCGTGATTAGAGTGTCCAGGCAGAAAATTAATATCGCATGGTTAACTATGATAACAGAGGAGATCCTACTGGAATTTATCTTTTGATGACTGTATCATTCACACTGTAATAGATAAACACTCGGCTTGGGAAAACAATCAAATAATTGAAGATTGCTTTGTATTTCTGTCCACAAAAGCGGCATATTCTCAATGATTAGGATACATTCCAAGGCTATGCGTGTCAAACATGAATCTATCAAACGTTCTAAAACAGATGATTTAAGCAAGCACTTCATTACGAGAACAACACAGTTAGGAAACAGCCCCATGATATGCATCCACCATTGACAAAGACAAATTAATTCTGACTATGAAATAAGTTATCCAACCCCAAGTGCTCACGCGTTTTCAAATATGTCTATAATTGAAATAAGGTACCATTTTCATGGAGCTGTTTATTAAGGTAAAGTATTTGCTGTGAATTGATATTCATCATATAAATGCAAATTGCACGAGAGAAAGGTTCTATCGAAATGAATGACCTTTACATATTGATTAGGTTTTTATGACCCCATATATTTATAAAAAATGACCGCTGAATGTCCATTCGTTCATCTTGAAATTATGAAATGAAGGTATTATGATCTGCATGAACCAGGTATTGGGCCAATCGATTTTAAGCGCAATCAATACATTTATTGCATTTAAAACCACCGCGACTAAATTGCAGTTACACGTTTTGTTGAAATGAAATTTAATTAAACATTACTTTAAAAAATGTAATCAATTACGTTTCAGTTATTTTTGTTTGATTCATGATGTGGGCTTATTATCCAAAAACATGGTGTAATCACACCACAAAAAGGCCCGTTAGTCCTCAAAAGGACCAGAAAAAAAAAAAAAAA
This sequence comes from Anodontia alba, assembly GCA_964016985.1. NCBI lineage: Eukaryota > Metazoa > Mollusca > Bivalvia > Lucinida > Lucinidae > Anodontia > Anodontia alba. The sequence continues at coordinate 24,135,585 of OZ024829.1, forward strand.
AAAAAAAAAAAAAAAAAATATATATATATATATATATATATATATATATATATATATATATATATATATATATATATATATATATATATATATATATATATATATATATATCAGCTATTATCGGAATAGAGGGAATAGAGGCGACCCTTTATGGTCTCCACACGAGCACATAGCGACAGCTACTGCGATCGCAGTATATTCCAAGTAAGGGAGCCTTCGGAAATGCCGAACAATTCAAAACAGAAAATAGCAGATTCGGTTTGATTGAGTCAGACAACTCTGCATCATTCATAGTTAGTGTAACTTAATTGTGACTTCACTATACAATTCGAGCCGATCTATTATATTTACTGTGTTTGTGGTTTGCGGTTCCCTTGCTTCACGTGTCGGCAAGTTAGGGTGACTCGGTAGGGGAAGTCTGTTTTCTGATTTCTTGCACATGTATCCGATGCCTGATGTCTGCAGCTGCTGTTTTTTTCTGGGATTGTGGCTTTTGTACACTCGGTGGGAATATGTAGGCCAAGTCAAGCGAAAAAGTGCTCATCCTGCAAATGAGCAAAGTACTATCATGTCCATTAATCTCCATTCATACATTCTGTAGCATCCAATGATTCTGTAATTGGACAGTGAAGGACCTTATCAAACTGCGCGGATGCGCAGGATGATTTAGGCAATCGCTGTCTGTATATACCCGATCCGTGTTTGCATGGCACGGGCCCATATCCCATATAGTGCTTGCCAGTACCTGCACTTCTACAGCTTTATTTCAGTGTTTTGGGTTCAGCACTATTTATTAGGACAAATGCAGAAACGTGCACATCTGGCACATTTACCCTTTCATCCCTGAGGTTCTGAAGTAGACTATTCCATCCTTAAATTTGAACACGTCCACTGTAGTAGAAAAGGTTTTCAGTCCATTACGAAACACGCCTTTTCAAATATATTGAAACTTTTACAACCAAAAAACGGGGAAAAAAAAATCATACAAATTCTGGGATTTTTCATATTCATGCTCAAAACATAGATTGTGGGTATTCGTTAGAACCACCTCGACGAGGCGATTCTAAAGAGTACCCACAATCTATGTTGTTTTTAGCAAAATAAGAAAAATAATGTATACCCCTGTAAACCACAGTTTTCTTATATAAAAGTGGGGTTAAAGGGGATCAAAATTGTATAGGCGTGTTTTCGTGATGCTAAACTAAAGCAAAACGGAATGGCAAATAGTGTAGATCCTTGTAAGACGGCTCGTTTGCATACACTGTTTGCATAGGTATCTGTTTTGGTCTGCCGGGTTGAAAGGGTTTAATGTGGTATGGTTACGTTCATTTTATAACCCCCGGGTCAAAACCGTTGCTGGTGGACTGAAATACATGAGGATAGCATTCGTGTAGTAACAAGACCCTAAGGTTATAAAATATGTTCGCGCTCAACTCGGCTGAGCACGATATTTTCTCTGCTAATAAATATGAAAATGCAAATAATAGCTGGCATTTTCATATTTATTAGCAGAGGAATTTTCATGCTCAGTTATGTTACCAAGAAATATTTTGCAGTTGTTAGTAATTTGAGATTTATTACCTGGACAAAGTATATGCTCAGTTAAAAGGCTCGTATACTGTGGGAGTTTATTCTTATCGGATTTTAACACCAGTCTCCTCTTGTTGTGTAGTTTGCTTCAATTTGGTCTGTAACGAACATCTGGAACTTCCATTCTTCCCGCGTGGAGGCAGTTAGTGCGGGCGGATTGTTTACCCATCTCTTGCGCTGGCATCTCCGGTTTTCATGTCTACGGCGATCATGGCGGTTGATTGAGCTCGGTAGGATATATTTCTGGACTCAGTTGTTCAAAACTAACGAAGTCGTTAGTTAAGGCATCGTTAAATATTTCATCATTAAATATGGCATATACGCTGATATTTCTGCTGAAAAAATGTGAGTAGCTTTTCCATTTGCAAAAGCTACTCACATTTTTTTCAGCAAAAATAACTGTGAATAGAATTTGTACTTACGTGAACAGTTAACATTTTGACCACTAACGAGCTCGTTACCGACGATATGAACAACCGGGCCCTGTTTACTTTCCTGCACACCAAGCCACTTCTAAAAGGAAAGAATTATCTTCTCCCTAAAATCTTCCTTTTTTGAGTACATCGAATTGCAGAAGAACACCAAATAATATGAGAGAGTTACCTCTTCTGAAACAGAATGCATATTCCTCTTCATCACGAAAACATGCCTATATAATTTTGACCCCCTTTAAACCCCACTTTTATACAGTAAAACTGGGGTTTACAGGGGTATACATTATTTTTTCTTATTTCTGCTCAAAAACATAGATTGTGGGTACTCGTTAGATCCGCCTCGTCGAGGCGGTTCTAACGAGTACCCACAATCTATGTTTTGATCAGAAATATGAAAAAATATCAGAATTTTTATCTGAAAAATTTCAGTATTTGGTGGTAAAATTTTCAGTATATTTGAATAGGCGTGTTTTCGTAATGTACAAGAATGTTTGACACCTCTACATTTTGTGTATAGTTTAAAAGCTAACAGTGCAGATCATGATCTGACACAACGTTTACAGCGTCTTATCTGGCGCTTCACTATTGCAAGCCATCACGAAAACACACCTATATAATTTAATGCATATTCCTCTTCATCACGAAAACATGCCTATATAATTTTGACCCCCTTAAACCCCACTTTTATATAGTAAAACTGGGGTTTACAGGGGTATACATTATTTTTCTTATTTCTGCTCAAAACATAGATTGTGGGTACTCGTTAGAACCGCCTCTTTGTTTTTGAGCAGAAATATGAAAAATATCAGAATGTTTTATCTGAAAATTTGTTATTTTTTGGAAGTAAAATTTTCAGTATATTTGAATAGGCTTGTTTTCGTAATGAAAAGTCCAATGTTAGAGAATATAAATGAATCATCTAATCGCAGACGGTCAACGTATCAGTTTCTGATCTCATCTGTGGTTATACATGAATTTCTTATCTACAATAATTCATTTTGTAAGGTCTTATTTCCATTTACGTCAAAGAATACATCATGTTTGGTCTTATCATTGTTTTCTTATTACAAATGCTCCTTTATTTCCTATTTATTGTAATTTACTTCCTGTAACTCAGTACATAATGTTCAAGTAAACGGTGTAATAAGAAAGCAAAAAAAAAAAAAAAAAACATTTTCGTGTTGTATTACATTCTGAAATCTGAGGATAATATTGTTCTAACTAGATAGTATGGGGAAACGTACGATTTTTTTTTTTTTTTAAGTTTTATGTAAATGATTTTTCGCGATATCTTTTTAAAAGTATTTCCTGAAATAGTTTCACGAGAACCTCCACCAACTTATCATATAAAAAATAAAAAATAAAAAATAAATAAATAAATAAAATAAAATAAAATAAAAAAAAAATAAATAAAAAAAAATGAAATCCTCGGCCGACTTATCAAAAAAAAAAAAAAAAAAAAAAAAAAAATACTTGACTCGTTATTTTTTCCAGAAAGCAGATTTTGAAATTTCATGCAAATTATGCATACTGTCTCCAAAAGAGACAAAATTTGCATAAAATGTCAATTCCTCTTTATTAGGAAAATTTGTCGTCTTCTGAATTGTATATAACCCAGAGTTTATTTGCTTTTACGCAGATCACAGCGCTTGCCGCTTTGTGCAAATAATGCGTTTTTTTAATCAGACAAATGATAAAAAAAAAAAAAAAAAGAAGCATTAATGGTTCTTCAGGGGTTTAAAGCTAGCGAAGTGTATTAGGATGTGAATAACCATATCATCACGAAAACATACCTATATAATTCTGACCCCCTTAAACCCCACTTTTATATAGTAAAACTTGGATTTACAGGGGTATACATTATTTTTCTTATTTCTGCTCAAAAACATAGAATGTGGGTACTCGTTAGAACCGCCTCGCCGAGGCGGTTCTAACGGGTACCCACAATCTATGTTTTGAGCAGAAATATGAAAAAAAATATTAGAATTTTTATCTGAAAACTTTCAATTTTTGGTGGTGAAATTTTCAGTATATTTGAATAGGCGTGTTTTCGTAATGTAAAAAATTTCATTTGTGGACGGTCGGAAAGTTCGTTTTACGACTCGACTGTGGTGACGCGGAGCCGTAAAACGAAATTTCCGACGATAAAACCGACGATATAAATCCTTAAATGAAAATTTGCAAAACAGTTATTCCTTATTCTAAATAAGTATGAAGTTTTTTATCAGATCTCCTGAAAAATCCCCAGATGACTGCATAATTGTGCGTTGGTGAATAGGGGAAAATTTAAGCTTTTACATATAAATAGAGGATTAAAACTACATGTTCGGGTGCAGTATAGCACTATGAGGGACAGTCAATAATTTCATCACGAAAACATACCTATATAAGTTTGACCCCCTGAAACCCCACTGTTATATACTAAAACTGGGATTTACAGGGTTATACATTATTTTTCTTAATTCTGCTCAAAACATAGATTGTGGGTACTCGTAAGAATCGCCTCGCTGAGGCGGTTCTAACGAGTACCCACAATCTACGTTATGAGCAGAAATATGAAAAATATCAGTTTTTGTCTGAAAATTTTTAGTTTTTGGTGATGAAATTTTCAATAAATATGAATAGGCATGTTTTCGTAATTTGTGTCAAATCAGGTACATCTAATATCAGATGAAGTGGCATAGTTCGGCATGAGTTTAGCCTTTAGATATTTCTGTTGTAGCATCACGAAAATATGTCTATATAATGTTGACCCCCTTAAACCCCACTTTTATATAGTAAAACTTGGGTTTACAGGGGAATACATTATTTTACATATTTTTGCTGAACAACATAGATTGTGGGTACTCGTTAGAACCGCCTCGCCAATGCGGTACTAAACGAGTACCCACAATCTACGTTTTGAGCAAAAATAAAATAAAAAAAAAATATCAGAGTTTTTTATCTGAAATTTTTCAATTTTTGGAGGTAAAATTTTATATATATTTGAATAGGCGTGTTTTCGTAATGTTGTGTCAAACCAGGTGCAACTACATATAATATCAGATTCAGTGGCACAATTCGGCACGAGTTTAGCCTTTTAGGTATTTCTGTTGTAGTTCCTCTTTGTTTTGTGCGTGTTCTGTTTTATGATGTCTTTTCATGTCATTCAAACTTTTTCCGATGCCTCGGGAGATTTTTGTTCCGTGAGTGTAGCCTCATATTTGGATTATTTATAGCTCATCTCGTATAAAAGAAGTGATACAAACTAAATTATTTGTCACATGAGAACAACTACAATGTATGTGATAACACTACGAAGACACAATAATTAATGACAGTTTTGTTCTGAATTATGTAATTTCTCAAAGGTAGCTTTCTGCTTGGAATGGAGTTCATGCTACTGAGAAATATATCATTTTTTTTTTTTTTTTCGTAAGAAGCGTTTGCAATGTTATCTATCATTACGAAAACACGCCTATTCAAATATAAAGTAAATTTCACCTCCAAAAACGGAAAATTTTCAGGTAAAAAACTCTGATATTTTTCGTATTTCTGCTCAAAACATAGATTGTGGGTACTCGTTAGAACCGCCTCGGCGAGGCGGTTCTAACAAGTACCCACAATCTAAGTTTTGAGCAGAAATAAGAAAAATAATGTATACCCCTGTAAACCCCAGTTTTACTATATAAAAGTGGGGTTCAAGGGGGTCAAACTTATATAGGCGTGTTTTCGTGATGTTATATATCTATATGCAAATAAATAGATTGTAAAATTAACCGAGATAACGGTAAAGATTATCAGCGGGGTTTCACTACTACAAGTAATTTGTCCGCATATTGCCCTCATTGATGTTCGATTTGAGATTAATGGAATTTTGTTTGCTTTTTCTGATTTTTTTTAATTTAAAAAAAACAATGCTTTTTTCAAATTCTCCCAAGATAACTGACCACCTATAAATAGTAGCTGAATCTTTTTGGAATTTTCCACTTATAAATAGATCACGTATAAATAGATTTCGTGCACTGGCCCCCGGCTTAGCTGTGCACGCCGTGACATCGCGGATACAAGCGCTTCCGCAGACTGACCTTACTGTCCTTCAAGTTTGGGTTTTATTGGAAATTATGGTGGCATATAACTGACATCTAAATATTGAGATACTAAGTCGACTTTTTCTGCTTTTATGTTGTCTTAAATGTATGACCTGATACTATATCGACTTACGTGGAAAGTGGTTATCACGACTGCAAGTCGTAATACTGTCCAGAAGTGTCATCCACAACGTCAGCATCACGAAACACTTTTACAACTATATGTCGACTATGGTGGCATATAACTGACATCTAAATATTGACATACTAAGTCGACTTCTTCTGCTTTTATGTCGACTTACAATGTATGACTTGATGCTATATCGACTTCCGTTGATAATGGTTATCGCGTCTGCAGGTCTTAATATTGCTCTAAGCTGCCTTCAAGAAAACAAAGCGTGTTAACATTGTATGACGACTTATTTTCTATTATCTTTTATTATCTCGACTTCCGGTTCTTTTACATGTCATGATTTGCCAGTTAGCGTTGAGATACGTTTTCGTAGTCGTGAAAGTTTATTTTTAGACCAAAATCACACAGGCAGCGCCAGTTTTATTGCAATCGCAGAGTTGTTTACAAGAAACGATAATTATATAATGTCTATATACCACCGAACACTATATTTAGCCCTAAACTTAATACGTCACATCGTCCCGAGTTTAACTATCTCGACCGGCATAGTCACTATCTGACTATCATTATCTTTTCAACAAATCCTACAACATAACATGACCGGAAGTCGAGATAATAATTATAATGTCGATATAAAGTTGTAAAAGTGTTTCATGATGCTGACGTTGTGGATGACACTTCTGGACAGTATTACGACTTGCAGTCGCGATAACCATTGTCACCGGAAGTCGATATAGCATCAAGTCATACATTTTAAGTCGACATAAAAGCATAAAAAGTTGACTTAGTATCTCAATATTTAGATGTCAGTTATATGCCACCATAGTCGACATTATAATTATTATCTCGACTTCCGGTCATGTTATGTAGTAGGATTTGTTAAGAAGATAATGATAGTCAGATAGTGACTATGGCGGTTGAGATGCCTAAATTCGGGACGATGTGACGTATTAAGTTTAGGGCTTAATATAGTGTTTGGTGGCACATAAATTTTATATAATTATCGTTTCTTGTAAACAACTCTACGATTGCAATAAGACTGGCGCTGTCTGTATGATTTTGGTCTAAAAATAAACTTTCACGACTACGAAAACGTATCTCAACGCTAACTGGCATATCATGACATGTAAAAGAACCTGAAGTTGAGATAATAAAAAATAATAGAAAATAAGTCGTCATACAATGTTAACACGCTTTGTTTTCTTGAAGGCAGCTTAGAGCAATATTACGACCTGCAGACGCGATAACCATTACCAACGGAAGTCGTTATAGCATCAAGTCATACATTGTAAGTCGACATAAACGCAGAAGAAGTCGACTTAGTATGTCAATATTTAGATGTCAGTTATATGCCACCATAGGAAATAAATCAGTTCATCAAAGTACACTACTGCGATGCAGACGGTGAGCAGCTTATGCCTTCTGATGCCTGTAAACAATGAAGCTGTGAACTGAAAGAAAGAAGAATGTACATAAAATTAAAAGGTAATGGCACACGAAATTAAGAATGCTCTTTTTGTTGTTGTTGTTGTTGTTGTTGTTGTTGTTGTTGTGTGTGTGTGTGTGTGTGTGTGTGTGTGTGTGTGTGTGTGTGTGTGTAGGGGGATTCACTTATTTCAAACTGCATTTTGGTCTGTTCTTAATACTGTCCTCTGTGGTCTAATGGCCTCTCCCACGAACGGACTCGGGTTTGAGTCTCATCGGTGACCTTTCGTGTATGTGTGTGTGTGTGTGTGTGTGTGTGTGTGTGTGTGTGTGTGTGTGTGTGTTTTAATTTAATAAACATTGTTGCTGTTGTTTTTCTTTATTTCTTTGTTTGTCTTTTACTTTATTTTGATATTGTTTAACTGTTAACAAAAGCAGTACTTCAGTATGACCCAAATCATAACATGGAAAATCAAAAACAACACTCTCTTATGGGCAATGGCGTAAAATACTTTCTTTCTCTTTCTTTCTTTCTTCCTTTCTTTTGGGCAATGGCGTAAAATTCTTTCTTTCTTTCTTTTCTTTCTGTTTTTATTTCTTTCTTTCTTTACGTCTAAACCTTCTAGGAAGACACCGACGGTATACATTGTACACTCCGGGGTGCAGGATGAAGGCCTACAAGTAACCAATTTGAATTACCGTAGGGCTCTTTAACCTGCACAGGATGTACCTTTCCCTGCACAGAGGACTTCCAGTTAACGTCCCGATCCGAAGTACGCACACTGTTTTCATGCCATGCCTGCAAATGACATGAAGGAAAGCATGTTCGGACACTGAAAATTCTTTTGCCTAAGCTTTGGATCTATCCCGGTACCTCTAGATCTAGAGGCCCGTGGGCTCACCACTGAGCTACCGAACTACCTCAAATACGTGTTTTTATACGTCTTTGTTATGTGATAATTGCATGTGTTTTTTGTTGACAGAGCAACACAAAACTAACTGATGTGAATGTTACTTCCCAGCGGGCACATAACGTTTATACATCGTCGGCTCAACGTCGATGCAACTACATGACGTTGCATCAAGGTTGAGGCGACGTTGTATTTACGTACGTCATGTGCCGGGTTTTCACGCAGAGTCAGATACACGATAAGTAACACATTAAAACCAGTCAAATAATAAAAACTTTATACCTTTCATAGTTAAAATCAGTTAAAAACCACATATTATTTCAATAAAGGAAACAATTTTGTTTCCATGGCAACGCATTTTTTCTTAAGTGATAAAGATTTTTTTTTCTAAATTGTCGTCCAGTACTTGACAATCAAAATGATGAAAAAAAAAAAAAAAAAAAAAAAAAAAGAATTGCATTGTAAACAGAATATATTAAATAAAACTGTGTGCGTTTATGGGATAAATTCGACATATTTGTTGCCATGGCAGCATAAATTTCTGTGTCGTATTGATTTTGTTCATAAATTTGTGTTTCAATATTATCAACTATGAAACTATCAAGCGGACATGCTTTCAATTACATTGTTCTCAGATTGCTACCATGAAATCTATTAAAACAAACATTTTTACAGTACAACATGTAGTGTATTGTTGTTGCCATAGCAACTATTACAGTTGGGTTTTCAAACTTATTTTTGTTGTTTTTGACGATGTCCCATGTTGACTTATATTTAGAAAAGTTTTTATTAATTCATTAAATACAAAGGCGAATCAATAAAAAAAATGAGCCTAACTTATTTCTGGGTGAGATCGATTTCTTCTTTTTCGATGTAATTGCCGTCTGGAAGATGCACTTGGACAATCGGTGTTCCAGTGCCATCAGCCCAGAACTGAAGAAGCCAGGGTCCTTGTCTCTGACCCACCCCTCAACTGCCGCCACGACTTCTTCGTTGGACCGGAAATGACGTCCACGGATATCCTTTTTCAAGTTTGGGAATAGGAAATAGTCACTTGGAGCTGTCCGGAGAATAGGCGGGGTGCGGTATTAGCTCGTACCCATTCCGCACAACAGCATCCATTGCAATTTTGCAAGTGTGGACTCTCGCATTTGTCCTGTTGGAGCAGAATCCCTCTGGAGAGTTTACCTCGGCATTTTTCACGAATCACAATTCTCAGTTAGTCGAACAAATGTGCATAATACGCACCTGTTATTGTACGTTTCTTTGCTAGAAAGTCCAACATGATAACGCCTTGTGCATTCCAAAATACAGTTGCCATCACCTTGCCAGCAGAGGGTTGCGTTTTGAACTTCTTTGGTCTCAGAAACCCCGGCCCTACACTCTGGCGACGTTGAGCTTTATTCTCTGGCTCATAATAATGGACCCAGGTCTCATCTACAGTCACCAGACGTGAAAGGAAATCATCTTCCTTTGACCTAAACGCTTCAACAATGCGCTGTATACTGATGCTCTGGTTGCCATTTGCTCGTCGCTAAGGGATTTTGGGACCCAACGGGCTGTTAGCTTGTGCATACCCAAGCAATCATGTAAAGTTTTTGAAACGCTACCATGTGAAATATGTAATGCATTCGCTATTGCTTTTCACCTTAATTCGCCTATCAGAGTACACCAGATCCCGTACTTTGATACACAATTCTTCATCGGTGGCATCTAATGGGCGTCCAGACCTGGTTTCATATTCTAAAGACGTTCTACTGCGTTTGAATTCCCCAACCCAGACTTTAACTTGTGCATACGATGGTGCAGAAGACCCATAAACATTGGTCAACTCGCAATGTATTTCCTGACCTGTTTTCCCTTTCAAATACAAGTACCGAATTACAGCACGGTACTCAACTTTTGACGAAAAGCTTACTTTTGCATCGCTAGCCAAGTTTGACATTCAATATCTTATGAGTGAATGACTCGATAAGGGTGCAAATTTGCCCTCAGGCCTAAAACATGTATTGAAACAAGGCATGAAAATCGTTGGTGCCTCGGTCAATTGGAAATGGGATAGGTTGGTTACTTATTGACTTGCCCTCGTAGCTCAGATTTTTGTCATTCGTGAACCAATCCCTTTTGATTTGTATCCTAAAGTCTTTAGCCTATAGGTGAACTTACATTATAGGTAGGCTCCATCGTCCGCACGTTTTGAACATCACAAAAACCGCTGGTGCCCATATACATTGTTGAATCTAGAGGGGGACAAGGGGCTATTTCACCACCTAAAAGCATGAATGGGACAAGGAGCCTTGATGAACCTAAACATTAAGTAGTGTTGCTAATATTTAAGGTAATATAAACCCTTAAAATAGGTAATGGCCCTTTAACAATGGTTAGGGGGCCAAAAATGGTCCCATTACTTTGGTCCTAGAGGCAACTTAACACTGCAAATATGAGCCGCCACATGAAAAAATCAACTAAATAACATGTGCACCTAACATGTTTGCGCCCGGGATGTTATGGGTTCGATCCCCGGTCGAGTCATACCAAAGACTTTAAAAATGGTATTATCTACTCTTTCGTTTGCGCTCAGCTTTGAAAAAGCGAAACTGTTCGGTTATTGTGACTGGGTGGAATGTCACGTCATGTGTCTGATGTGATATGTCAGTGAGGCAGCACTCTTAAAGTGAGCTTTGAGCTCCCTGTTACATCCAGACACCGTCGGGATATGACTGAAAGGTTATTGAAAGCGACGTTTAGGCTGAATAAAATAAATAAATAATAATAATAATAATAATAAAAAAACACCTTGAAACTTTCTTTTCTTCAGGGTGAAATCTGTTCGATGGATTAAAATTTAATGCCATACCCGCGCTTGCGCTGATCCTTTTCTAGTAAATATGCTCCTTGAGAACATTGTCGGAATGTTACGAAACCATCTCTATAGTATTACAACATCAGTATCAAACCAATACAAATGTGCCGAAAGAAAGTGTACGACTAGTCAGAATATTGTGAAAACAGCTTTGTGAGCATGTTGCTTGTGTGTTATTCAAACATTTCCGTAAGAAAGTGACCGGAACATTAAAAAAAAAGGTAAGAGAAAAGTCCAGGGAGTGCCACAATCACAAACCGCAGCCCTTCCCAGACCCCGAGGAAGAGGAGACCGACAAATCTAAACTAGCACAAACCGAACAAACGTACGAAAAGCACTAAGATTAGCTCTCTCTTCCCCAAGCGAGGTAATCGCAACACTAAAAGGACTGAAAAACACAAGAACAAAGTGACACACGGAAAGACATACAACAAATCGCCTCGTAGAATAAACCACAAAGCAACAAAGAGTAAGACTAACACCGGGACCACCGCCTTAGAACGGTCGGTAGAGCAAACCACCGGGGGGTTTAAAGCACTTTTACAGCTAGCTAACTTCACCCTGGGTCCCGATGCTACTCTTAATACAGAAATACATAAAAATTCGGTTCGCATAAAGGCTCCCAATTCAGTCAATGCATCAAAGCGAAAACATAAAAATCAAATTAATCACTATAATAAACAAAGACGAGTACTCATGGCTAATTCTACTGTATGCCAGAGTAAATGAAAACCAATAGCTGAACCACGGCGGGCCAAGCTAAAGACATATCAACTACGATTTCTCTCTCCGAGTGGGAAATAACACGTTATAATGATTATACAAAAAAACAAGAAATATCTTTAAAAAAGATAAACGGCGTAAGAGGTACTGGAATATGAATAGTGAAACTACTTTGTGGTTCAATATGAAAAGAAGAAGGCTTCTAAAATATAAACTTTATTACGAATTCAAACTATTTAGAAAGTTTTAATACTGTAAGACATTATATATATTGCAAGGGTTAGCAGGAAAGGGAGTGTACTAAGATGTGTAAATATCTGTGCTAATTTATGAAAAGCAATTTAGCATATAAATGTAAAGCATGTAATTTTTGTGTGTTAATTTGTATACTATACCAGTATTTGAAAAATCCTTGCCAACCATGCACCTTTTTGATAAAGAGTAAGCAAAGTGTAACACTGGCCATGAAGATTGGCAAAAACTGGAAAAAACATATTTAATTTATAATAGAGGGTCATGATGGCCCTGGATTGCTCAACTGGGAAGCAGATTTTTTTACCTGGTGGAAGGATATTTTCAAAGTTTTCTGCATATATATATTGACCAAATGACTAGCCTTTGTTGGTTGTATTTATTTATTACTTTTCTTGGTGATACAAATTAATTTGAAAAAAAAATGATGGATGGTCAATCCCGTGATGTTTGTGAGTATTGTTGAAATCTAGTTGGTTGTTGATTACAAAATGTTCAAAGTGTTCTAGACAGACATATGAGGAACCAACAAAAATAATTTGAACAAATTTGATAGACATTCACCTATGGAACGTTTGTACAAAAAATTTGAAACTGGACCATAGTTTGTGTAGAAGAAGAACTGTCAAGTTTACTCTACATAATTCCTAACCAAGCCAACTGGAAGTCATATTTTGAGACGGAACAGAATTCTTTTAACAAGATATAAAGACCTTCTATTGAAGAAACATTTCTGTGAAAAAAACACACACACACAAAAAAAAAAAAAAAAAAAAAAAAAAAACAACAACAAAAAACAATCCAACCAGCTCGTACTGAGGAGATTTTGAAAGATTTAGTTGCTATAGCAATACGAGAGATAACTCTATTCATAAACTTTGAACAATCATTCGGCCCTTCTACATATTGATGTTTCAGACAGTTTGATTGCAGTGGGGAATCCACGTGACCAAATGACTAGGTGCACAGAGTTTGTTACTATTTTTGGCTCCGCTTCAGGTAGAATGTTTTAGAATATCTCAATTTATACCTGATGGAATTTTTTTTACAAATAAAGCAAGAGTATGCGGAAAATCAAGCTCTTTCTGGTGATCAGTGCTATTCTGCAATCTGGTCGGATTCTCGAGAACATTCAGAGAATGTTTTTCGTCAAAATTCATGTACATTGTCCCGGTGACCCAGATTAACAGCAAAATCATTCTTCGAATGTTCTCGCGAGTTAGATCAGATCGCAGAATAGCGCTTGCACCACCAGAAAGAACTTGATTTTCCGCTTACTGCGTTTATTTGAACAAATTCCATTCTACCTGAAGCGGAGCTAAAAATAGGAGTATTTTTTCGTGTCGTTTACGCTCCGACGCAATAAGTCGCTTACACCGCGAAAAAAAATAAAAGGGGTGTTCAACAAACCTATTTCCTAGTTAAGAATGAACAATATTTATGTTGCCAACATTTGCCAATATTTCTATCAAGCTTAAGGCAAAGTTCCTGTTTATTTATTATATAAAATTAAACCATGCGATTTTACCTTTTTTATGCACATAATATAAGGCACATGATAATTATGTATATTATCGACACAGTGGAGAGTGGAGAGAAGTAAACTTGAACGCCCCTTGTTCGCTTAGCGTTTGGGCCGCTTACATCAAACATTTAGTTACACTGTACAAAATTAAAAGCTCGTCTATAATCATTTATTTCATTGCAACTATTTTATCGATATTATTTAAATTATGGGTATTTTTTCGATTGTTAACATCTGCATTGCCATACTGTACAACTTTAAATAGACAAATGTCATAATTAAGTGATTGTTCAGTCACGAATATATTTGTTAAACATCGGTAAATTCTATACTTATCCATACTTGTTTGCAGAAGTTTACACATTTTTAACCAATCGCAAATAACTATTTATTCATTCGAGACTAATACCAATAAGTATGTCAAAAGCCAGCTTATACAGCTACGCCGAAAAAAAAACTAGGGCAGAATACCGTATTTACATGCATCCTGAACATTCGGACAGACAAGACTGAGGATACAGTGTAGGGCCAGCTCAGACGATATGTTTTGTTCTACACAGTTGGCCACTCATTCAGCAGTTTATGACCACACATGTACAATGGTTTATTTATACAGTGTAGATAAGCATGGTAAGGAAATAAAAAAATAAAATGCCCATATATTAGGCGTAAATACAGTATGATAAAGATAAAGAATCAAACTGACAGTTTTCTGTTTCTTCCTCCAGTTGTATTGGTACAGTGAACCCTCGTTACAACGACAGCAATGTTCCCGAAGATGCTTCCCATTATAATGAATTTGCTGTTGTAAAGAATCCTTAATGACAGAATGATATGTGAGACAGATTTTTTTCTATTCTTATATCCTCATCGAACATATGTTTTGGATATTTGTTAGATTCGCCTCAGTGAGGCGTTTCTAACAAGTATCCGAAACATATGTTACTTGACGGTTTAATGCAAAATTTTTGCATAATGTACCATTACCTATCACATCCTGAGGGAAGGTTTCGTGACGTTGAAATTGTCATTATAACGAAGTTTGTCGTTGTACCGAGTGTCGGTTTAAAGAGGGTTGACTGTATATAGGACTTCGAATCATCTCAGTCGAACATGTCATTTTATCTAAAATCAGAATAAAATAACCGAGCACGTAAAATCAGAAATCATTTTTAAATACTAGCGTCATCTCTTTTTGGATATTTTATTTGACAATTTTCCCAGGAGACGATGCGAATGACGTTCAACTTCTGTTTCCAAGAGAGACGAGTTGAATAAAATTCCAAATCTAGATTTTAATTTACTCAGGCGATAAATAAATTACAAAGTTAAGTAACTTAATTAATTAAGAAACTTCTTTTCAAAACTATATCCAGTTGTAAGTTGACATATTTGCTAAGATAGATATTCTCATGAAACGACACTTTCAATCAGAGCAATAATATTGAAAACCTTATATTCAGCCTTTGAAAAGAGTGTAAATTTGTATGCAATATAATTGTAAGATAACATAAAGTCATTGTAAAAGTTTTTCATAGACGGTCTGTTTGATAACGTACAGTCATTTTGTTTGTCATATTAATTCATACATTTAAGGAGAACTTGAATAAACTTGATAAATTTTTCGTCATTTCCGCAAAAGGAGATAGCTTTTGCGTTTTCCTGTTTGCTTTCCTGCTCAAGAAGTCCCGTCTGAAAACGGGTCTACTCTAAATGACAATAATTCGAGAGGGAGCAAATTCTTTTCTTTTAGAGTAGACAAATTACAAAAGTGAGGGAGGGAAGTCATTTTAGAAGACTTATCTCCCTTGAAAATGAATCAGTACCCATTGTGCACGTATTTACCGAAACGAGCGGAAAATGGAGTGCTGGCAAGTACACAAACGCTCAATCAGCGCTGTTTGTATTCGCACTAAAGCAATTTAATGCTCGACAAATTTCAAGTCCCGTAGGTTCGGTAATAATTTCCTCTTATACTGGATTATACACCTGACAAACTAGGCTCTCAAGAAAAAACATCTGGAATAACAATTCTTATAGCAATTTTATCTACTCCTATTGCGATTTCTCTGTGAATGAAAGTCACTCGAAAGTACTGCGCCACAGGAAAGAACAAATCCCGCGTTCCGTATTTACCGTAATTACTCCGACATGTATGCCCGCGCGAATCGTGTAGACTGAGATCAGGATCTGAATTGTTAGGCACTTCTTGGCACCATGTTTTAGCCACGCCCCTATATGTCTCTAGGTAATATACTGGAAATCTTCAAAAGTTCGGAAAATAAACTGAGAAAGTAAGAAAGTAAACGAAAAGAAGATAAATCGGCCAACTGTTTAAACAATAAATACTGTAATTTTGGTTAAACACATAAATGGACCATCCTATGGAAAAAGTGTCTTTGAAGTTTATGCGGATAGCCAAGGCCCAGATCAGACTGCGCATCAGCGCAGCGCCTAATCAGGGTTCTCGCTGTCCGCTTACAAAATCATTGTAAAAAACAGAGATCTATAGCTAAGCGAGTTTGCGGCCTCACTGGAGGATCTGGAGCTTTACTGTTCATATATGTCCCGGTTACATTTTCTGAAGGCGTGACTCGTTTCTCATTGAACCATCATCGGATTCGGTATTTGACAGCTGTATGCAATTAGAGTACAACATTTACCCTGGTATTCAGGCACTTTGGACTCTTTTCCATATTTGTTCTAAACTACAAAGACATCCATTTAAGTACTGTCTGAAAACTGTTGGATGAGTGGCAAACCGCGGTCTGCAGCGTCTGATCTGGGTCTAAGCTGTTTGTTCAGGTCCCACTGTTCAAATGCTTAGGGTAAAACTGATTTATTTATCTGCCGAGTGACCAGGCCGGCCTCGGTGGCTCAGTCGGATACGCACCCGACTTGTGATCAGGATGTCCCGGGTTCGATCCCCACCGGGTCCGGCAACATTCTTTCCTGTAGACTGATAATCAAATATTTTCTATGGTCATTATTTTTATTCCGCTTATTCAAGAAGCATTTGTCAGTTCCTGGCGAAAGAAAGGCATAAGTAGTGGTTGTGCGTAGAGGACTAAGCATGCCCGGGAAAACGTGTGGTTAGGTAAACTGACCGCGCTCGACATGACCTTAATGGGTTGACTAGACCGAAAACCCTCAACACAAACAAACTTACCAGGATCTTCAATAATACCCAATTTTCTCACTTTCTCACGCAAGGCCCCTTTAATCACGAAGGACCCATTTAATACTCTTACTATAAAATTCTTAGGGAGGGTATATGTATCTTTTTGCAAGCAATTTGACAATATAGGATTAGATATGTACTCTTTAATACACAAAGCATGACAGTACAAAAGTGCTTAACTCGTACAGATCGACTTGCACAAACTTATCGCAGTATGGAAAGGTGCTATTGCACTAAGATTTATACCGTCTCTAGAAAGCCTTGAAACATACATAGTGTTGCGAATGAACAGCAAAATACTATGTGCGTCCTTGCAGTTTGATTAGGGACCGTAGAAAATACCTTTGTATACACTGTATCATTTGCAAATATATATATATATATATATATATATATATATATATATATATATATATATATATATATATATATATATATATATATATATAGGATCTTACATCAGTGGTCATTTAATATGAAATTTATGAAACGAGTTCGGGTAATTTAGGTATTTTGCGAGCCTTGGCGAGCAAAATACCGAAATTACCCGAGTATCATAAATTTCATACTAAACGACCACGAATGTAAGATTCTGTTTATCACATGGCCTTTCCGATGAAAAAAAAATAATGCACAAAATATATTTTTAAAGATAACGGCTTTCCATAGCTAAGCGGAACAACTCACTACCAAGGATTCAATTACACTACGCAACAAAAATAGTTCGCATATTATTTGATAAGTACTGAAAATAACTAGAACCAAGATAAGTATGCCATTTATTACTTCGTTAAACTGAAGGAAATAATGATGATTTTTATTTGAACTAATAAATATTTCACTTGAATAAATCAATTCAAAACTAAACATTCCAATGAACAACGTCATTCAGTGAGTCAATACGTCACTGAGAATCAGTAGGGACATCCCCCACGGTCAGCTGTCGTATTTAAAGGTCATTGACCTTGATCAATACAGTTTATACGATGGTTGACACACTCAAGTAAATGACAGATTTCAAGACTATAAAACATTTTAACTATAGTTTGGATTTTAATTTGACACATTTATTGACTGTCTAAGTTATGTCATACACCAATGCAATGTGATTTTTATTTCATTGACGGTTCGACGATATCGATGTTAAAGTGCCTCCAAATACGTTGCCGGAAAACATCGAATTTTAACCACCATGCATATTTCTGGCAGCCGTGTTATTCACATTATGATGGTTTTGTGTCTTCCCCCTCCATCGGTCTGACATTTATCGTTCATCTCAAAATCATCTCAAAATTGAAGGCAGGATCTGTTCCAAATGTGAAAGTTGTATCGACGAACGCGGACACCATCTTGGTTGCTATCAATAAACGGAGTAATACGAATATTAATGAGGGTAATTAGCCTAACCATTGGGAAGCCTTGCAGGTGTTATTACACGGGTGGTTATATGATTTTTATGACATGGGTTATTTCACTGAATAACTTGACGGTCATGTGATATATATATTTGGACAAAAACTATAAGTGACTTCACATGCTCTTTTTTTCTCTTTAATTGTCACGGAAACAAATGCATTTCGTTAGACAACTCTTCAGTGTCAACGCTAGGTTAAACAAAGAACATTACTTTATAACGTGTTTAAAACCCCAATAGAAAACTTAGCATTATTAACGTGCACCTGTCGCCATTATGGCCCCACGTGACGTTACATCCAAACAGTTGCTAAGTGATAACGCCGCCATTTTTATTGTCACGTTGACACTGAAGAGTTGTGTAACGAAATGCAATTGTTTATGTGACAATAAAAGGGAGAAAAAGAGCATATGCGAAGTCATTTTTATTTCTCGTCTATATTCTAATATTGTGCCGTGTCCTTTTATCTTCCTTCATATATATATATATATATATATATATATATATATATATATATATATATATATATATATATAGATGACAAAACCTACAAAATGGCATGTGCGCCCAGCGAAGACACGAATCAGCCTGGGCATCCGCTCAGTCTTATCCGAGTCTTCTCTGTGCGCTCAATGGGTAGCTAAGGACCCGATCTTTCTTCATGCGGACAACGAAGTCTCTGATCAGACTGGGCGGATACCCAGGCTGATCTTAGTTTTCGCTGGATGCACATTCCATTTTGTAGGTTTTGTCCTGCGCTGGCATCTATACAAATAATCACAAAATTGCGATGGATCAAAGTTGAGGTATTGAGGTATCAAGCCAGACTAAAAGATAACCTCAGGTTTGACTATGATGGGTTGTACCAGAAACAGAAATTATCAGGTTCCAACTTTTCAGAAACAGACTAAGGAAAGAGCAATCATTCTGTTCGAGGTCTGCCTCGCCGTCGCGCTATTACAGAGCGAAGCAAAGTTATTATCTGCAATTCGGTTAACTATTCAATTTTACTACACATTGATGCTTCTACAAATGCTGGATGAGTGGCCAATAGTGTAGGTCTTGGATCTTCATTGTTTACTCAGATGTGTCTATCCGAATACAGTCGACTCTCGTTATCTCGAATCCAAGGGATCTGTACCTCGACATATCAGTGTTGCAGAAGTGAGGAAAGAAATAAATCGAACAACCAAATTTAACAAATGAATATGTAATTTGACTCCTGAAGTTAGAGATATATTTTATAATATTGTGGAAAATAGGAGAAATTCAGGAGCAATTTCTCCTCTTTTCCGCAATATTTTGTTATCTGTTCTTAGATTGCCATGTTAAAACAGGGACCAGAATTTCACTTCGATATAAGCGGTTATTCGAGATAAGCGAGGTCGAGATATCGAGGGTCGACTGTACTTAATATAAATATGGCAATGTAACTAGTCCTGTGAGGATGGTACCGGCAGTGCTGACAGTTTACCAGAAATTATTTTGTCGGTGTCTGTGAAATCTGACAGTATAATGTTTCAACTGTAAGTTATGACGTCTGGAGGGTTGCACTTTTACTCCAGCTGAGGTTTTCAAATTAAAGAATTGCACATCTAATTCGCCATGAAAGGATATGGTAATTCATTAGTACAAACTGCAATATCAGAGATGCAAACTGTCAAAAAAAAAAAAAAAAAAAAAAAACCGACAACGTTTCATGACGAGCTAAACATACCTTACCGTATTATCCCTAAATACACGCACGCCTTACATTGATCCGTTCATCCCTGAGTTTCTGAAGTGGTCTTTTCCATTCTTTAAATTGGACTTGTCCACTGATGCAAACAGGGGTTTCAGTATAAAATCAAAAGCAGAATGTCAAGTAGTTCAGATCCTGAGGAGACGGCTCGTTACGAGCCATCTCATCTGGATCTACACTGTTTGTACAGGTGTTGGTTTTGGTCTACCAGGCTGAAAAAGAAAAATGAGTAGAGAAGGTGTCCACAAAGAGCTACAATTACAGACCATAGCCTATAAATGAACCCACGAGGACGATTTAACCAACTACGACAGACACTGCAGATGATACAAAGCAACGAAAGCAAAACCCATTTCCCCAAAACAACAAATAAAACAACAAAAAATAATAATAATAACAACAAAAATAAATAAATAAATAAATAAAACAAAAGCACACTTAACTAAACAAAAACAAAAAAACAAAGAAGAACAAATGAACAAAACACACAGAAAAAAACAAAACAAAAATCTAAACGACACACAGAAAAACAATAAAACAAAACAAACAAACAAAAACATCAACAAAAAAAAAAAAAAAAAAAAAAAAAAAAAAAAAAGCAAAAAGCAATTAAAGACAACAACAACAACAAAAAAAAACAACAACAAAAAACAAAAACAACAAAAAAAAAACAAAAAAAAAAAAAAAAAAAAAAAAAAAACGAGTAAGTATTGAACAGTATTGGGCTACATATTGTGTGTATGTCTGTGTGGTGTTGGGGTTGGGAGGGGTAGCAAATACCATGCGTGTCTGTTGCTTTCAGTTTTCTGATTGTGTTCATTGCTCTTAACGGCCATTATTTCAAGAACTTATTTATCTTCACTACAGCTGGTGTTAAGTGCTGTGAGGCGTCCGTAATGTCTCAAATCTCTTCAGGCTCAATCACAGTCTTTCGAATGGCTGTATATTGTAAAAAAAGTACATGTACGTGTTGTAATTTTACTTTCACATTTGCATTTAGCATTTCGCATGTAACAATTTTTTAGAGTTCACTGATGGCCAACAATAGGTGGTGTGGACCAAACATCAATCGAATCTGTTCTATCAATTTTCGGACTGGACTCATGCATCCTTTGAATAATGTATTTCCATATAAGTAGCATTTTCCTCGTAAAAACAGAAAGAGCTACCCTAACACGACTTCCGTTACCACATTCTGCGAAAGAGAGTAAGGGTGACAGATTGGCGTTTGAGAAACACGCGATCGACGAATTAATCAGGTCTTTAACACTTTTCCATCGCGCAAGTTGGAAGGTCGCTTTATCTAGTTTAAAGGGTATTATAGAGAATTAAAAGTAAATGCAACTAAATGTTTAGTGTAGACCCTCATTACGTTAGCTAGTCTGTGTTACCTGGACGTCCATGTGAAAACGTGTTATACACGGTATATTAAATTAAACGATGTTTCTCGGTATATGTGTTTTCAAGGCTTAATTTAAAGCTTTCGTTATTTTTTAACAACCTTTTATACGGCATAAATATATATTAGTGGACGTTGCAACCAAATCTATAGCATTCTCTCTATTTAACATATTAACAATTTATCGCTTATTTACATTCATGCGTTTTGCTGCTTTCTGATTGTTAGGAAAATTTAATTCCAAAATCATCTGGTGCCACACCTACGACTGCACTACTTGCAGAAAAACCTAACAACAGAGGTACAACAAGTCGCCGATAATCTCGCTCACATCGAAAAAATAATACTAAGAAAATAATTATTTCTGGGCTTTATTGGATATCTAATATAAAAGTAATAAATATCTTGAACTTTTTTTTTTGTAATTACTACTCTCACTTTTATCTTAATCTCCTGTCCGTCTATGCAAATTTCAAATGTCGTAAAGGACGTGTTTTATCGTTTCATCATGGCGCTCAGCTCGGGTAAAAACACGCACCAAATTAAATTTTCTTGCGCACACTGACTTGTCGCAATAAAGGCAAAATACGAGGTTTTATTTATTTTTGAAAGCGAATTTATGAAATGTTCAAATAGAAATTAATTGTTAGAATTGATTTTTGATTTCTTTTGTTTCATCGAGCTATGCGTTGCATCCTTTATTTTTCTTTTTTTTCTTTTCTTTTTCATAAGTGGCTCGATGAAACGACAAAACCGAATAAATCAAAGCGTTGAGAGTACTGATAGGGGCGAACAAGATGATTGTGATTTTTGCTGTTTTATTTTGTTATCCTCAAACAACTTGTCCTAATGTCTTCTGAATGTTGATATTGTATTTGGTGAGCGAATCTTGGAACTATTTTTTCAAGTTCGAAATGGGCGCGTACGAAATCACATGACAGTGATCATGTGATCGTCAGAGGGAAAGCGAAGGTGAAAGACAAAATAGGCTATGTGAAAATAGAATGCGAAGGAATTCCTGAAATGCATTTTGCATATTTCAAATATTTTATATTCCCTTGATATCTCGAATTAAACTCTGACTAAAATACTACTTTTCAGCTCATTTTCAAAATGCAGGTTTGCTGCGTGTCGATGGCAGTTTGGACCTGTTTTTACTGGCCCAGAATATATAGCCTTTTTTGAGTTAGGTTGGAAATGGTCTGACGGCTTTGCGTAGGAATTTCTGAAATACTTTCTACAATATTATGGATACGACATTCCTTAAATGTGACAAATATATATTTATTGGAGTATTTATATTCGGCTCAATTTTCAAAATATGACAATTTGACAATCACTTTGTGGTTCGATGACAGTTCGGACCTATCTTTTAACGCGCAGAGATACAGCCTTTTTTAGTTAGTTTGGGAATAAGGTCAACTAAAATGGTGTTGTATCTCTGGTGGGGAGGACTGGGGGCGGGGGCTCCCCCTCACCACAAATCAATTTTTAATAACAGAAAATAACATATTTTGCATAAGCATTTTAACGTAATGTGATTACAAATATATATGTCATGTTGTGCAGAGTATTATCTCGTTCTGGATTGTTAACCGATATCCAGTTTTCATATTAAAAAGGCTGTAGGAAAAAGAACCTGATGTGTAATCATAAACCTGTCTGAGGACCTGAGGTTTCTGGATCCAAGCTTAACACGTCAAATAGAAAATTGAAACCTGAAGTGACAGGTCATCGGACAAGGTTATATTTATACCTAAAATGGGTTATTGGATGTGTTGTTTGTTTTCATTTAATTTACACGCGCATGCTTCTGCCTGTACTTTGCCTGATAGCTTTTAGTTTAATAGGTAGACTTGCTGCACGTGATTTAACAAGCTATACATGGCACTTTCGCTTTCAGTAAATGTAGCAACTGTTTGTCTTTAATTAAGGCATTAATCTAATTTAAGCAATGATACATTAAAGCATCATTTCAATGGCTATTCGAGCGAACAATCCATTTTTATAAATAGCTGAGGCACGACAAAGTAAATACAAAAGGTATTTTATTTCGATTTTAGACACAACCTGCAAGGTGGAACATTCTTTTCAAGGAAATTGTTCAACTGATGCACGAGAAAATCGGCTTCACATTACGAAAACACGCCTATTCAAATATATTGAAATTTTCACCACCAAAACCTGGAGGTTTTCAGATAGAAAGTCGGAAATTTTTCATATAACTGCTCAAAACATAGATTGTGGGTACTCGTTAGAACCGCCTCGCCGATCTATGGTTTTGAGCAGAAATAAGAAAAATAATGACTACCCCCTGTAAACCCCAGTTTTACTATGTAAAAGTGGGGTTAAGGGGTCAAAATTATATATGTATGTTTTCGTGATGGTTTCATACACTAATAACGAAGACCCTGTGCGTCCTGTGCTACTTGGCAATCTGATAATTGACATATATGATCGTCAGCATATTCTACGATGATCATTGCCTCTGCAAGCTGGCAACAAAGGCCCTGATCACCTCTTTAGGACAACTTTTGTGACTTACAGTTAGCTTTATTTTTGCGTACACAGTCCCTTCTGAAAAATGATCTATTCTAGAAGCGAGCAAATTATGTCTTTTGTAATAGACCCTTTTTCAGAAGGGATATACAAACAAATGTTTTCACGAACGAAGACTGATCAGTTTGCGCTGATGTATAAGGCTCTCTGGAGCCTCCGTTGATAGTGGTAAAAAATAAAAAGGCTCTTTTTCTCAGACCGAGGCTTAAATGGCAAATCGCGTGCTGCAATGATAAACGTTGGTATCGGTTTCCAGGAGGTTTGATCAGTTTTATCATTAATGGATTTCAATTTGGATTTTTAATTGACGTGTTATTAATTGTAGGGGAGCACAGATAGTTATACTTAACATGCTGACGACATTTTAAAATAGGTTTCGGATATGTCTAGGAAAATATTATTTCGCATTACATGCAAAGCGTCTAAAAAGGGGCTACATACAAAGAACGTTTTAAAGCAAGCACATAGAATGTTAGGTTAGCATTTCAGCACACGACATTCTGAAGTATTTGTCTTATTTTTTCCAGAAATTAGGCTTTGACATTTTATGCAAATTGTCTCCAAAGGAAAAATAAGCTTTGACATTTCATTCAAATTGTCTTGACTCCTTTTGGAGACAATTTGAGTGAAATAGCAAAGCCTACTTTCTGGGAAATGCCTATTTTCTGTAAAAAACAAGAGAAAGTATCATCAGTTTGTCTTCTGCTGAATGTGCCCAGAAAGCAACTCGATATATTTCAAACATCATTTAGAATATTTCATGTAGTCTGATCTTATAATAGCTGGATTCACTTGGTAGTTGTCCAGCTTTTGTTTTACAACAGGGACATGCGTTTGGATTTCCTGTTTGCCTTCTGTACTGCAAGCCTTTTCTTAAAAAGTGTCCAATCTAAATGGGCCGCGGAAAGAAGGCTATTTTTATCATATTGTATACTGTGTGTTACGTCGGCTCAGCTAGTGAATCCTTGTTTTCTGTTCCTATCTGATGTCTGTGGCTGCTATGCTTTGTGGTTGAACCGTGCTCGGTAGAAGAAACTTGCTGTTTGTAGACACCTGCTCTTTATCAATTTGAGCAGCGTCGCGAGACAAAGTCTCATTGGACTTTCCGAGGAATCAAACTTTCAGTAGGCATGACTGCCCATTAGCGAGTCCATATGTCTAATTCTTTGGCTGAAGTTTCCATTTTGCCTCCTTGCTGACTTGAGTTAACAGCTTTGGTTCTGGCCAGACTGCACAGGCTTGCCTGAACCTTTGCTAATCGCATATGTATGGCTGCTCTTTTCCCATGACGCAAATCATTTTGTTTCAAACATTTATCTATCTGACCGGTAATGACTCGATGATGTTAAATCATCATCCCGATCGGAAACTGTGATTACGACGTTAACAACTATAACATACGTGTGTCTAGCGCAACAAATGCGGTAGTTATTATATACTTTACAGCATGGAACTATTATTATATATTATTATATATTTTACAGCATGAAAATATCAAATACAGACATTAGTGAAGTAAACATATACCTGTTAGATACACAGTCCACAGTGGGAAAATCATGTGGGTTGTTGAAAACTTGATAATATTCTTTGGCAAAACGAGTAGAAAGAAAAATATTTATACGCAACTAAATTGCTAATGATTTACTACTGTGCCGATCAGCACATTGTAGAGGGCACATACGCTACTCGATATTAAGAGCAGTTCAATTATGCTGCCCAGACATTTAGACACTATTGAACCAGATGTTATTTAAGAGATCTTCGAAATAATATCAATTTGCATTTGCTCATTCTTATATCAAACATAACCAAACGGAATTGGAAAAAATTTTTCATGACGCTTTCTGTACGTGAATCGAGACGCTTAAGGGTATCTGTTTAACAGTGTATAAAATCGCATTTAGGTGCATGCAGTTTTCGTTACAGTAGTCTAATCCAAGAACGTTCACGTTACAAAAAAGGAAGATTTATTGTAATTTATACATGTAATCGAGTCGATAGAGCAAATAGAAATAGAGAACCTTGTCGCAAAATATGCTGTACTACAGACTCCATTTATCCAATGTTATCAGACATTTAGAAATAGAAAGGAAGGCAATGATCAGGAATCGATATAATTATCCCACACCTCCCATCAGAGACATCAAAGGGAAAGAAATACAAACACGAAATAACTAGACCCTAATGGAAACATCACTAGCAGAAAGCTAACCGGACAGTTACTTTTTCACAAAGTGACCAAATGGCTATCCAAAACAAAAAAGATGTAAGCGACACACACATTCAAAGACGAACTATAACAAAAATAAACCAAAACAGAAGAACCGCCTTGGAACGGTACCCTGCAATATGTGTACATTACAAAAGATCAAAACAAAGGTGAAAAAGCTGTTATGCGGCAGACTGCTCGATTAGTGCTTAAAACAAGATTAATTTAATGACTTTACACAAGTCTTTGATTCCACCAAGGTATGTCAGACGAAGCCTCAGCCCTTAACCCTTTTCTAGAAGGCTTATGCCTGATGTATTTGATTGCAGATCGGGCTCACCGTGTGTTTACTAGTTGTTTTGCTTTGACTTTCAGTTTGTTGTCGATCCCTCATACTCGCAAAATGATAGTAAATTTATCCAAATCGTAATTTAAAGTATATCTTTCCCATAGGCGGCTCCTGTCGTTGTATCGAGTACAGTATCTGCCTTTGTGAGTTTATCATGTTTCGGTATGTTCGTTATCCTTTTGGTGTGTATGGTGGATCCTGTTCTGGCATTGTGATCACCTCACTGGGGCGAGGGAGCTGCTTACCTTGCTTTTCTCTGGTTCACGGCATGTGCACTCTCTGTCATGATTTGTTTGCTCTTCCTTTTGCTATCATTAGTAGGCTATATCCTGTGTGTGGCTCTTTCCGGCTATCTTCTATACTTTTTATATGAACCCGCGCGCAACAAAACCTACAAGACAGACTTCCTACGTTATATTGGTTACTGAAACTTCATAAACACGCTTCATTGCTAATTCTTGTTCATGTCCAAACTGCTAACTTCATGCCTTACTGCTGTTAAAAAAACATTGGATTAGATACTATGGACGGAATCAACTATTTTTGGTCAATTACAAATTCCAATGAAGTTCTCAATAAATTTAAATCTAAAACTTTACGGCTTCTAAATTGTCTACATATGATTTTTCTAAACTGTATACTACGTCACCTCATCATCTTATAAAAGATAAACTTATTGATTTCATTAACCGAACGTTTATTCGGGAGAATATCCAATATTTGGCTTGCAACGTAGAATGTGCTTTTTCACTTCTGATGTAAACAATAATTACAATTTGTGGTCATGACAAAACGTCTGTGTTGCCATTGTTTATCTTTTGGATAATATCTTTATTAGATTTGGAACTAAACTTTATAGGCAAACTATTGGTATTCCGATGGGAACTAATTGTGCTCCTCTTATTGCAGATTTGTTTCTTTTTTGTTATGAGAGGGATGTCATGAAGTCTCTCTCACGGGAAAACCAGGCTGACATTATCAAGGCTTTCAATTCATCTTCAAGATACCTTGATGATTTAAAATATTGACAATATTTACTTTGACCAAATGATGGGCCACAAATACCCTACAGAACTCCAATTAAACAGAGCCCATTCTTCCGATACCGAGGCACCCTTTTTGGACTTGAATCTATGTATATCTAATGGTACAGTTTCCACCATAATTTATGATAAACGGGACGATTTTGATTTTGATATAGTCAATTAATCTTTCCTGAATGGCGATGTCCCCCGGCGTACCTCATATGGGGTATCCGAACTTGTTAGATTCGCCAGAGCTTCTTCAAATCTTAGTTACTTTAATTGCCGTAATAAAGCCCATACTGCCAAACTTCTTAGGCAGGGCTATCATTATTTATACTTCGTAAGGCGTTTTCGAAATTTTATCGCAGACACAGTGCCTTGGTAAAAAAAATAGAGCGTCAGTCTGAAAACACTTCTGTGTACAGATTTAGAAAAATTGTGGGAAAGTCTAATTTTTCGGAGCCGTTCAGAAAACTAATTAACCGTTATAAAAGAATTGGCTGTAGCCGGGATATTACGCGGCAGACTGCATGCCTTGTTGTCAACACAATCTTTGTTGATGGCCATACTCCACTCTTTAATTGTACGACGGCGGTTCGGGCCTCAGACTCAATGACGGCCTCTTCGTAAAACTTTAACCAGTGGGTTGGGCTTGACGATATGTCTTTGGCTTGGCCCGTAGTGGTTCAACTTTTGGTTTTCATTTACTCTGACATACAGTAGAATTAGCCATGAGTACTCGTTTTGATTTATCATTGTGATTAATTTGATTTTTATGTTTTTGCTTTGATGCATTGACTGAGTTGGGAGCCTTTATGCGAACCGACTTTTTATGTATTTCTGTATTAAGAGTAGCATAGGGATCCAGGGTGAAGTTGACTAGCTGTAAAAGTGCTTTAACACCCCCACCCCCGGTATTTTATTCTACTGACCGTTCTAAGGCGGCGGTCCTGGTGTTGTTCTTACTCTTTGTAGATTTGTGGTTCCCGCATTGCTTTCTGTTTTTTTTTTCTATATGTGCTGTGATGCTGGCATTGTGGTCACCGTCTTCAGTAGCTGCCCACTTTGCTTTCTGTTTTACTAGTTGTGTTGTGGTTCTAGCATTTTGGCCACCTTCAACAGTTGCCCATTTTTCTTTCTGTTTTACTAGTTGTGATTAAGAGTGGCATCGGGACCCAGAGTGAAATTGGCTGGCCGTAAAAGTGCTTTAACCCCCCGCACCCTTCCCCCACCGGTGGTTTATTCTACTGACCGTTCTAAGGCGGTGGTCCCGGTGTTAGTCTTACTCTTTGTTGCTTTGTGGTTTATTCTACGAGGCGATTTGTTTTATGTCTTACCTTGTGTTGTTTTATTCATGTGTTTTTTAGTCCTTTTAGTATTGGGATTACCTCGCTTGGGGAAGAGAGAACTAATCTAAGTGCTTTTCGTACGTTTGTTCGATTTGCGCTTGTTTGGTTTTGTCTGTTTCCTCTTCCTCTTGGTGTCTGGGAAGGGCTGCGGTTTGTAATTGTGGCACTCTCTGGACTTTTCTTTTACCTTTTTTTTGTGCCCAGCGAAGACAGATCAGCCTGGGCTTCCGCCAGTCTGATCAGTGTCTTTGCGACATGAAGAAAGCTTGGATCCTTAGCTACCCGTTGAACACTCAGCAATGACTCTGATCAGACTAGGAGGATGACCAGGCTGATCTGAATCTTCGCAGGGCGCACATCCATTTTGTTGGTTTTGTCATGCGCTGGCTCCTATGGTAGTTCATAGCGCTTTCGCGGAAAGTCAGTGTACAGCGAATGTACAACGACCTTTAATTGATAGGGACCAGGAGCTTAATTATTTTTCCATGGGCTTCCATTATTGCATTTGCCTAAAGTCTGAACTTTAACATGTTTCTTGCTTTCCAAATTTGGTCTCAAATTAACGGTAAGCCTTAGACTTGCAAAATACTTCACAGAATGAATGGGTCTACCAGCATGTTTTGGTACTTTTCTGCCCTTGAACCCATATATCCTCATTTCGTAGAAATAAACAGAAGAAAAAAGTTTACCAGATCCGACGTTTTTATCAATAGCACCCTAAAAGTACCATTGTCAAATTCAATTTAAAGTTTGTCTGCAATTAAATACAATACTATTCTTAGTGTGTAAAACTGGCATAAATTCAAACAGTCCGATCAGAGTCAAGTTTTTTTTGTTTTATTAAGTATAGCCCTTTGCTTCCGCATACTTTGCTCGTTCCAGTCCTTACCACACTTATTGTTGCCCTGTTCCCTATTAGCGAACATGCATAAGGAAGCTACACTTAAGACCTACAGATTGCATTATCTGCTGTTATCGTTATCTCTATTACTATCTGTAACAGTATCGATGAACAGGTATTCTCTTAGTCTGGGAGATTTATAGTGTAAGGATCTGTAATTGCTATAATGATTCTTGTATCTGTGCTGCAATGCTTTGATTAGGTTAGGCGCAGGTGTTTCCACTTGTAGAATTTCTCTAATCGATGCGGAATTCAAGAAAAGGGCCATTGTGTCATATGCAGGCAATGAAGGCCCTCATACGCAGTCTGATCAGGGCTTTCTTGCCCGCTTACTAAATCAATGAATACTATAATATAAGTATATATCAACGTCCGGAGAAGGCCTTGGTTATATAATGCAGGCAGACCTGGGCCTTCACTGTTCGTATAGGGCATAAGAACATTTTCGTTTTGTTGCGCCACCCATTTTGTTTACCTTTTAGAAATCATAGATTGAAATTATTCATTAATGCATATATCTTTGAATAATTGTTGGCGAACACACCTAGACATTTAGACATTATTGTATTTAGTTGTATGTATGTATAGGTAATCAAACCATATCAAAGCTTGATGGAATTTGACAAAACCAAGACGCTGCATGCAAAGTGTAAAATTATACTCATGTAAGTTCGTGTTCCATGCAACCACAAGTTGTGAAACAAGTGGGCCTCTCTCTCTCTCTCTCTCTCTCTCTTCAATGCAACTTGACAGGCTGAGTATTTTTCGTACGAATAAGCAAGTCAAATACGAGTCAAAAGTGACCCGGAGGAATACGATAGCGTAAATATAGATTGAAAAGAAAACCTTCCTTCGCAAAATGTGTTATCTCGTTGACTCTTACATGTACACACTTGTATTTCCAGATGTTCTTGATGTCGGACGAAAAAGAATTTCAGTTTCTTACACGGGCTTAAACTCTTGTATATCGAGTTTCGTTGTCTATGTCGGACACGAAACTATTTCAGTTTCTTACAGGGAAAGAGATTTTTGTATATCGACTTTCGTGTTCTATGTTGGACGCGAACGTTTTTCAGTTTCTCACAGGGGATGAGATTCTTATACTTGTATATCGATATGGTTCGTTTTCTATGGCGGACGTGAAAGTAATTCACGTTTCTTACAGGGGATGAGAGTTTTGTCCATCGAATTTCGTTTTCTATGTCGGACGTGAAGGTATTTTGCGTTTCTTACAAGGGATGAGACTCTTGTATATCGATTTTCGTTTTGGATATTAAACGAGATAGTATTTCAGTTTCTCACAGGGGGTGAGATTCTTATACAGTTGACTCTCGTTATCTCGATCTCGCTTATCTCGAATAACCGTTTATCTCGAAGTGAAAATCTGGTCCCTGCCTAAACTTGAAAATCTAACAACAGGTAAACCATATTGTAGAAAAGAGGAGAAATTGCTCCTCAGGAGCAATTTCCCCTCTTTTCCACAATATTTTCAATATATATCTAACTTCAAGAGTCCAATTAAACATATATTTGTTAAACGTGGCTGTTCGAATTACTTTTTCCTCAATTCTGCAAATCTGATATATTGAGGTACGGATATCTCGAAGTAGTTCAGAGAGTCCCCTGGAATTCGAGATAACGAGAGTGGACTGTATATCGATGTGATTCTCGTATATTCTTTTTGGCTTACGCGAATGTATTTCACGTTGCTTAAAGCGAATGGATGCAAACTCAAGGGACGCAACTCTGTCAAACTTGCTTGTTCCACTTCTTTGAAGGGGTCTATTATAAGGAAGTTATTTGTCTCTACTTGGAGCAAATACGTTGTTTTTTTAGAAGACTCATTTTCAGAAGGGCCTTTGTGTATAGAAGAGCAAACATAAAGTCACAAGTCCCCCTTGTAATACAGGGCGAAAAATCTATTGAGTGTGTCCAGTCCCGCTTAAAAAAACTGACATACTTGTATTTCCATTTATATTCTATGTCTGACGCAAACGCATTACATGTTTCGTAAAGACTTTTACTGACTTGTAGTTCCAGTTGTTTCTATGTCGTACTTGAAGGTACATGTATGGCATGGCTTGAATCACCGTTCATAAATTATATGAAAACCAGGGTCTTACAGTGATTTTTTTTTTCTGCGTCTGTCTATTAAGGTGTATGTTGGCCTCTTGCGTTATTAGAACATAACAATAAACCAAGTATACCCACAGACTTGGCTGTTAAGTGCATGTTGACTGATAGATAATGCCAAGACATTCGATAGGCTCTGATCAATAGCTGCGTGATATATATAATATAGCAAGTGTTTAGTGTTCCACTGTGAAACTCGTTTTGTGTGCTGTTTAGATAACTTAGCGAACGAGTGCATATTCCTGTATTAAGCATTTTCACCTCACCAAATTCCTACCGTGTCTTTAAATCTTTCATTCTATACAGATGTGTCAGAACTTTAGTGTTTTAATTTCTCAACCATCATTTCTCTGTCAGCACATAGACTGTATACCTTTATTTGCATTCGCCGCACTGCGCTATATTTTCATAGACATGTCATAGAAGCTTCTTTGAAGCAATTTATACAGTAGCTATGTTTCTGCGAATATAAATGGTGCAATCTGAGAACTTTAGTTCTGTGAATATATAATTACACTGAGTTAATGTAAATTATCATTTTCAGTCCGAATAAATCCAATAATATAGTTTCGGTCTGCATAATTGACTTAAAGTTTATTTTGGTAGACTATGGAATCAGAATGTTGCGTATTTATCTGTATATAGTCACTACGAAAATACGCCTATTCAAATATATTGAACATTTCACCACCAAAAACTGAAAGTATTCAGATAAAAATCCTGATATTTTTCATATTTCTGCTCAAAACATAGATTGTGGGTACTCGTTCGAATCGCCTCGGCGAGGCGGTTCTAACGAGTACCCACAATTTATGTTTTTCAGCAGAAATAAGCAAAATAATGCATACCCCTATAAACCCCAGTTTTACTATATAAAAGTGGGGTTTAAGGGGGTCAAAATTATATAGGTTTTTTTTCGTGATGTATATGAGACTTCATATTACCACTTTCTCTAACCAAATTAAGCCGATACGATTATTGAAGCTTTCAATTCTTCTTCTAGTGGCCTACATGGTCTGCTTTATATTGATAATTATATTCATTTAGAACAAATGATTGATCAGATCTATCCCATTGAACTTGAGAAAATAAAATAATTCCTTGGATACCACAGCAACCATTTTTGGATTTGTATTTTTGGATATCAAATGGTATATAATCTCTTCAACAATTTACGACAAACGTGATAATTTTGATTTTGACATTGTTATTTTCCATATTTAGCTGGTGATATTCCGCGATCACCCTCATATGAAGTATACGTATCTCAGTTTGTTTACTTTGCATACACTTTATTATACATTTCACTGAAAAAACAAACAAACAAAAACAAAACACCTATGCTTCAGACCCAAAGCAAGCACAAAACAAAAACACTTTTTTAACTCATTTGGGAGTTTGTTTTTCCTGGCTACTTGAAAAACTAGTTACATGATCGTTAAAGCGTCTCGGTTTAGTCTTACTTTTTGTTGCTTTGTGGTTTATTCTATGAGGGGTTTGTTTTAAGTCTTGCCTTGTGTTTTCTGTTCTTGTATTTTTCAGTCCTTTTAGTATTGCGATTACCTCGCTCGGGGATGAGAGAGCTAACTAATCTTGGTGCTTTCGTGCGTTTGTTCGATTTGCGCTTTTTTGGTTTTGTCTGTTTCCTCTTCCTCTTTGTGTCTGGGATGGGCTGCGGCCTGTGATTGTAGTACTCCCTGGATTTTTCTACTACCCTTTTTTTCATTGCAGGCAATGAAATATATACTGATTATTTATTTTCGAACAATACAATCAAGTGAAATGGGAGCGTCAGTGACAAGCGCGATCTAGCTCGGGAGCTATCATTGCTTATACGCGTCATGACTGCAATTTTCAATGTATAAGT
The DNA here is from genome assembly GCA_964016985.1 of Anodontia alba. Taxonomy (NCBI): domain Eukaryota; kingdom Metazoa; phylum Mollusca; class Bivalvia; order Lucinida; family Lucinidae; genus Anodontia; species Anodontia alba. Next base: position 24,169,641 of record OZ024829.1, read on the forward strand.
TCTTCGCGTCTAAGTCTGACGGTTAGAAGCACTGTCTGTATCTGCACTGGTTTGCAAAATATCATAAATTGATTTCATTTAATGCAGCTGCCGTTGTGTGGCAACAATTGTCTGGCATTAAAAGTCATTGCATTGTCGTTAGAAAAAATATGAAAGTCTTACTCTATACAATTACATGCGAAATTAAATACCATTATTCACTTAATGTGGGTACTTGCAGGATTCGTCTATTCCGTGAGTAAAAGTCAATTTGAATAGTATTGTATTACATTTATTCCGTAAATAATGCTGTTAAAATTGTAATGATTGACGCCGCAATTCCGGTTTGATTAATCGCGCACTGAAATTCCCATAAACTGGCTTTGTTCTTTTTGCGCAATCAATATACTATCGTGACGACAAAAATCAAAAAGACAATCTCATTCCTTAAACAAAAATATATAGCATTAACACCATTAACCCAAGACAAGCTGAATTTCAATATGAACAAATAACATAATATAGTTAAACTTCAGTGGCTCAAACGTTTGGGGCCAGGTAAACATTACGAAAACACGCCTATTCAAATATATAGAAAATTTCACCTCCAAAAACTGAAAATTTTCAGATAAAAAATTCTGATATTTTTCATATTTCTGCTCAAAACATAGATTGTAGGACCTCGTTAGAACCGCCTAGGTGAGGCGGTTCTAACGAGTACCCACAATCTATGTTTTTGAGCAGAAATAAGAACAACAATGTATACCCCTGTAAACCCCAGTTTTACTATATAAAAGTAGGATTTAAGGAGGTTAAAATTATATAGGCATGTTTTCGTGATGATTTGTTCTCGAAATGGGTATTTCGAGCCGCTGAAGGTTAATCATACATGTAGCACCAGACCAGGAGGCGAATCCGGATAACTTGGGTTTTTTTTTTTGTTTGTTTGGTTTCTTTTCTTTCTTTTTTTTTTCGATCGTCTATAAAATAATGGTATATTGAGTGTACTCATAAGTCTACATTACGAAAACACACCTATTCAAATATATTGAAAATTTCAACACAAAAAAATTGAAAGTTTTCAGATAAAAAATCTGATATTTTTCATATTTCTGCTCATAACATAGCTTGTGGAAGGTTAATCATACATGTAGCGCCAGACCAGGAGGCGAATCCGGATAACTTGGGGTTTTTTTTTTTTGTTTGTTTGGTTTCTTTTTTTTTTTTTCGATCGTCTATAAAATAATGGTATATTGAGTGTACTCATAAGTCTACATTACGAAAACACACCTATTCAAATATATTGAAAATTTCAACACAAAAAAGTTTTCAGATAAAAAATCTGATATTTTTCATATTTCTGCTCATAACATAGCTTGTGGTACTCATTAGAACCACCTCGCCGAAGCGATTCTAGCAAGTACCCACAAGCTATGTTTTTGAGATGAAATAAGACAAATGATGTATACCCCTGTAAACCCCAGTTTTACTATGTAAAAGTGGGGTTTAATGGGGTCAAAATTATATAGGTATGTTTTCGTGATGATAAAATAATGGTATGTTGAATGTAATCATATATGAGGCGAGTCTAATGAATATACACAACATACATTTTCATGATAAAAAAAAAAAATGTCATAAATTATCACTAAATATTTGTTTTCTTGAGATATCTGAAGATTTTCCTAGGTTCGAATCAGCCACGGTAAACGAGCCATCGCTGTTCCTGTCATTGAAATCTTACAGTAAATAATTATTTTTCACCTGAAAGCAGTGCTTGACATTTCATGCAAATACTTACCTATGGTTTATGGATACATCTCAAAAGACATTATGTTGACACACATATGTGAAATGTATACTTCAAAGTCAAAGAAAGAACCCGTGCAATCTGTTTAAGTGTAATAAATTCCATATGTTTTCTTATTTTTTCCAAGAATACAGGATTTGACATTTTATGCAAATGGGCTCTATTGGAGACAATTTACATGAAATGTCAAACTGCGTTTTCTGGGAAAAAATAGAAAAAAAAATGATATTTCAATTTGCCGCCTGCTGAAAAACTTACCCAGAGTTCTAAGTGTTTAACAGAATGTACTGCAAAGAATAATGTTATAAGTACAAGTTCACTACAATCAGTTGGCTTCAAACTGCCAACTAATCTAAATAAAGGAGATACACTTTCAGGGAAGAGAACTTATTTTCAAGTTATAATGTCCACGTTTGAAAGGAGTCTAATCTCAAAAGAAGTAATTTGTCCACCTGCCTTTGTGAACAATTTTTTTCCAACTAGAGTAGACCCGTTTTCAGAAGAAGATTGATGTGCAGGAAGGCAAACAGGAAACCACAAAAGGTGTCTGCCCTGAGAAAATGGCTGAAAGTTTTAGCATTTAGCAATCTGCTCCTCCTGATGACGGTCCAATAATGATGATGGGCTTTCGTAGCTTTGATACCTCGGTGATTGTAGCTTTTAACCCATTTATGCCGAATAGACTCTTCTACCTCAGTTCTTTGGACGAGTCCATTTCCATTATAAGGGATGTCTGGTTAGTTTTTTTATCACCATGTTTTATATATATCCCTGTACTTAATGCAAACAGTGTAGACCCTGATCAGACGCTGCGTTCTGCGGCGTCTGATCTGGGTCTACAACGTTTTCCAATGTTCCAGGCTAAATGGGCTAAGGGACTGGATAGTAAAACCCTTTGGTTTATTGCACCACTTTTTTGACATCCTGATTGCTTTTTAACAGACCAGTGAAAGACAAAAATATACAACCGGTGTTCTGTGGTTCTTGATTGATGCGGTGAAAAATAAAATGGCCGACATTAAATGTCTAATCTATCTAGATTTTTAACGCTACCAGGCAACTGAGTCACATAGAGGCAACATCGGAAAATTCGGATTAGTTTTACTGGACTTCTGCGTTGGCTTGAAACGGTGCCTAGTTATTATTTGTAAGTTGCAGAATTTTGACTGTCGGTCGAAACGTTTGAGCTTTTAATCTCGTGCCTAAAGCGTGTCAGTTCCGACTGCGTTATGCATTAGGCACACAGCTCGAGTCGGGAGTAAGATGTCGGTCGATCGGACGCCGGAAGGGATGCAAGGTGGGTGTCCTCACCCAGGAGCCGAGAGGGTGTCCTCACCCAGGAGCAGAGAGGTTGTCCTCACCCAGGAGCCGAGGGGGTATCCTCATCAAAGAATCTAGAGGGTGTTCTCACCCAAGAGCCTATTGGGTGTCCTCACCCAAGTCCGCGTGCCGCAAGTTTGACCTACTTAGAGTAAGTCATGCCAAGGATACTTGGCGACACCAGGCGAAGAAGTAATGGTCCCCTACCTCCCCCTAAGGGGTCACTGCAGGATTTCTCTAGGGTGTTGTACCAGTATGCTGAGTTTCGGTGTTTGGTGCCTCTCTTGTAAAACTGCTCGATATATTCGTACCAGACAACATCGCAGAACTTTGAAGTAGGTCCTTTGATGAGAGTCCAATGCTTGTTGTATCTGTGGTAGACAAAGTAGACTGGTAGATCGACGTTGTCTGGCGTTGATTTGGCGATGGCCTTGAGGTTCGTAGATGTGACATCCTGGAGCTCGTACTTTTCATGTAGAGGGAACTCTTCCTCAATGTCGACATGAAAGTACTGCGTGGGTGCAGTGTTCGTCGCCGGCGACTTGGTTCTTGGCTTCTTTGACGGTGGTGATTCTGGAAAATGAGGCGGTGTAGTAGGTGTAATGATGGTTGGCGATGGCGTGATCTCTGCTGTCTGTGGCTGCGTGGGTGCAGTGTTCGTCGCCGGCGATTTGGTTCTTGGCTTCTTTGAGCGCAGCGAGCGAGTGTTCAAATGGGTACAACCCAAACTCAACTGTGCTTTATCTGCGGCATTTGAGCACGGTTCAGAATAATTTATTTCTTTTCTAACACCCCTCACTGAGCGAATGTTTTGCATAAATGAGATTTGTATTGATTTTTATTATAATTTGTTTTACCTGACTTCCCCATTTAGTAGTTGACGTCAACCGTAAAGCATTACGTCACACGGTTACGTAGTTACAAGGTTCGATGACGAAGATTCAAAATGGCGGATACTTATGCGAATCAGCTGACGATGTAAAATATTAAAACGATGTAAAACATAAAAACTTGTATCCTGTGTTCATGAAAGAATTTCAAATCGAATGAAATTGGAGTGCCGCGATGGACCTATGGAGGACAGATATAAAACAACAAAATAAGAATGTTAAGCGACACTTTTGTTTTCGATAATGTCAACAAATACACGATGGCAACAAGGAGTAAAACGAATAAGTTTGAATGGTATAACCTGTAGAGGAACTCTGTAGGTAAAAAAAGTCAAAGAACTGCAATGTTCGTAGATCATTCTCTCTTACTAGATCTAATATAATTTATTATGTATATGAATGTTTCGACCAATATTGTAAGCTTGCGTCCATAGTTACCAGGCACGCAACTTTCGCAACAGTAATATGATTGTTTTCCCGTTGATAGCGCGCGACGAAATTCCTATGCTCAAATGCCTTAGATAAAGCACGGCTAGAAATGTAAAGACAAATAAGGAAGAACACGAGCAGGGGTGTTAGAATTCAACTTATGCCATACATAAAAGACATTTGCATTAAGTTGAAACAGTAAAGAAAATGGGTATAATAATAACCTCCAGTCATTTACATATACATAACCTTTATCACTCTCTGGGCATATTTAGCAGACGACGAATTGATGATATTTTTCTTACTTTTTCAAAGAACTGGGCTTTCAGCAGACGAAATATTGAAATTTTTTTGGTTTTCCCAGAAAATAGACTTTGACATTTCTTGCAGATTGTCTTCTTCTGAGAAGACAATTTTCCTTAAATTTCAAAGTCTATTTTCTAGGAAAAATAGAAAAAAAAAATCAAAATGTCATCTGCTGAAATTTTTACCCAGCATGCGAAGCTTTAATACATCAGAAGGTGTGGTTTGTTTATATATTCACACCAGGTACCAGCAAGAGTCAGAATTATTTCTTTGATCTGGTCTTGAAATGTTTCGATAAAGGTGAATCGTGGCTGAGAAAAGGATAGCGAGTTTTTGATAAGTATATCATTTCTTGTATGATAACACGTTTGTCCCACGGTGATATACTACCCAGTAAGCATTCTTTACAAATCTACAGCGGGACGTTGTCGGCCCGTCAGGGTAGCTGACGGGCCGATAACGGCCCGCTGTAGATTTATAAAGAAAGCTAGCTGGGTAGGTTTTTCTTCCATGTAAAAAAAATAATTCCAAACCCAAGAAGCAGATAGTGATCTTATACGCTGTATGTACAAGCATCAAGTGTATTGAGAGGTCTGTCTGTGTATCCGCGCGTGTACCTACTCGTTCAAACCAGGATCTATGCAATGCTGCTATAGATTCGTCAGCGTCCATGTAAGTGTCCGAGCATCGTAGAAGGGCTCATACCAGACTGCGCACGCTTATGGACAGGTTAATCTAGGTCCCAACTACATGTAGTTTTATATGTCATAAGGTTAATTTGTTTGGAGGAGGTCAGTCGAAATTAGCGTAGCTGAGCCTCAACTTTAAAAATTGTATTTCATGATATGTTTGCCAAGCTAAGACACAGATCAATGTGCAAATCAGTCTAAACAACGTCTATTATCCGCCCGCAGACTTAGCTCGGATGCGCTGACTGATAGGAACCTGTGCTAGTTGCAAACGTCACAAGCTACATTTTCACACATTGCAAATCAATAGCAACATGAAAACATGCCTATATAATTTTGACCCCCTTAAATCCCACTTTTATATAGTAAAACGGGTTTACAGGGATATACATTATTTTTCTTATTTCTGCTCAAAAACATAGATTGTGGATACTCGTTAGAACCGCCTCGCAGAGGTGGTTCTATCGAGTACCCACAATATATGTTTTGAGCAGAAACATGAAAAAAAATCAGATTTTTTATCTGAAAATTTTCATTTTTGGTGGTAAAATTTCAGTATATTTGAATAGGCGTGTTTTCTTAATGAGCCAGCTCACGATAAAACTTACAATAAGACTTGTTCGCCCAGCGAATATTCTTATACTTTTAGTATCATCTTTAGCCATTTCAAGCCTGGTTCGTCCATCTCGGCATATGGACTATTCCATTGCTGCCAAAAGGATGACAGTTGTAAATCAAGATCAGAATGGTAAACAGTGTAGATCCTGATGAGACAAATCATTGTGGGCCGTCTCATTTGGATTCGCACTGTTTGCAAACGTATCTGTCTTGGTTTTTTGTGTTGAGGTTTTACAACCCAATCAACCCATTAGAGTCATGTGAAGCGCGGTCAGGTTACCTAACCACACTTTTGCCTAGACTCTGTCTTGGCCTGCAGGGCTGGAAGGGTTAAGGATATTTTGTTTTGAATGATATGAAATGGACTCTTTGACCCCGAAGGGGTAGTGCGTATAATGGGAACTATAATGAAGTGGAGAAAGAGAGAGTGGGGGAGAGGGTGGGGGAAGGGGGTTGGGTGGGGATATTTTAAGGCCGGATACTATACATGTAGTTGATCTAAATAAATTCTGAGAAACATGATCATTTGAGTGCAGATCGACGAGCTCACGAAAAAGAAAATACGAAAGATGGCATTAGCCCGGGCACCCATGTCGTCTTACAATCAATCTTCATATAACTTTTTTTATACAATAATGCGATATCATTGAATTAACAGCAATTTTTGAAAGAAATTATTGACAATTACAGGCTGACTGACAAGTACAAATGTACAAATGGTCGCTATGGTTCTAGCGTTCGGAAAATTCAACATAATATCTGTTCCCAGCTAGCATTCTTTATAAATCTACAGCGGGCCGTTATCGGCCCGTCAGCTACCCTGACGGGCCGATAACGGCCCGCTGTAGATTTGTAAGGAATGCTTACTGGGTTGTTTCCTTTTAACATTTTCAGTCCTACAGTCATTTACAGATGCAATGGCAAATAGTGTAGCCACAAGCCGTCTACAATATAACTTCAGTGGCTAGAACCATGGATCATGGGACCATGGAAATTTGTTGAAGACACTGGTGTTCGAGCCTAAGGGTTAAACATAGCATCAGGCCAGGAGGCAAATGCGGATAAAATCAATAGGGTTGTCTTTTCTATAAAATAATGGAAGGTTGTGTGTACTCATTTGAATCGCCTCGAGGGAAGTCTAATGAGTAAACACGACATACATTTTCATGACAAAATAAGCAAACTTCTCCAAAATATACCTAAATCTTAACTTTCATGAGCTAGCGGAAGAAGTTCCGAGAGACAAAAAACGAGTGCGAACACTGCAAAAACACGCCTATTCAAATATATTGAAAATTCACCACCGAAAACCGAAAGCTTTCAGATAAAAATTCTGATTGTTTTCATATTTCTGCTCAAAACATGCCGAGGCGGTTCTAACGGGTACCCACAATCTATGTTTTGAGCAGAAATAAGATAAATATTGTATATCCCTGTAAACCCCAGATTTACGATACAAAAGTGGGGTTTAAGGGGGAGTGGGGAGGGGGGGGGGTGTCAAAATTATATAGGTATGAATTCGTGATGTCAGTCATGGTAAATGAGCCATACGGGTGTTCGAGTCATCGAAGTTTTACTGAAAACTGTTTTCCATTCTGTTCTTTTATTTGACTAAAACCCATATTTGCAAAAAATTGGTGTGTCTAAAATTCAAAGACGGACGGATCTACTTCAGACACTCAGGAGAACAAGACCAATAGGGGTTTCCTTTAGAATAGCGACGTGTTTAGAATTATTACTGACTAGAGACAATGTTGGTTTCCTACAACAAGCCTCATCTGTTTCTTATAAAAATGTTAGTGTTGCTGATATTATCTACCTTGTCATGTTGTGGCTAGATGTCCGGATTAATTAATCTTGAATAGTCTATCACTGCAACCAAAAAAGGGCTCTGTCGAGCGAAAAAATGCCTTCGACCCTGCGCAAAATGCGCATATTCAGCTACTACTACTACTACTGGTATTACTACTACTTCTACTACCAATATTACTACTACTACTGTTGCCACTACTATTGCTAAATAAATAATAATAATAATTATAATACTAGTACTACTACTACTACTACTACTACTACTAATAATAATAATTACCAATAATAATAAATATTATTATTATTATTATTTTCATTATTATTATTTGCAATAATTGCGCTGATAATAATTTCTTTTTGAATTACTACTACGTACATTCAGAATGTAGTCTCGTCAAGTACATAGTTGTATGTGAAGAAACTAAAAAAAAACGAGTCTTTGATTTTCGTTCCTATCTGTGTGTGTGTGTGTGTGTGATTTCAAAAGGCAGCCTTTTAGATTTTCAGTATGTAGACTACCTCCTAGACCTTGATGTCATGTTGTTTCACTCCTCACTATCAAGTTTATCTTTGATATCTTGTATAGCAAGGCCTTGAAACTTAAGTCTCTGATATCTCCAAGATGAGATGCTGTGGAAAGCAGTAGGCAGTAGATGACCTTTAATTCATTTAGTAAATTAATAATTATAATTCATTGAGGAAAAAAGTATTGATATCAGACAAGTAGCTAGTCTGTTCATCATACTACTCAATACCACTCGTCGAATTTTAGCATTACCCAGCAGGCACACTCATTACGAAAACGAGCTTATTCAAATATATTGAGAATTTTGCCACCAAAAAAAAAAAAAAAAAAATGAAAAACTTTTAGATAAAAAATTTGGTAGATTTAATATTTCTGCTCAAACATAGATTGTGGGTACTCGTTAGAACCGCCTCAGCTGTTTGTAAGCAGAAATAAGAAAATTAATACCTACCCCTGTAAACCCCAGTTTTACTGTTTAAATGTGGGGTTTAAGGGGGTCAAAACTACATAGGCGTGTTTTCGTGATGAACATTGAAACAACGTAGATTCAACGTTGATTCAACGTCTTGACGTTGAATCAACGTCGAATCGACGTTGTTTTAACGTTGTGTGCCTGCTGGGATTAGTAATGTATGAAACACCAGGCGCCATATCCTGGGATCTCTTTTTTTATACAACACTGGACGCTTTTAATAGGACTACAAGCACTAATGGGATAATTAAATTTTCACGCTTCATCATTTCCTTGTTGAATTGTTAAAAGATCAAATTGCTGGAAAAACTGTAATACAGACGTGAAAATGCGACGCCAAAGGCATTCTTTAAGGAGAAAATTAGAACTTCATGTGATTACAGCATATCAAATTTCGTCAAATCTGTCGTACGGGTAAGAAAATGAAACTGCGTTTGTTTCATTCCATTTAGAGTAACAGCTGTCAGCTATGCCATTCAAACCACAGATTACAACTAAATTAATGTGCTGTATTTTGTTTCATTAGTTAAAGAATATGGTTCATCTAGAAAAAAATGTAAATGTTTGAAACCAGAAAAAAATGACACACGAAAGGATACAATTTAAATACAAATATGTGCAGAAAGAGTAAGGGAAATCAAATGTAGTTCTACATGTAGAGAAAGTTTAAGATGACCGGATAGACTGGATAAAAAGAAAGTCTATTTGGGGGAATATGGAGCTTTTAAAAGGAGACTCCTTTATACTTGTTGTGGTGCTCATTTGAGGCGCCTCAGATTTAACACTGGAAATCAGGACTGTTAAGTCATGACGCACCTTAAGACAAGGCAGTACGAAAGAGTGCTAGAAGTAACAAAAATAAATAAATAAATAAATAAATAAATAAATAAATAAATAAATAAATAAAATAAAAAATAAAAAATAAAATAAAACAAAGAAAAAACAACAACAACAACAAAACAACAACTGTCTTTAGAAACACAACTTCACACCTGCTACTTTGCAGACCAAACCAAATAGAGTGTCCTTTTGCAAACAGTATAGAGCGGTCTCATCGGATTTTACTCTCTTTGACATTGCGTTTTTCATGTCAATCAAATTAAAATGGAACAGTACCAGTACGTTGACTGACGTTGTGACTCTAAAATGCACATCTCGAGGAAAGAACATTCAAGCCGTATGTCCCTGATCAGAATGCACATACTCGTAGTCTGATCGGAGTCTTTGCAGGTCGCTAGCAGAATTCGTGACTGGATAAGGTAGGTGACATACGTGTCATTGTTCTGGCTTAAGCTTTTTCTTTAGAAAGTCAAAGGAATATTTAATAATTATTTCTATTGCAAAATGAATGTTTATATATTCAATGTTTCAGCCGCGTCGCGAAAAGAAAACTACGGTTTTCCGTCGAATCAATCTGTCAGTGCGCATGTCTGGTCCCTTAGCACGGCCACATGATTGTCTAGTCCTTTGGCTGAAGTTTACCCTTGGCCCATCGCGTACGTGAGCGAACACAATTGATTTGGCGAGACAGCGCGGATGCACGAGACAGCGCGGGTGTGAAGGCTCGCCTCAATTCGCACATGCTACATGGCACTTTTTCTCATGGCGCTGCTCATTCGAGTTCTTAGAACATTTTGCTTTGTACATATTTTGATTAATTTTACCTTCATTCAACATATAAACAACACAACCAGCGGTATATTTACAACTTAGTTTCGTCTTTGAAATATCCTACAACTTGGTAAAGATATCATTTAGATATACATATCTCCGCGCTTAAAGCTAATACCATTTAGTTACGCGGTGTTATTGGAATTAAATTAAATTTAAATCAGAAATAATAGCGCCTTTGTTGTTCTGGATTATTGACCATGAGCATATTAAACAAATAAACAATCAAGGTGTCGAGCCCTCTAATGTGTTTCTTAATAATCCCTTATGGTAACATAGTTTATATTTCTTTATAGCTCAAAGTCCAAAATATCTGTATAGTGTTGAAGCAGAATATAATTCTTTTGATGTTCGTTTTATTTGTGCTTGTCACACGAAGAAAAATAAGCCATGTTACATTAATAAGTAAAGAATCCCAATAAAAACTGAGCTCCAGTAAAGAAAATAATGCTATTGAGTGTTGAATTAGCAAAATTGTACATTCATTAGTGTTTGGAATTGGGGGTCAAATGGTTACGTTGTTACAATGGTTATTATTATTTGATGTGTGAATGTAAATGTAGCTTTATGTATATTTCGCAGCATGTAGAAAAATGTTAATTAAACGGATCTTTTCGGTGGGTAAGTTGCTTTTTGTTATCCGGAGTGTTCTATTTTCAGTATTGATACAATAACATATAATAGTAATAATAGTAATAATAATAATAATAATAATGTATCTCATAAGGTACATCAGCTCACGCTCATAAAATTGCAATATATTTTTCTGATTTTTGGCATTCATGGGAATGGATACATTTTTTAGGCGAGGAAACTCTATCAAAAGCGTTATGTTTCCCTTCGTACAGGTGTCTAGATAGAAATAATTCATTCTTTTTAGAGCAGACTTTTGTACGGAAGGAGCTTGGTGCACATAATAGTAGAAAATAGGAATTCACAAAAGTTGTCTACCTTGTTAGAAAAATGTGGTAAATGTACGAAGTATATGTATACAAATACCTTTAAGATAAGCGGGCCTATGCGAACAATGAAAAGCAGGTGAGGCATTTTTCCGGAATACATATAGTTAAATGAGCGTCATGTCTTCGTACGCTAACTGCATGAAGGAATATATTCGCTTATTCTGTTTGTTGTGATACTCGATCAGGGCCCAGTTGTTTGAAGCATCACTAGCTTAACGAGCTTGTTAGTGGTCAAAATTCACAGGTATTTATTTCTGAAAAAAAAAAAAAAAAAAAAACAAAAAAAAAAAACAAAAAAAAAAAACAAAAAAAAAAAAAAAAAAAAAAACAAAAACAACAAAAAAAAAAAAAAAAAAAAAAAAAAAAATGAGTAGCTCTGGCAAATGCAAAAGCTACTCACATTTTTTTCCAGCAAAAGTATTAGCGTATATGCCATATTTAATGATCAAAATTATATGATACATTACTAACGACATCGTTAGATTTGAACGACTAGGCTCAGACAAGTAACAGTTATAATGAAGTTGTACATGTATCAGCAGTATAAACCATCACAAAAACATGCCTATATAATTTTGACCCCCTTAAACCCCACTTTTATATAGGAAAACTGGGGTTTACAGGGGTATACATTATTTTCTTATTTCTGCTCAAAAACATAGATTGTGGGTACTCGTTAGAACCGCCTTGGCAAGGCGGTTCTAACGAGTACCTACAATCTATGTTTTGAGCAGAAATATGTAAAAATATCAGAATTTTTATCTGAAAACTTTCAATTTTTGGTGGTGAAATTTTCAATATAGTTGAATAGGCTTGTTTTCATAATGGCAGGCTTTACTGATGATCAACTTGATTACTATATTAATTCGGTTTGAATGATGCTTTACAAAACATTTAAAATCGACATGAGGGAATTTTATTAAAACCTTTATTTATTATTCATTATTCACATTCTACAATGAAGAACCCATCTCTTTCTCTCTCTCTCTCTCTCTCTCTCTCTCTCTCTCTCTCTCTCTTTCTCTAGTACATGTAGTAATACTACTACTACTCTACTACTAATAGTAATGGTAGTAGTACTAGTAACAGTAGTGGAAGTTCGACTGATAGATTTTTCAAACAACTATTAGGAGTGAGACGTCAAAGTAGCAACATAGCAATACTTGGTGAACTTGGGCGGGCGCTTTTAATTGTTTGCTTTATTTGGAATTTGAATCAACGTGAAAAAATATACCTTCTGACATGTGCAACAAACGAAGACTCAAATTAGCCTGCACATCCGCGCAGTCTGATCAAAATCTTCTTTTTTTCCGCATGGAGAAACTCTGCACCCTTGGCTATCCAAATTGCGCCCAGTGAAAACTCTGATCAGACTGCGCGAATGCGCAGGCTGATCAGAATGCTCGCTGTTCGTACATGTCTGAAGGTATATTTTCTGTTCTGGCGGCTCAGATGGTTTTGTTCTGACTCCGTCTTAGCAAACAGTGTAGATCGGTGTAAATCTAGATCAGTTGGCTTCTGAAGAAGCCAACTGATCTGGATCTGCACTGTTTGTCATTAAATATGTGAATTTCTATCAAAAACTCGGATCAAGTAATCTGATTTGCTGGAAATTGGAAGTGGGTGTGGCATCTTAATTTATTCAGCAAGTCAACGGTTAACGTATATTACATGTACCTACAAGATTGAGAAATATTCATATATCTTATCTGTATCAGTTGATATACTATCAGTCCTATTTTGTAGAATGTAAATCAAAGCACTGACAGTACTGGTGGGTCGATTGTCTCTGAGTGTAGGCTGGGAAAATGGTCCAGAACGGGGATTTTAGAATGTTTCAATTAAAGCTTAACTTCGCGTAATTTAAGAAATCTGTGCAGACACTGATCAGACGCCGCATTCTGCGGCTAATGATCTAGGTCTGCACTGCAGGCCAGTGTCCCAGCACGTTCAACATTCTGTATCACACCGACAAGAGTAGCGCGGCTATCAATAACGTATCCTTGATTCATTGGTCAATGATACTCACGTGGTATATGTACGAAAAGAATTTTTGGCGTAGGTGTACTTTTGTTCGATTGTTAACCTTCGACCCAAAAATCGATTTGAAATTAGATGACTGAAAAATAGTCTTATTGGTTTTAAGGGATTGATAGAAACACTCAAACTAACCTAAAGTAAAGTACTGAGAGACGCCTTGCGTCCGTTACACAGCACATTCAATACACCAAATTAATTTGTGTTTAACAGTGCTTAACAATTTGGAAGTCGGTCTGCTATATTATGGACACGTTCATGGTATAATTCCTACTTTTACCAACATGAAAATCTCACTTTTTGCTGTTTGAAACAGATATATTGGAAGTATACTTTCTATCTTAGAAAAGAAGTCTTTATGCAACTGACATTTGCAGTTCCGACCCTCATGGAGTCAGGGATAATGCGAGTGGAGTAGGGCTTCAATGCCGTGAATTTACCCCGGCGGTGTCCCAGCAGTGCCTAGAATGTACCAGGCTTTTATTTCCTGCCCAGTTAGACAGGATGACAGTGGTGTTCTTTGGTTAAATTGATTTAAATTAATTTATACACCGATACATGTATACAGTCCCTATAGAAGTATTGTAGATGTGGTTCCATAGTAACAATGTGTGAAAACTGTTTTTGGTGAAAAAGATTTGAAATAGCATTTTTTAAAATTAAAATTTAGTTTTTACTGTCACCAGAATGAAAAATGCAAGAATCAGAATGCAAATCCTGTTTTCTGGAAAAAATAGAAATTATTTCAAAACTTTCGTCTGCTGAATTATCCCAGAGAGGTTAAAGAATCTTCAGTAAAACAATATTTACGCTAATAGTGCTCTTGTATCCTGAAATTATTGAGTAATTTTGATTTATCACGGTCTTATACGATTCGCCATGGGAATCGGCCATCCTTAACTTTCTTATTTTGTCATTTTAAGCTGTAGCAATTGACATGGTGCCATTTTCTCCCGTCACGAAAACATGCCTTTAAATTTGGACCCCTTAAACCCCACTTTAATATAGTAAAACTGGGGTTTACAGGGGTATAAATTATTTTTCTTATTTCTGCTCAAAAACAGATTGTAGGTACTCGTTAGAACCGCCTCTCCGAGGCGGTTCTAACGAGTCCCCACAATCTATGTTTTTGAGCAGAAGTATGAAAACTACCAGAATTTTTCATCTGAAAATTTTCATTTTTTGGTGGTAAATTCTCAATATATTTGAATAGGCATGTTTTCGTAATGCATGATACATTTAAGCCGGGCACAGCATGTCCTACAAGATTGCACTTGCGACCAGCGAAGGTTTCGTCAGCTTGTGCATCTACGAAGTCTGAATAGATTCTTCGGAGGACATTCTATGGGTAGCCTCATCTGGCAAACAGGGAATTCTCTGATCAGAATATACAGTTACATTGCACAGGCCTAAGTACCCGCTGGGTACATGTACAGACCAAATTTGTATGAAATGTTGTGCCTCGGCTCATTTCGTTCGCGTCTGTATCCTGAGATGTCTTCTCGCCTTCACCATATTAACCTTTCTCTTGCTGAACACGACATGCCCTGTCTTAGCAAACAGTGTAGATCCAGATCAGTTGGCTTCTGAAGAAGCCAACTGATCTGGATCTGCACTGTTTGTCATTAAATATGTGAATTTCTATCGAAAACCCGGATCAAGTAATCTGATTGGCTGGAAATTAGAAGTAAGCGTGGCATCTTAATTTATTCAGCAAGGCAAGGGTTAATTGCTCCCAGGTGCTGGAATAGTAATATATAATAATGAAGCGTATCGTGTTAGCATTTGGCTGTCTGATTAAAGTAACAGCAGACGACACGTTTTATTTGTTTTCTTCTCTTACTTCTCTTACCAGATAAAATACTTTGGTATTTCTCGAGAATCATATCATTTGGAGGCGATTCGAGCGAAGTACGAAAAAGAATGATTCGAATAAAATGACAGAACTAATCGCCCAAATGATCCAGATAGATATTCCTACGCAACAGATGTAGACCCATTCCAGATGCCACATAACGCTGCATTTGCTCAGCGTTTACACGGACTCCCACACATCCAATAATTTAGACAGGTTGTATTATGGACTTTTCAAGTTAAATCCCTTCTTCTCAGAATTTATTTCTCTTTCCTACAGCTTGTATTAAATGTTGCTTGACGACGTTCAACTCCTCCATGTGTTTCATTCCTTTGTGGTCGTTTGGGATCACTCAGTCATTTGGATTTATTTGGAAATAAAATATCGCTCAACCCCATTTTGGGATACCTACACCTGAGAAAAATACTCTAGCGGGCAAAAAAAAAAAAAAAAAAAAAAAATAAAATTCCAACATCGGGCTACACTTTGGAAAAGCATTGACTCGCCGATCTAAGCGGGGCTCAAATACAAGCGTGACAGCTATGCTTCAGAGCATTAGTCTCTAGAACAAAGACGGGTAGAGGCGCGCCTCGGTCTTTTCTTAATGATGTTTTAGTTATCATGATCTTTTAGTCCAGTCCTGAGGCTTTCAACGAAGCAGTTAATAAGATCAATGCCCTGGATCCTGAGTTGTTTATTCTTATTTTAGCTGCTAACTTTACTACTTAATTCTATTGTTGTATGCCCTGCACTGTCACAATGTTACTTTTTTCAGAGTTTCTATTTTTCTGCGCGATAGCGCACAGCAGTACATTACGAAAACATACATATTCAAATATACTGATTTTTTTTATCACCAAAATTTTAAAATTTTTTCAGATGAAACTATTCTGATATTTTTCACATTTCTGCTCAAAACATAGATTGTGGGTACTCGTTAGAACCGCCTCGGCGGCTCAAAACATAAATTGTGGGTACTCGTTAGAACCGCCTTGCCGAGGCGGTTCTAACGAGTACCCACAATCTATGTTTTGAGCAGAAACAAGAAAAATAATGTATACCCCTGTAAACCCAGTTTTACTAGTGGGGTTTACAGTGGTCACAATTATATAGGCATGTTTTCGTGATGAAATGTCCGCGAGAACGGTATGGAAGTATATAGAGAACGATAGATAAATGGGGTTTACGACTTATGCTGACTCCTTCGTTGTTCGCTCACAGAATCTTTAGATACATGTACCACGGGGTACGTTTCCGCCATGACTACGGTGACATCCTGTTTGTGACCGTAAATAATTCTATAAAATGTGCAGACAGGAAGCTATTGTTATTTACGTATGATTTTATTGCAATGCACTGCAACGTTTCTTTTGACATTATGTATCTATTGCCAGTCTGATTGATACTTTTATAATTTACACGAAATAATAGTTTTAGAAGTCTGATCGGCGCTACAGAAAACAAATTCGTTTTCAATCGCTGTGACCTCCTTCTGTTCCCTAATCCATTATTAAATCGGCATTGACTGACATTTTGCGGTCTGTGGCTTTCTACGCTAAGACTTTCATAAAAACAAAGTTAAAGCCCCCCTACCTCACGATCAGGTTTGCTATTGTCCTTTCCAAGCGGGATTGCTATAATGATTTTAAGTTTTTCTTTGTTTGTTTTCGACGCAGCAGTTTTATTTTGTTACTTGCTGTCATTCAGCCCATATTCGGTGCCTTGTAAGGGCTGAGATC
The DNA here is from genome assembly GCA_964016985.1 of Anodontia alba. Classification (NCBI taxonomy): domain Eukaryota; kingdom Metazoa; phylum Mollusca; class Bivalvia; order Lucinida; family Lucinidae; genus Anodontia; species Anodontia alba. The sequence continues at coordinate 24,186,756 of OZ024829.1, forward strand.
CATGATTACAGTATTTCTTGGATTATCTCCATAGTTAATATTTAGAAATATTTAGACTATTATAATCGATTTGTCATTCAATTACAGATGACTGCATTTATAGATTAGCCAGCACGTGACAAAATCAACAAAATGGCATGTGCGCCCAGCGAAGACTCAGATCAACCTGGGCATCTGCCCAGTCTGATCAGAGTCTTTGCTCTCCGCATGAAGAAAGCTTTGGTCCTTAGCTATCCATTGAGCAAAAGCAAAGACTCTGATCAGACTGGGCGTATGCCCAGGCTGATCTGAGTCTTCGCTGGGCACACATGCCATTTTGTTGGTTTTGTCACGTGATGGCTCATTCGTCTACTGTACCAAACTGCAGTAAAACGAAAATGAGAATGGACACAGCATTTCCTATAATATTGCATGTGCGTCGTGAAGAATCGGATCCGTCTTCACTGTGTGGGTAGCCAAAGATCCCAAGCACTTTCAGTCAAACAGCGAATACTCTGATCAGACTGGGCGGATGCCCAGGCTGATCTGAGTCTTCGCTGGGCGCACATGCCATCTGATCAGAATACGTGAATGCACAGAGTGATCCGAGTCATCGCTGGGCGCTCTAGCAGCCGGCTAAAATACCTGTTGTAGACCGTGACAAGAATGGTAGATGCCTTTAGTGCAACATGTTACTAATGGATTATGTATCAGACCTATTGTTACAGTTGTTACTGTAATATCCATTACGAAAACACGCCTATTCAAATATATTGAACATTTCAGCACCAATAACTGAAAGTTTTCAGATAAAAAATCCGATTTTGTTTTTGGTGGGGAAATTTTTTATGTATTCGAATAGGCGTGTTTTCCTAATGTATACCATTTTATTTAATTCAGTGACAATTGTTTTCTGTTTTTGTGTGATCGTTAGACACGTGACCATAAATGCACTTCTGTTAAACATACAGTGTATATACCGACAAACAGACGTTCTACATAGTCTTTTACTATTTCACGCTTTGCCAGGAGTCATATTTATCCTTAAAAACTGCCCAGCTAGCATTCGGCTTAAATCTATATCGGACCATTGCCGATAGGATACCTGTCGGTCGTTAACGGTCCGTTATACTAATAGATTTCAGCCTGATGATAACTAGGAGGACACTCCGGGCGTTACGTAGTTTAAACTTTCAACAAATCCATTTGAGCCTAATCATGACAAAACCAACAAAACGGCATGTGCGCCCAGCGAAGACTCAGATCAGCCTGAGCATTCGCTCAGTCTGATCAGAGTCTCAGATCAGCCTGAGCATTCGCTCAGTCTGATCAGTGTCTTTGCTATGCGCTCAATAGGTAGCTATGGACCCATGTTTTTTTTTTCATGCGGATGCCCAGGCTGATCCGAGTCTTCTCTGGGCGAACAAGCCCTTTTGTTGGTTTTATCGGGAGGCGGCTCACTTGTCAGCCTAAAGAACGGTCTGGAATTGTGTGATGAAAGTATAAACCGTGTTTGCTTAGACCAGTCTGTCCGCAGATTTACAGTACATTCGGTATTCGCCGTCTGTTGTGTTTGTTTAAGATGAATAAGATGTTAAATATAGAGTACGTGTAATTGACAGGACGCGTCTAGATCAACAAATTAGGCAGCACCAAATTAATGTGAACCAGTGCATGACAAAACTAACAAAATTGTACGTGCGTCCAGCGAAGACTCAGATCAGCCTGGTCATCCGCCCAGTCTGATCAGAGTCTTTGCTGTGCGCTCAGTGGGTAGCCAAAGACCTAAGCTTACTTCATGCGGACAGCGAAGACTCTGATCAGACTAGACGGACGCCCAGGCTGATCTTTCGCTGGGCGCACATGCCATTACGTGATTTTGTCATGCACTGGCTCATGTAATCAAGGTTTACGAGTGTACAGACATCGATAAGTCTGGCCGTCTTTCAATTTGGTAAAACGTAATGAAGCGACATGGATCTCGAGTAAGTTATATTTTTCTGATACATTTGTGCATAAATCAAACAGATATTTTATATGTTATCTGATATAATTTACAAACACAAGGTTCAAGTTTAACCATTGTCATGCTGAATAATTTAAGATGCCATGCCCACTTTTAATTTTCAGCCAATCAGATTGCCTGATCCAGACTGTTGCAATAAATTCACATACTTAATGGCAAACAGTGCAGATTCAGATCAGTTGGCTTCTTCAGAAGCCAACTGATCTGAATTTACACTGTTTGCAAAGGCAGAGTATATCCGGGTTCAGCAGGACAAGGGTTAAGCTTTCAACTACTGTAAAATGTCTGAGCAATTTTAGGTTCCATCCCGTTTCAATGAGTGGTTCAATAAAGCGAAATGTATAGCTTTTCGGAGGTGCCTAACAAACTCATTAAAGGATATGCACTATCCAGCTAAACCCTCTAATTCACCACTTTGTATAGAAAAAAACGGAGGAAGATAATCAGGAATTTCTCTTGTTATTAGGGATAAAAATATAAGTGAAGATACCCAAGTATTTCGGATGGCACATGTGTGGCTCCGATAAGCATGTATATTGGCATTTTCATTTGGAAGATAACCTCTTATCTAGTTTCGATATTTTTAGTCTTTCGTTTTGGAGCCAGACTACCTTAAGGAACAAAGTGGAAAATATTCTATTTAGAATAATGGGGAAAATATGATTAAGGAATTCTTTTAAATATCATATTTCACTGAGACAGTGATCTTTGGATAGAAATACAAAGTTTATTATTAACCCTTGCCATGCTGAAAAAGGTAGGATGCCACACCCACTTCTAATTTTCAGCCGATCAGATAGTTTGATCCAGGTTGTTGATAGAATGTCACACACTGATTGCCAAATAGTGCAGATCCAGATCCACTGGCTTCTTAAGACGACAACTGATCTGGATCCACGCTGTTTGCAAAAGCAGGATATATCGGGGTTCAGCAGGACAAAGGTTAAAATCTATAAAAGTTGGCCTTGGAAACAAAGAACATATAAGGGGGAAAAACTCAGTCTCATTTTTTTAAAGTCTTTTCTTATGAAAAAAATGCTATTTTCTGTGCTAAATACGCGCCTTAGCACCGGATAACCAGAATGGGCTCTACATGTATGATCCCAAGGGAAATACAAACAGCGATATAATGCTATACATGGTAACTTTTTACGGCCTTCAATCGACACAACACAAGCTGCAGTGAAGTCAAATAAGACCTGTTAAGTTGCCCTTGGAAATAAAGAACGCACAAAAGAACGGGAATGAAAGTCTCGGTTTACTTGAGACTCTTTATATGACAGCACTGTAGTTTTCAGGGATGCATATGCCCCCACCTCCCCTAGCATCAGCTAAAGCGGAACTCGATCTTCCAATCTTAAGAGCACATGCAAAAATACGTTTAAAAGATATTTGCAATTCAACAATTTACCCAGCTAGCATTCTTCATAAATCTACAGCGGGCCGTTATCGGCCAGTCAGCTACCCTGACGGGCCAATAATGGCCCGCTATAGATTTATGTAGAATGCTTACTGGGTAAGTCCAAATGAAATGACACTCTATGGATTTCCTTTTGAAATTAGAACCGCTTTTATTTTAAGGACAGTCAAATTTTAACCCTGTAGAAGACAAGATCATACTTCGGGCGGAAACAAAGTACGAAATAAAGGAACTTAAAGACAGAATCAATTAATTTGTCTGATATTCTATAGTGCTGACGGAATACTGTGAGTAGTAAGGGCTGTCGCTAGCCCTTACTACTACTGTGACAAACATTTGTTCCCTAATTTTATTTTTTCAGTACGAGGTATGGATACGTACGGGTACAAATACGAGAACATGTTAACTTCATGTTGCAGTACGAGTTATTTTCAGTACCAAGAATAAGGATTCTTACAAAACTTCAGATACGTGGAATAATCAAACGTTTGAATGATATGAAAATTGAATCCCAAAGAGGGCAGAAATACGGTGCTTCCTCAGAAAGTATACCTTTGGACATGTTTGCCCAGTGAGGATTCAGATCAGCCTGCGCATTCGCAAAGTCTGATTAGAATCTTCACTGGGCGCATTTTGAATAACTAAGAATGTAATGTTTATTTATGCAAACAATAAAGATTCTAATCAGACTGCGCGGGTGTGCAGGATGGTTTAAGTCTTCGTTGGGCGTACATGTCAGGCGGTAGGTTGCGCTCATACGTTTCATTGCGAACCATGCTTATTCAAATATACTGAAAATTTAACCATAAAAAAATGAAAATTTTCAGATAAAAAAAATCTGATATTTTTCATATATCTGCTCAAAACATAGATTGTGGGTACTCGATAGAATTCTAACGAGTACCCACAAAATATGTTTTTGAGCAGAAATGAGAACAATAATGTATATCCCTGTAAACCCCAGTTTTACTATATAAAATTGGGGTATAAGGGGGTCAAAGTTATATAGGCATGTTTTTGTGATAACCACTCTTTATACTATATTACCTCATAATTCAATGAAAGGTATAAATATTGACTTTATTGCACATGTATTTACTAGCGAGCCTCATATTTGTTTCCTCGCAGTTATTATAATCAGATTTAATTGTATTTTTTTTTTGTTGTTGTTTTTTTTTGTTTGTAATGATACACTGATTCAGTTATAGAACATTTAAGCGAACCAACTGATTCTGTGTACTTCGAATAAAGGGGAAACCAAGGGTAAAGGGTAAAGATAGGGATCCAAAATCATTATTTTAAACCCCATCATGGCTTTTAAATCGCTGACCATTTAAAGGCGGCGGTTGCTTGGCGTATCATTTACTGTATGTTTTGGTTGTGGATGTTCCAGTTTGTTCGCTCTTCTCTCGGGATCTGAAATTGGCAGCGATCTGTGAGATCTCCGGCTTAACATTAATCGGTATATATGTATTTATACCGACTCGTTCTCGCATCTAAATCGTGGACACCTGGATATGCGGGAGTATAAATTATTAGGCGAAATTTGTGGCACTTCCTGAAAGTCTTTATTAGCTCACTTGAGCACGAAGTGCTCAAGGTGAGTTATTGAGCTCATCTGAGCACGAAGTGCTCAAGGTTAGCTATTGTGGTTAGTCAATGTCTGTAGTCCGTCGTGCGTCGTGCGTTGTGCGGCGTCAGCATTTGATTTAAAAGCATACTCCTCCTATACCCCTGGGCCAAATGACTCGAAACTTGGTAGGAAGCAATGGGGTGACTTGTAGATAAAAAAAAAAAAAAAAGCTTAAATCGTTTCGATCGGAAATCCAAGATGGCCGCCATGGCCGCCATCTTGAAAATCTATTTTTCGCTTTTTCTCGGGAACCGAAAGGCCAATTGACTCGAAACTGGGTAGGTTTCACTTGTAGATTTAAAATAGCTAAAATCATTCCGATCGGAATTCAAAAATGGCCGCCATGGTGGCACTCTTGAAAATCTATTTTTCGTTTCTTCTTCTGAACCGAAAAGCCAACTGACTCGAAACCTGATAGGAAGCATCGGGGTGACTTGTAGATCAAAAATAGCTTAAATTGTTCCTATCGGATATCAAAGATGGCCGAAATGGCGGCCATCTCGAAAATCTATTTCTCGCTTTTTCTCCTGAACCGAAAGGCCAATTGACTTGAAACTTGGTAGGAAGCAGCGGGGTAATCAAACCGTGTCTCCGAGTTTCATGATTTTGTGTATTCTTTGTTTTCAAAGGCAATTTTTTTTGACTTTTATTGTAGATTAAAAATAGCTAAAATTGTCACTATTGAAAATCTAAGATGACCGCCATGGCGGCTATCTTTGAAATCTAGTTTTCGCTTCTTCTCCTGAACCGAAACGCCGGCTGACATGAGACTTGGTAGGAAGTATCAGGATGACTTGTAAATAAAAATACCTAAAATCGTTCCAGCTGGCCACCACTGTCGCCATCTTGAAAATCTATTTTTCGCTTCTTCTCCTGAACCGAAAAGTTAGTTGACTCGAAACTTAGTAGGAAGCATCGGGGTGACTTGTAGACAAAAAAAAAAAAAAAAAAATACAATAAAAAAAAAAAAAAAAAAAAAAAAAAAAAAATAAAATAAAATAAATAAATAAAATAAAATTATTTCTATCGGAATTCCAAGATAGCCTCCAAGGCGGCCATCTTGAAAATCTTCTCCTGAACCGAAAGGCCATTTTACTCGAACCTGGGTAGGAAGCTTTGGGGTGACTTGTAGATAAAAAAATTGGTCCGATCGGAAATCCAAGCTGGCCGCCATGGCAAAATGACTCGAAACTTGGTAGGAAGCATAGGGGTAGATCAAAAATAGCTAAAATCGTTCTTATCGGAAATCCAAAATGGCGGCCATCTTAAAAAACTATTATTTTTCTTGCTTCTTCTTCTGAACCGAAAGGCCAACTGACTTGAAACTTGGTAAGAATCATCGAGGTGACTTGTAGAACAAAATTAATTAAAATCGTTCCGATCGAAAATACAAGCTGGCCACCACAACTGCAATCTTGAAAATCTATTTTGAGCTTCTTCTTCTGAATAGAAAAGCACATTGACTCGAAATTTGATAGAAAGTATCGGGGTAACTTGTAGAGCAAAAAAAAGCTATTATCAGTCTAATCGGAAAACCAAGACGATCATCCTAGCAGCATGTTGAAAATCTATTTTGAACTTTTTATCCTGAATCAAAAGGGCAACTGACTTAAACTTCATTGGAAGTATCGAGATGACTTGAAGATCAAAAGTAGCTAAAATCATTCTGATTGAGAATCCAAGATGGCCGCCATCTTGAAAATCAATATTGAACTTCTTCTCTTGAACCGAAAAGCCAATTGACTCAAACTTGTCTGGTAATGAAGTGAGCGATACTGGGCCATCTTGGCTCTCTTGTTAATATTGTACTAAATGATCGATCCACACTTCTAAGTTACAGTGTTTCATAGAAAACAGTGTTTGCAACTGTTTCGGTTTCCTTAATATGGTCACAATACTGTTTCACCTTAAAATAACACCAATTATCAATGTCTGACAAGGAGCCCGACATTGTGATTTTTGTAATGTCGACGTCATATTCATGATGTTACATCAACATACAGGTCGATGGCTATTTTAAAGTAGAATAAGGGGGGAAACAGTCTATGTATACATGAATAATTAAGTGAGAAATCATTATACTTCAGTGCAAGGTACGAAAACTACAATTATGTAAACAATTCATGCAACAGCACAAATGAGCCGGAATACAGCATTTCCTGTAAACTTGATGTGCGCGCAGCGAAGACCCAGATCACCCTGCGCGTCCTCGCAATCTGATCAAAGTCTTCGCATGGCATTTTATAGGTATCTATAGCCATAAATCAAAAGCATCTTTAAGCAGTCAGCAAAGACTGATCAGCTTGTGTGGGTGGGCAGGAATCATTAGGCCCAATGTGCTATCTTTGAAAATGACGTTCTGCTCATGTATATGCTAGAGGGCGCACGTGAAGCGACTACCTAGGAAATACGCTTAAATAGGAAAAAGTGGCGACTGTCTACTACACAGAACAGCGCTTATCTAGGAAAACTGATTTTTGCGCTTATATTGGAAGAGAGCTATCTACAATCAGCCTCGCTTTTCATAAACATTTTTTTTTTGTTAACTTGCGCGTATAAATACATGTCATATGCAGGTCTATTCTTTCTTCTGTCTTAACATGAAAGCTTGATTTGTTTCTTTCTTTCTTTGTTTCTTTGTTTCTTTCTTTTAGAACGATAATTCGACACGCTAATAATGTTCAAAATTATCAGCATATACAGTGGTACATCTACTAAAGGTCACCTCTCAACATCAGCCACTTCCCTAAAATAATTACCACTTTTCTGAAAGTAAAAAGTACAATACAAGCCATGTGCATGCCTATTCTTTCTTCTGTCTTAACATGAAAGCCTACGAGTTCTTCTTTCTTTCTTTCTTTCTTTTAGAACGATAATTCAACTTGCTAATAATGTTCAGTAATATCAGCATATACTGTGGCACCTCTACTAAAGGTCACCTCTCAACATCAGCTACTTCCCTCAAAATAGTAACCAATTTTCTGAAAGTAAAAAGTACAAATTTTCTGTATATTAAGCCTTTCTACAATACCACCTCCCTACAACAGCTACTTTTTCCAAAGGCTATTTTGCTAAAACATAAGAATCAGCCTTTCAAACCGTATATCTACATTAGGAGGAACTTGCTGAGTAACGTATATACCCTAAATATTCGACGCTCTTACCGTACTTATCCTAAAATTTTTAACCTGCACATTTGGCTAACTAGTGTAGTATCAACAAAGTTTCCAGTGCAGACCCTGATCAAACTGTTTGGATTTTGATCTGGGTCAGCACTTGATATGGTGAAGACATCTGACCTTGTTCATCTATGCAATAAACAGTCACCTTTGGCTCATTTAAAATGATGTACAAAACTGATTAAAAGCAGAAATGCTTATCAGTTGAATGTCAGATAGATCATCGCCAATACTTTATTATTACGTTTTGCCATAAACCGTAAGTGACGGAAACTAACGAGACCTACCTACCTACCTACCTACCTACCTACCTACCTACCTATCTATCTATCTATCTATCTATCTATCTATCTATCTATCTATCTATCTATCTATCTATCTACCTACCTACCTACCTACCTACCTACCTACCTACCTATCTATCTACGTATGTACGTACGTAAGTACGTACGTATCTATCTATCTATCTATCTATCTATCTATCTATCTATCTATCTATCTATCTATCTAGTGGACATTAAAATACTGCCCCAGTACCAGTCCTAGCGAGAGGATACACTCCACTACTGTTCCAGTATCAGTCCAACTGATACGACACAGTCAACAACTGTCCCAGTCTCAGTCCTACTGATATGATACAGCCCCAGTACCTGTCCTACGGATATGACACATTCCACTATTGCCCCAATACCAGTCCTATTGATAAGAGTCAGTACACTACTGCCCCAGAACTACTATTACTTATACGCTACAGTACACTTTGCTCCAGTACCAGTCTTAATGATAAGTCACAGTCCATAACTTCCCCAGTACCCGTCCTACTGATACTCTACAGTTCACTACTGCCCCAGTACGTCCTATTGATATGACACAGTACACTTCTGCCTAAGTACCAATCTTATTGATACACTACAGTCCACTACTGCCCCAGTACCAATCCTATTGATTTCCTACAATCCACTGCTGCCCCAATCTTGTCCTATTGATACAACACAGTCCACTACTGCCCAAGTGCGAGCTGTGCTGTTACCCTACAGTCAACTACTGCCCCAGTACCAGTCTTACTGATATGACATAGTCCTCTACTATCTCAGTACCAGTCCTTCTGGTATGATGCCACTATTGCTCCAGTGTCAATCCTACTGATAGCCTATAGTCTACTCTTGTCCCAGTACCTGTCCTGCTGATATCCTACAGTCCACTACTGTCTAAGTACCAGTTCTACTGATACTCTATAGTCTACTAAGCCCGGGTACCAGTCCTATTGATATCTCATAGTCAATTAGTGCACCAATACCTGTCCTACTGATACCATGTAATTAACCACTGTCTCAGTACCAGACCTTACGATACGTCCATTATTGCCCTAGTATCCGTCCGAGGACTGGTAATGTGTCTATAGTGGACTGTAGAGTATATGGAGGATTAGTACTGGGTCTGAATCAACTGCCGACACTAAGGAGGTACTGGATCTGTGCTGGACTGCAGAGTATAGGGAAGATGTGTTCTGCGTCTGAAGTGGACTGTATATTATACGGAGGACTGGTACTGGGTCTGTAGTGGACTGAACAGAATACGGAGGACTGGTACTGAGTCTATAGTTGACTGTAGAGTATATGGAGAACTGGTTGTTATTCTATAGTGAACTGTAGGGTATACGGAGGGTTGATACTGTGTCTCTACTGGATTACAGAGTATACGGAGGACTAGAACTTGGTTAGTAGTGGAGTGTAGAGTATACGGAGGACTGGAACTTGGTCTATAAAGGACTACAGAGTATAAGGAGGACCTGTACTGAGTCTGTAAAGGACTGTAGAGTATACGGAGGACTAGAACTGGGATTGTAGAGAACTGTTGATTATACAGAGAGCTAGGATGGTCTATAGTGGACTGCAGAATATACGGAGACTGGTACCGAGGTCTCTAGAAGATTGTAAAATATACTGAGGACTGGTACTGTGTCTATAGTTTGTAGAGTATACGGAAGACTGGTATTGTGTCCGTGGTGGACTGTAGAGTATACGGAGGATTGGTACTGGGTCTGTAGTGGACTGTAGAGTATACGGAGGACTGGTACTGGGCCTATAGTAGATAGAAGAGTATACAGAGGACTGGTACTGTATCTATAGTTTACTGTTGAGTCTACAGAGGACTAGAACTTGGTCTGTAGTGGACTGCAGAGTATATGGAGATATTGGTTCTGTAGTTGATTGTAGAGTATACGGAGGACTGGTATGGTGTTTGTAGTGGACTGTAGAGTTTACGGAGGACTGGTACTGGGTCTGTAGTGGACTGTAGAGTATACGTAGGACTGGTACTGGTTCTGTAGTGGAGTGTAGAGTATACAGAGGACTGGTACGGTGTTTGTAGTGGACTGTAGAGTATACGGAAGACTTGAACTTTGTCGGTAGTGGATTGTAGAGTATACGGAAGACTGGTAATATGTCTGTAGTGGACTGTAGACTAAAGGAAGTACTAGAACATGATCTATAGTGGACTGTGGAGAATACGGACTGGTACTGGGTTTCTAGTGGGTTGTAGAGTATACGGAGGACTGGTAGACACATTTGTGCATTATTCGCGGACTGTAGATTGTGTAGAGGACTGGTACTTATTAGGGGTACTGGTTCTAGGTCTTTAAGGAATATAGTGTACGGAGGACTGGTACTGTAGTGGCCTGATGAGTATACGCAGAACAGGTTTTGGGTCTGTAGGGGACTGTCACGTGGATTTCACGTAGGACTGGTACTTGGTCTGTAGGGGACTGTATACTGGGGACTGGTACTGGGTTTGTAGTGGACTGCACTGTATACGGGGGACTAGTACTGGGTCTGTACTGGACTGGAAAGCATACGTAGGTTTGGTGTTGGGTATTTAGAGAAATGTAGTGTATACGGAGTACTGGTACCTTGACTGTAGTGGAGTGTAAAGTATTCGGAAAACTGGTACTGTGTCTGTGGTGGACTGCGGAATATACGGAGGACCGGTACTGGGTCTGTGGTGGCATGTAAAATATATGGAGAACCGGTACTGGGTCTGCAGTGGAATGTAGAATATATGGAGGACTGGTGCTGGGTCTATAGTGGTGGACTATAGAGCTCCCAAGGGTCAGGTTAAAAGTTTATCCAAATGACTAAGTTCATTTGTTGTTCTTCATTACTTTCAATCGCCCGGAGTCAGGGGCTTTTAGCAGAGATTTTATCATAAATGTGTCCCCGCAGTGCCGGGCGTTTACCAGGGCTTTGCATTTGCAAATATGAAAAACCCGCTGTTCCCCGTCTCCGTACGGCCAGACGTTTCAAATAATTGGTGCATTAGTTGTTTCATATTTTTATAGTTTGACTTTGTAATAAGCTCTTTCTCATGATTCTTGTACGGATTTGACTAATAAAATAAGTACATTGCCATGTTCGTAGTTTGTCTTTACAATCCATTTTTCTGGATTTTGCTTTTTGAATAATAATATTTCTACAAGTACATGTTGTCTGCAACCAGATCAAGCTAAGACCGTTATAGAAGAGATAACAAGTTAAGTACGATTTCATTATTAGAGAGAGAGAGAGAGAGAGAGAGAGAGAGAGAGAGAGAGAGAGAGAGAGAGAGAGAGAACTTGGGTAATAGTGGTATAGTGGTAGTAACTGCCGAGATATTTTGGTAGATCTAAGTCTCAAAAACTTGACCTTTTTTTGTTTATAACCCTGAACATTTTTACATGTTACACCCATACTGCTCAGATACGATACCTATGTATATAAATATTGTCGCAAATCCCACCCCATATTGGCCGCACATGCCTCGTGTAGGCAGATGCTCTCAGAGAGAGAGAGAGAGAGAGAGAGAGAGAGAGAAAGAGAGAGCATCTTATTCGCTTTCTATTTACAATTCATATGTTTTAACTCTGCATAAATAGCTGGATAGAGTATCTTGCGTCAACTAAAGACAAAAAAAAATCGCCTCAAAGAGAGCAGTATATAAGATTTACTTCTATGTGTGCCTTTCTATGAATCCAGTAGTTTCCGTTTCGAAGTGAAGTAGCAAATACATATTGATCAGAGAAGTAGTTGAAGCTATCCACATTAGTCGAGCAAACATATTCTCTTCTAAAAGCAGTGTTTTCTAGTTCTTAAAGAACTTTTCTTTTCCTCTTGAAGGTAAGGAGTTCATAAACAGTGAGACAACTAGACAAGTTTGTGAACCTGTTCAAATATAACGTTTTACAGACAACAGGGATAAAATGCTAAACAGTTTGGCTGAGGTTATAAAACTATTTTTTCCGAGTTAACCGAAAAATGGTCTCAGGGTTAACAGACGCGATTTACGGAGTTAATCGATTTTCCGGGACAACAGAAATGTTCGTTAGCGCAAAATAAGACAGTTGTGGCGTTCCATAGGCTGTTTCGTAAAGAGGTGCTGTATGTGGACGGATAAGTATCGCTACAAAAACATTTGTTGTCTTCTTTTAGTCTTCATAGTCGTGACGCATGTAAATATAATGTAATTGATAAAGCATTGAGTTATTGTGACCGATGACCTAAAATTTATATTATATATGCAACATGAATTAACACACACACTCACACACACACACACACACACACACACACGCACGGAGTACAATATAATAAAAGACAGTTGGCATGTAAATACTGATTAACTTAGGCCTACAATTACATCAATTTCAAGACCTCATTTACAAAGCGCAAGCTAGACATGCAATAAATTATAAAACTCTACACCAGGTGGAAGACAATGTTGCATTTTGTGTTAAAATCAACGACCACCCATACTTAAAAGGATGATTTGTTGTATTTTAACACTTGCAGATATTAATTTTTCCAATTTAGTCGTTTTTCCCATTTAGTCGTTTTTCAAACTTAAGCGCTTGATATACGTTTTCCAAGAGAGTCGTTATTTTTTCCCACTTAAGCGTATTTCCAACTTAGTCTCTTAACAGGCGTAATCAGTGTTGCAAAGTTCATTACTGCTTATGAATAGATCCGAGACTCCCATTTTCTATCTGTAATGTGTTTTTTTTTTATCCAAAGAGAGCCTCTTATAGCTTTCTTTCGCTGGGTGCACTTGCAATATTCATTACGAAAACAAGCCTATTCAGATATACTGAAAAATTTTACCACCAAAATTTTTTTAAAAAATCAGATAAAAACTCTGATATTTTTCTTATTTCTGCTCAAAACATAGGTTGTGGGTACTCGTTAGAACCGCCTCGCCGAGGCGGTTCTAACAAATATCCACAATCTATGTTTTGAGTAGAAATAAGAAAAATAATGTATACCCCAGTAAACCCCAGTTTTACTATAAAAGTGGGGTTTAAGGGGGTCAACATTATATAGGCATGTTTTCGTGATGTGTTGGAAATTCTGTGCCCCAGCTTAGATATGTTTCCCGACATTCTTTAGACTGTGAGTGCTTTTCTGAAAATGGCATTTCATAGGTTTATAGCGATCCTCTCAATACGATAATAGTTATTATTATTCAATAGTTACTCAACTTGTAATAAACTTATGCAGGGCAGTGAAACTCAAACACAAAAGATCAATGCCTATATGTGCTCTTAGATTGGTCTATCAATGTAAACATAGTAATGTTCCATGTATATCTAGAACGAGAATTGTCAGCCAAGTGTTTGTTGACAGACAGCTGAATGATGGACGATTGAAGGATACAGAAAATCACGAAATTAATTTTTATATGGAGGCAAGATGATGATGCGAAAGTGCCAATTGTTTGTCTTTTTTATCAGAACGCCACGGTATTGAAGCCAAAAAATCCGACATTTAATCATTAATGTATCCGACGGTATTCATTTGTTAACCATAAATAAAAATAATTGATAGCCGAAGGGAAAGTCAATTTCATTTTCTAAAGTTGTATGTTTACGAAACGTAATTATGTCTGTATGTGTCGCTTCTTACACTGTATTCAGGCACCATCTCAGCGAATCCGATATTTGTATTTGCTACCTTAAGGGGAATGAACACACATTCAGGGGCGGCACCTCAGTCGAAATTGATGTTTCGCCGTCTGAAAAAAGGGTCCACTCTGAAAGGTAAGAATTTTCTCCCAATCGGAGAAAATTCTTCCATTTTAGAGTAGACCCCTTTTAGAAGGGGCCGGTGTGCAGGAAAGCAAACAGAAAGTAATATATGTTGTCTCCCTTTACGAAAAATGGCGAAAAATCTGCCAAGTGTATCTGGTCCTTAATACATGTACGGAAAAAGTAGTTTAATACAACTGTGGAAAAACAGACTAAAGCCAGCCTGCTCATCCGAGGAGTCAGATAATTACGTTAAGCACATTCAGTGATAATTGTATACTCCTTACAGAGGTAATAATAAAACTTATCGAGCTTTTTTATGTGCATATAGGTATGTGTCTACACTATTCGAATATAAACTACTTTCTTGCGTCACGTTTCACACGGCTTGTTTATCACCGCAGCTAATGATAAAAATGAAATAGTTGGAATTCAGAGTACAGTAAGAAGACAAATTATTGCAATGCGCTGAGAAACACTGACTTTTAACTCAAAATATTTAAGAATTCAATCATCACGATGTTTACATTGCTATTCGGAAGCCAATTGATGGAATGTATTTGACAGTGGATGTAAGGGCAGTCCAAATCATTGTCGCAATCCTGTCTAGGCATGTACTTTACAACCGCAAAACGTATGCTTTAGCGTCACGTTATATGTACATTACAATAGCAGAAAAAATGTGTACTTTATCGTGGCATTTTATTTACAAAATATTTGAAAAGATATATACTTTACCGTCGCATTCAATGCCAAATACAGTAGAAGAGATATGTACTTAACCGTCCCATTATGTTTACATTGCAGTAGGAAAAAAATGTACTTTACATTAAATGAACGTGGCAGTAGAAAAGAAAAGTGTACTTTACCGTCGCATTAAATGTGCATTACATAAGCAAGTATATTTTACACGTACTATCGCATTACAATGTATATGTATATTGCAGGAGTAAAATGTGTATTTTACTATCGCATTACGTGTACATTGCAGGAATAAAATGTTTATTTTACTATCGCATTATATGTATATTGCAGGAGTAAAATGTATATTTACTATCGCATTATATGTATATTGCAGGAATAAAATGTATATTTACTATCGCATTATATGTATATTGCAGGAGTAAAATGTGTATTTTACTATCGCATTATATGTATATTGCAGGAGTAAAATGTATATTTACTATCGCATTATATGTATATTGCAGGAGTAAAATGTATATTTACTATCGCATTGTATGTATATTGCAGGAGTAAAATGTGTATTTTACTTTCGCATTATATGTATATTGCAGGAGTAAAATGTATATTTACTATCGCATTATATGTATATTGCAGGAGTAAAATGTGTATTTTACTATCGCATTATATGTATATTGCAGGAATAAAATGTATATTTTACTATCGCATTATATGTATATTGCAGGAGTAAAATGTATATTTACTATCGCATTATATGTATATTGCAGGAATAAAATGTGTATTTTACTATCGCATTATACTGTATGTATATTGCAGGAGTAAAATATGTATTTTACCGTCGCATTTTATGTATATTGCATTATAGATACAATACGCTTTAAATTCATTCTGCTATTCACATGTGCTGTGAAATACCTCCTACTTACTTTAAGCTGAATATAAGAACGACTATCTGCTGTAACTAAACATTTTAATCTTGTTACATTACAAGTAGTTTAGATATCAAAAACTTGTATGCATGCCTTTGCTACAAGTTTAACCCAATATTGCCCAGAATTCGTCATTACATTGTCAGAATAGTCAATTACTTTCTTTAAGGGTTAAACAGAAAGTTGTGTAATTTATTCTGTCATTTTGACTTGCCTTTGTCATGACAAACATTGCCGACTCTTATCAGGTATGGCTTAGTCTGCAAAGATCCATTTCCGTTTTATCAACGTATACCCTAACTCCATTTATATCCTATGCGAAAAGTGTTGACGAACTCCAGTTTTACTACGTTTCTATTACCTACATGAACCTTCAGCCCGTTATTGTCCTGACATCTCCAATTGACTCTTCCATTTAAACTTGAAAGGATCCATTTCCAAATTAACGCATTTACTATAGCTATTCAGACACCTTGACTCCTTACTATACTTGACCCAAAACTTGATTAAGTCTGGACTTCCCTTGTTCATGTGTCTTGAAACTTCTGGACGAGCGGCGAACAGTGTCGATT
Source organism: Anodontia alba (assembly GCA_964016985.1). Taxonomy (NCBI): domain Eukaryota; kingdom Metazoa; phylum Mollusca; class Bivalvia; order Lucinida; family Lucinidae; genus Anodontia; species Anodontia alba. The sequence continues at coordinate 24,203,251 of OZ024829.1, forward strand.
CGATCAGAGGCGGCGTTCTGAAGCGTACGATTTGGGTCAAAATGTTTCCTCAGGCCTGTTTGTCAGAAAAATGTGCAAATACGATAAGGGGTGTTATATAGAAATACAAAGAGAATGTCCTTATTCCTTTTTCTTTCATCCTAATGTAAGCTACAATATAAAGCACCTGGTCAGTTCCATTGCGTCTGGAATGGGACTACACATTTAGCAAAGTTGCACTTCGGGATGAAAAGTATTCATTGCTCCGTGACAAACAATTTGAAAATAATGACGATGGTTGTGTGCCTGACATTAATGTAAATGAGTCGCCACGTCAGAAAATGAGCCTTCGGACATGTGCGCCCTGCGATGATTCAGATCAGCCTGCGCACTCGCGCATCAGAATCTTCACTAGCGCGTTTTGGATAGCCAAGGTTACAAAGATTATTCATGCGTAAAATGAAGACTCTAATCAGACTGCGCGGATGTGCAGGCTGATTTGAGTATTAGTTGGGCGCACATGTCATAGGGTACGTTTTCCCATATTGCGGCTCAAATACTCGTCTAAGTGCAAACCAATTAGTTTTAAATGTTTTTTTATTATTGGCAGTGGTACTGGATAATGTTCAATTTGAGTTGACAATTTAAACATATTGAATCAGCTTTAAAGGTATAGTGACCAACAGAAATACATTAATCAAGTGTGATGCGATGTCCATTACAGATTTAAGGGGACTTGATGCACATTATAAATCTGCCATGTCTTAAAGGGAGATAATTTTGTGACTTTCTGTTTGAATTCCAGCAAACCGAGTTCCTTCTGAATTCGCCCCTCGGGAGCAAATTCTTTCCTTTTAGAGTAAACCCCTTTTTGGAAGGGACACAAAAACAGTTTGAAAGAATTACTTCCCTTTTAACTGTATCTATTTCCCTTAAAACTGACAGTGACGCAGATTGCTGATTATCACAAAAGGCGGGTCAAAGGTATTGGATTATATTTTTACGCGCGACAGCTTCCGGTTTGTTCTGTCTGTTTTGGGCGATATCCTGCCAATACAGCTATTATGAACAGACTACCTCTAATTATCTTACTATCTGTGATCGTGTGGTAAATTAACTATTCACAATGACGTTTAATAGTAGCTTGTTGATTTTACGAATTGGAATAACTGCAGAAGATTGACTGTATCCATAGATATGGTGACCATCTCTGTTTAGCAACTGCTACCCAGCTAGCATTCTACATAAATCTATAGCGGGCCGTTATCGGCCCGTCAGCTACCCTGACGGGCCGATAACGGCCCGCTATAGATTTATGTAGAATGCTTACTGGGTAGTAGCATGTAATGCGCATCGTACGAAAAGGGCTAATAGGCTATTAGCAGACAGAGCATGCTGATCAGAACCTTCGTTGCCCGCATACAGAATCAATGATTATCGTAGCATAGGTCGACGAACAGAGCATGCCTATGATCTGACTGCACGGATGCACAGGCATATTTGGACCTTTGTTGTTCGCATATGGCATAAGAATCTATTTCCCATTACAATAACACGCTTTTTCAAATATATAGAAAATTTCACCTCCAAAAATTGAAAATTTTCGGTTAAAAACTCCGATGTATTTCATATTTCTGCTCAAAACATAGATTGTGGTACTCGTTAAAACCGCCTTGGCGAGGCGGTTCTAACGAGTACTCACAATCCATGTTTTTGAGCAAAAATAAGAAAAAAATAATGTATACCTCTGTAAAACCCAGTTTTACTATATAAAAGTGGGGTTTAATGGTGTCAAAATTATATAGGCATGTTTTAGTGTTGCCACATTATATGTTTGGCTATATGCAAATGAACTACATGTACTAAATGTAAAGCAAACTAGTCATAAATGATTTTAGTAAACGATAATTTTCAAACGGTCCCTAACATGCAAAGTGGGATTGTTTTCACATGCTTTATACTGCACCAAATAAATTCAGTGTTTCTTGTATTACATATGGAGTGATCCTTGTGTCGAACTGTTGATAGAGTAATGACCATCCAAGTAAATTTCATGTTACATGTTTTACATAGTGTTGTCAGCACTTTCTTGCACAATATGCAGCAGGCAGTTCGGAGCTAAGAAAAAAACAAAACAAAAAAAAAAAAAAAAAAAAAAAAAAAAAAACAAACAAAAAAAAAACAACAAAACTCAAAGCAATAACTAGCAGATGGGATGAAGTACAAAACAAACTTCTAAAATATTATCATTTTTAGTGTTTTTATGATTACTAAAAGCTATGGTATATTCGGTTATACTTTCAGGACTCTCTAATATTGCTGATAAAGAAAAGCAAGACTAATAAATAACAAATAACATTCTGTAAAACAACTCTGTAGTTTTATATTTGGGTTTTAAAAGAAAAAAAAAGTCATTTGATTTCTGCTTTCTCCGGCCACTTCATTTCTCGTTAGCATGTATTAATGTATTGATTGTTAGTGGATCAATAGGGGATTAATGAAGCTTCTAATGGGGTTTGTGGTAATGTGGTTAAAGTATCCAGACAGAAAATTGCATACGCTTGGTTAACGATGACAAAGTTAGGGTTTTCGTGTCAAAGACGCTTTGTAAGTGGGTTGTGTTGTTGGTCTTTGATTCCAGATGAATGCAGCTTAATTACAGCAAGTCTGCATTAAGCAGGGAAACTCCATTCATACCGCCGTTTCCCAACATTTTGAATAAATGTTAGTTTCTTATTCAAATACGATAACTAAATATCTTATCAGAGCTGAAAGTTCTTTTCTGAGTGTCAGTTAAAATATTAACGACGTTATGAACAATGCTGCGATATCGAAGAAAGAAAGATTTCTCTATTTCCCGTTTAGAAAGAAGGAAAGAAAGAGACCCATGATAGTTTGTCTTCATTTCGTTTATGATCGGCAGTAGCAAATGCACCTAAAGACCAAGCCTCAGACTTCTTTGAGTAACCACGATGTCCGAACATTACGAAAACGTGCCTATTAAAATATACTGAAAATTTACCACCAGAAACTGAAAATGTTCAGATAAAAAAAAACTGATATTTTTCACATTTCTGCTCAAAACGTAGATTGTGGGTACTCGTTAGAACCGCCTTGGCAAGGCGGTTCTAACGAGTACCCCCAATCTATGTTTTGAGCAGAAATAAGCAAAAATAATGTATACCCCTGCAAACCCCAGCTTTACTATATAAAAGTGGGGTTTAAGGGAGTCAAAATCATATAGGCATGTTTTCGTGATGAGGGGGAGTGGTAACTGATTTTACTGATACTAGAAGTTAAACGTTTTGCTAATCTGCAGGGCGATTCCATCATTAGCTGAGCTAATTAACTTTGTTTCTATGCTTCAATTCTCTGTTGTATTGTTATACTGGATTCGTATTATGACAATGTTATAACGTGTTTTGTATTAGTGACTTGGGAATAGAACTGTGATAGAAATGGACATAAACACACACACAAAAAATGCCTAAATTGCAACGGCTTGACAACTAGCTCCACCGCGTTAGCAGACGACATACATTGTACCATAGCCTTATCCCGCATAGCATTCTGTGTAAATCCTTACTGGACCGTTATCGGCACGACAGGATCCCTGTCGGTCCGATATTGATTTAAGCAGAATGCAACTGGGATCTGTTTTATCCTCCAGTTCTGTCGTAGCAAGTGATAAGATTTAGTACCGTTTGAGCATCTATTTCTCCCACAGTGGCGCTTCCGTTCACATTCAAGATGTTTGCGAAAGCAAAGCTATTGACCAGTTTAGTCCGGTTCTGAAACTTTTCATTTGGTTCGCTCGCGATAAAAAGCAATTAGCGTGTGATATGGTTTTAAAATATCTGTAATTTTATCATAAACATTTTAATTTATATGTTTAATCGGCATTGGTGAGCAATACGGATAAATTATCATTTTCAATATTCATTTAAAATGTATTTGGCAATAATAAATAATCTAAACTATTTCCGATATTTTAGAAACTATTTTGATAACCTTATTAAATGTAATACAAAAAAAAAGTTACATATTTGAGTAATGTATCTTATTAAGTCGAATAAATGCATTTCTATAGAAAAAAAAAGGTAAGAGAAAAGTCCAGGGAGTGCCACAATTACAAACCCCAGCCCTTCCCAGACACCAAGAGGAAGAGGTAACTGACAAATCCAAACAAGTACAAATCAAACAAACGTACGAAAAGCACTTAGATTAGCTCTCTCTTCCCCAAGCGAGGTAATCGCAATGCTAAAAGGACTGAAAAACACAAGAACAAAATGACACAAGATAAGACATAAAACAAATCGCCTCGTAGAATAAACCACAAAGCAACAAAGCGTAAGACTAACACCGGGACCCCCGCCTTAGAACGGTCAGTAGAGTAAACCACCATGTACCATTAGATATACATAGATTCAGATTCAGGTGCTTCAGTATCGGAAGAATTTGCTCTATTTAATTGGAGTTCTGTAGGGTATATGCGGTCCACCATTTAGTCAAAGTAAAAATTGTCAATATTTAAAAAATCATCAAGGTATCTTGAAGTTGAATTGAAAGCCTCAATAATGTCAGCCTGATTTTCACGTGAGAGAGACTTCATGAAATCTCTCTCATAACAGAAAGAAACAAATCTGCAACAAGAGGAGCACAATGAGTTCCCATCGGAATACAAATAGTTTGCCTATAATGTTTAGTTCCAAATCTAATTAAAATATTATCCAAAAGATAAACAAGGGCATCACACACTTTTTGACACGACCATAAATTGTGATTATTGTATACATCAGAAGTGAAAAAAGCACATTCTTCGTTGCTAAAAAAAAAAGGTAAGAGAAAAGTCCAGGGAGTGCCACAATCACAAACCGCAGCCCTTCCCAGACCCCAAGAGGAAGGGAAAACCGACAAATCCAAACAAGCACAAACGGAACAAACGTACGAAAAGCACTAAGATTAGCTCTCTCTTCCCCAAGCGAGGTAATCGCAATACTAAAAGGACTGAAAAACACAAGAACAAAATGACACACGGAACAACATACAACAAATCGCCTCGTAGAATAAACCACAAAGCAACAAAGAGTAAGACTAATACCGGGACCACCGCCTTAGAACGGTCAGTAGAGCAAACCACCGGGGGGTTTAAAGCACTTTTACAGCTAGCTAACTTCACCCTGGGTCCCGATGCTACTCTTAATACAGAAACACATAAAAATTCGGTTCGCATAAAGGCTCCCAACTCAGTCAATGTATCAAAGCGAAAACATAAAAATCAAATTAATCACTTTAATAAACAAAGACGAGTACCCATGGCTAAATATTCATGGCAAGCCAAATATTCGGTTAATTAAATCATCTTTTATAAGATGATGAGGCAACGTAGTATACAGTGTAGAAAAATCAAATGTAGACAATTTAGAAGCCTGAAAGTTTTTAGATTTAAATTTATTGAGAACACCATTCGAATTTTTAACTGACCAAAAATAGTTAATTCCGTCCCTTTCGTAAACAGTATCATAGTATCTAATCCAATGTTTTTAACAGCAGTAAGGCATAAAAATAGCAGTTTGGACAAAACAGTTGTCGTGCATGAACTAAAATTAGCAATAAAACGTGCTTTATAAGGTCATTTATGAAGTATCGGTAACCAATATAACGTAGAAAGTCTGTCTTGCTTTTCTTTAATACTCACTGCAAATTTAGCAGTAATATCGGTAGAATGGGTATTAACAATAGATCTCTCGTCAGTAGAAATCCGTTCATATGTTTTGGTACTACCAAGTTCTTGTATTAGAGTATTGATATAATAAAGTCGTCTCACAACAACAACAACATTATTAGCAGCTTTATCAGCTGGAGCCAAAACATACTTCCTATAAAATTCTTGGATACCTTGTTTCAAATATCGAAAATATAATTTAGGCTTAGGAGGGAGAAGATCAAGATTATTAGAGTAAAATAACACACGTTCATCAATGATGTTAAAAATCTTTAATTTCCAGTTATTTAAATCATTATACTCAACATGCTCTCGTTTACAACAGCGCATACACTAATCATTTAAAGCACTGGCAAATGTTTCTCGACATTTTTATTGAAATCAATGTGGGCTGGGAATCTATATTTAGTTCCTTTTGCACGAATTCGTGAATCAGTTATAATCTTCAAGTTACCCGTGACAATATGAACCGCTGGTTGATAACAAAATTTAGAATCTTACAATCTCAAGAATCAGGGAAACTAGTTTGGATAGCAAGGTCAGAAACTAATTTATTGAAAGTAAGTATAGTATTACGGATAGGTTTGTTATATTTATAACAAATAATAGGAGATTCCGTGTTTTTGAAATATAAAGGTATAGCTGATATAACCTTATTATCTCGAAATATGCTAGGTAAGTCTATAAATTCAATACCTTTATTAATGAATGGAATTTTGATGAAGTGACTAATGTGGTTAATTTCAGAATCAGTGTAAGGACGAAGAGCATGTTGAGTATACATGTAGCATCTAGTAAGGAGAGCTGCTTCATACGAATCATGTTTTCTATCATAAAATTTATTCGCCTCATCATCTAACTTACGTTATAAAGAAATAGACAGTGAAGCTAGTTTAGAAAGCGTTTGATGACGTCCAGAATTTAAGAGAATATTTAAATCGAAAAGAGATAAGACAGTTATATGTTTTCGTTTAAAATAACCATTTTTGCGCTTACCATGGGAGCGTTTATTACGTTTTTTAATTTCTAAAAGGGAAAAAACATCGAAATCCGGCATTTCAGAAATAATTCCTTCATGGTAAATATTATCATTTAGTCCAAGTGGAAAAGGGGTTTGTAAACGATTAATCCATTTAAGTTCAAGTTCATGTCTTAAAATATATTTGAATCTTTCGGTAGAATTCGACTTGTGTATAATTTTTTCAACAAGCTGAACCAAACCTTTACTAGATGATCAATGAATGACTAGCTCTCCGGAAATGTTGATAAAGAAACGTATCAATTTTCTTTGCTTTTTGATTTTAAACAAATGTTCCTGAACCTTGTTTTAAGGGTTCGTTTGGTCTGTCCAACATACTGCATTCCTCAACCTCCTTCGCTGCAAGTGAGAACATATATAACATCCTCTGATTTTCAGTCTAAATCAGAGTTGTTTACAACTGAAAATTGTCTATGATTAACTGAGGAAATAATAGTTGACTGACAAATTAAATCATTGCAGCAGATGCAACTCTTAGCATTGCACTTAGAAATATTAGGATATATACTGTTCCTTTTATACGGATTCTTATGTTTTAGAAATATGGGAGATTTAATTGGAGAAAGTCTAATTCTAAGGTGATTACGGAAAATATTATTGCCTAGGAAATCAAACAAAAAGTCACAGTTATCCCCTTAATTTGAGCTTAGCCTCAGTTGTCTTTAAAGGCTCCATGTTCTTCAAAACAGACATTTTATTATCCACGAAAGGTTTAATAAATTGATATATGGTATTACTACAATCCTAAAATGTTGCACCTAACAGCCTGTAAAATTTCAGTTAGTCTCTTGTTCTTGAACTGGATCAAAATTGAAATGACTTTTTATCGTATCTCTGAATTATTGTTGCAAAGATAGCATTATCAAGCATGTTTGTTTCCAAAGCAATTGTAAGAAGTTGATGCGACATATTATAAAGATGCATATTTACTTTATGACTAAATGTCATGCTGGCTGGAGCTACATGCATTTGTTAGACTATAAGACCCATGGCGTAAGAAAAAGATCCTTATTGCAATATGCAAAGAACGAATGTCTTGACCTGCGCATCCGTTCAGCCCTGGGGCTTATGTAGTTCGCTTTCCAAATCGTTTGTTTTGCGCTTTATTTTGTGTAATTAAACCCTTACCCTATCCGGTGCATTTGGAAGGCTGCTTTCTGTCAACGTCTTTAAAATCTGGCCATTTAATACAGGAAGTAATTTAAATGGTGCGTACATTTGTAACTTTGACGCAATGTATATTAAATCTTTACCAAATTCCTGACAAAATCAGCAGACGACAAACCGATGCCTTTTTCTTCTTATTTTTGTTTTCAGAAAATAATCTTTGACATTTCTTACAAATTGTTTTCTTTTTATCCAGAAAACAGGCTTTGATATTTCATGCAAATGTCTCCTCGGGTGACAATTTGCATGAAATGTCAAAAAGGGTGTGCTGGCAAAAATAATAGAAAACTTTTTCAAAATGTTGTCTGCTGAAAGTTTTATAAAGCACGCTAAGCATTAATCTGGATGATAATAATTGGTTCGGCCAGGCGTATGCAATCTGCGCCTATGCATACTATTTCCGTACATGTCTACAACTTTTGTAGGAAACAGTGTCTGATCTTCAGCTAGTAAAGGGTGCTAATGATATTTATGTTTATTTGATTAGCTTCCTGTACCAAATTAAGCTTCAAATATGTTACAAGGGATACCATATTTAACCAAAAATTCTGACGCTATAACTGCTATCTGTATTTATCGTAAAAAATGGTCAAATCTATTAGATAACCATGTGAAAAAAAAATGCTAATTGCGGGCTGGATGGTAACTGGAGTCCTTAATAAAAAAAGAAACACGTTTTGAGATCTACATCTACACTGTTTGCTAAAGTATCATTGTTCCTGGCTACCATTCTTTAGACATCTATAGCGGGCCGTCAGCTACCCTGACGGGCCGATAAAGCTTTATAAAGAATGCTAAATTTTGGGAATATGTAGGAACGCTGATTGTACTTACAATTTCAAAACGCCTTAAACAGTTTCTTTCCTGTCTAACTTTAAGCATGCTGCATTTTATCATTGATTAAAGTTATTTATCATTTCTTCTAAAACTCGTGGTTCATATTTAATTCGAGCAATCATTTCATGATTTTAATGATTATAAAGCAGGAGAAAATTCGAATGAAATTTCACGTTCTATATGCAGAGAAATGTTTGATTTATTTGACTTTTTATTCGTATATTATTCCTAATCTGTAGTTTTGAAGCCTTATGTTGTACAATACTGAAACCACTTTTAAGATATCCCAATGGCGTCATCAATCTTGTGATCATGATTTTTTGTTGTTGACATCGCTGTCTGGTTACCTTATCACTGGATATTATAGCTTAAATCGACGAGCACAGTTCGCATATTTCACTTCCCTGCATTACTTCAACAAGCTTCGTCCGACAAAACTCCCTGTTAGTAAATGACCCCTGATACTTGGTGATGTGATACGAAGTTAACTTGTTTGGCATATTCTATTGGCTACGGTTATTACACTGTCTATAAGGGCACTTTAACTCATCAACTGCTTGTCTTGTAATTTGTTTCAATATTATGATTATTCGATGCTGTATCGTTCTGGCTGAATGCAAGCAGAGCAGAAATTACAGTAAAACCTGTGTAAGAGAGCCACCTTCGAGACTGACTTTAAATAGCGTTTGATGTGGAAAAAGTTGTCTGTCTTATAAAGGTACATGTCATGTAATTTTGTTAGCAAAATTACATGACATGTACCTTTATAAGACAACCATCTTTCCAGATCAACCATTAAGGTCAATTTCCAAGGTGGCTGTCTTACACAGGTTTTACTGTATACTCTACTTTTAGGAGCAGTATCATCTGCTCAACACTGTTTGCTAAATATCACTGTGCGAATATTTGGAGTAAATATGCACTTGAATCGATATAAATACATGTATGGGCCTTGCAATGGAAAATCGGTGCTTCTGGGCATATGCGAACAAGTTCAGATGAGCCTGAACATCCGTGAAGTCTAATCAAGCCCTTTGCTGCCCGCTTACAGAATTACTGGGCATTATAAAATATGTCAATAAATAACAAAGGCCAGTATTAGATTGTACTTGGCTGATTGAGCTGGCCCTGAGGTTATAAAACTTTTTTCATGCTCAACTCAGCTGAGCATGAAATTTTTCATGCTAATAAATCTTAATTTACTGACAATTGCAAATTATGTCTTGCTATACATAGCTTAGCATGAAATTGTCTCTGCTAATAAATATGAAAATGCCAACTATTGTTGACATTTTCATATTAATTAGCAGGGACAATTTCATGGTCAGCTGAATTGAGCATGAAAAATGTTTTATAACCTCGGGGCCTGGGCCTTTACTGTTCGCATATGCACACAAGATACCTTTTCGCAAGGCACGGTTATTTATAATTACTATTTTGCAACGGGTTAAGCTTGTTGTTTTATTTAGTACAGATAATCAATTCTTATTGAAGTTCACTCGTAATATGTAAAGAGATGTCCCCTAGCAGCATGGTCCTTTGTGTGGAGCATGCGACATACATACTAGATGTACCCAGCTACAAAGTTCAAACTATACATTAGTAAGAGGAATATATACACTTTCAGGGTTGTTGGCTATTCTGTCCAAATTGGTTTTGCCTCTATTCAAAAAAACAATTCTACTCTAAAAGGAAAGAATTTGCTCCCCGGGGGAGCATATTCTGTTTGTAGAGTAGACCTCTTTTCAGAAGGGTTTTGGTGAGCGAAAAACAAAACAGGAAATCACAAAAGTTTGTCAAAAATACATCAGGTTTATACAGTCCCCTAAAGGCTAGCAAATCATGTCTATCATATTATTTCCACATCAGCAATTATTAATTTAGTACTGCAAGGCGTAGCTCAGAAGAGCAATTAATCTGACACATACTACCACGCCAGACCATTTATCTGAGAATTAAATAGCTAAGCATACTCGTATTGATACAGTCCTATCGGGTTGCAATCAGTTATTACAAATCCACACAATTTATCTGTATGGAATATTGGTCGGACATTTCCACTGATCCAAACAGTCATTCACCGACCTGCAATCAAATAGCCATACAGATGTCGGATAAAAACAACTTGTTATAGTAGAAACGATAATTTACTTGATGTTACTGATCATACGCTTAAGGCTACCAAGCACCTGAAGTACACATAGGCAACGCCATGAAACTTAATATTATCAGCAAAAAAATCGAAGCACAGGTAGCAGCTACAAAATGGATAAACGAGTATATTATTGTACAATGGCGAACATATGTGAGTTATGAGGCATTTGATTAGCGCTTTTGACATGCAAGTAGAAGGCCATAGGCTTGAACTCAATACAGTTTCTACTTATTATGCTACCTAGATGACAGCTGTCGAGTCTAGTGTTTAGATAGGATAAGCAGGCGCTTTGTGACAGACAGTAACATCAAACGTGCATTGCAAAAGCATGGAAGCAATGTTGTACAATTGTACACACATGAATCCATTCCTCATAGTTTCATCCAAGCATGGTTGGTACCATTAAAATGCGCACGACAGCGAAGACTGCGAAGACTGCGAAGACACACACACACACACACACACAAACACACACACACACACACACACACACACACACACACACACACAAATAAAAAATAAAAAAAATAAATAAAATAAAAAAAAATAAAAATTAAAAAAATAAATAAATAAAAAATAAAATCACTATAAGCTGACCGTCACTGAGAAATTAGTGTTACCATGTGTGATGCTTTTGTTTGCCCCAGTACGGGCCATTATTTATTTACAAGACATACTTAATTCAAAATCAAAGAGACGTGTAGCCGCCATATAAAGCATTACTTGAAATTCTTCTTGACGAATAACAATGACGACTTTCTTTCAAGCTCTTCAGTGAAGATCTTTATGCTACAGTCAAAGGGTAAATGTGCTAGGAAACATCCACATCCTCGAACGACCAAACAGACAAGGAAGCATTTGTACTTAGGGGACTCTATATACTTTTATAGATTTTCCGCCATTACCTATATTCATTCATCACATGACCGTCAAGTTATTCAATGAAATAATCCATGTCATAAATCAAAGGACTGATAGTCCTAAGAGTCTGCTGGCTTGTAAAGTATTGATTGAGTGCTGTGTATCTTCTATGCAAACACAATACATGCAAAGAAGATAGGTGGCATTCCAATGCTACCAATACTACACCATAAGATGGATCTCTATGGAATATATCAAGCATCTGGGCATTGTACTTCCTGAAAAGAAGACTTTCTTTAAAAACTCAATCAAATGTACGTCAAGCGAAGACTGCATATGGGTTGATTGAGAAAGTCATAGCGAGTGTTGTCTCTAAATCAAGGAAAGGATACTCGTATAATTTATCTCCTGCAAACAGAATTTCATTCATGTTGTTCACATTCCACATGTTGGTACAGATCCTTTTCTGTACAGCTTTCACCAAAAATACTAAACAATATGGTAGGCATTGATGCCCTCTTGAATCAGGACTAAATATCTCATCTCCTTGATGGATACTTCCTTGCAATAATACAGATGCATTTTTTTGTAGATTTATATGATTTGATGGACCTGGATTTTGCTCTATATCCATATTTTCACACTTGCTTACAACCAGTGGCTTCATCCAATATTACATTTACATTCAGAGATAAGGCTTTGTGAGAAAATTTACTATTCCTTGAAAAACAACCAACATGAACACTCTGTACTACATGCTTTCACTATCAATTTCTCAAAATCAGCCAGATGGAAATGCATTCTACTTTTTTAATGTATAAATAAGAATGCGTCTTTACTGAGGCATCTGTGTAAATCAGATATACATATATAATCTAACCATGTACTGATAAACTAAATACAATTATTTCTCTTCTGTTTTGTTTCTTTCTTCACAAAAAAATCCATTTTATTATCTGCATATATAGGCCAATGCAGTGATTGGAGTAATGAACCTCTTTATTTTCCAATGAAGTTTATCACCTGATTATTCCAAATGAGTGTATCTCCAGCAGCAATTTCCAGTTTCTAGAATTATTAAAGTTCAACTCTAGATATGCTCCAGTTCATACAAATTCAACACCTGATGTAGCTCCACGATTATTCTAGTACAATTTTATAATTTTACTCTATCAACTTATTATTAAGACAAGAGCAGATTAAATAAATTTGAAATGGCTATGTTCAGTCCAGATTAGCGTTAATAACTGATTGTCATTTGCTAGTGCTTCGCCTAAGCATCAACAGATTAGCCCGACCAGCTATGCCTACCCTTTTCAAGAGATTTACAGATGTCCAAAAAAGAAGGGTCATAAACCTATAAATGGGCCAGCAGTCGTAAAATAACTCCGTGTCACTGAGGTGTGAATAAAGTTGAATATAAAATGCAATTTTAAGTTAAAACTTATTTTTGATAGACTATTAACTTACACCATTAGTCTCTTTGCTATATTTTAGCGTCAGTTTGAATCTTGGTGTTTAGGCGCCCCGAAATAATCGCTTGAAGTAAGGTTAATGTCTTAAACTATCACAAAAACAAATTTGGATACATAAAACTAATACCCTGGTGTAATTTCAGTATTCAGTTAATAAATACAATGAAATAATTTAGTGCCGTGGGGTGCCTTGGGATATCGTGGGGTGTCATGGGGTGATTAGTAGGACCCCGTGCCGAATTAACGCCTTGACAAAAGTAGCGCGTGTATTACTACACCGAATTTTGAAGTCTATGTTTCAAATTGCATTATCTAAATCGATTTCAATTACAGTTATGTTAGCGAAATAAAAAAGCCATACAAAATTCCGCTGCTTCACATTCAGTTCACCGTAATAGTGCCGCATTGCGTCTGATTAAGAAGTAGTGCGCGTATAAATATACGTATAAATAGCTGTGATGAGAATCCGCTCGTAAAACCCCATGCGATTGCAAAGAGCCTGCTAGCTGTCGCTAGCAGACTCAAAAATCATATAACCACACGTGTAATAACAAATAATACCTGCAAGGCATCCCATCGATTAGCTTAATTACCCGCATTAATATTCGTATTAATCCGCTTATTGATAGCAACCAAGATGGCGTCCGCCAATGCAACTTTCAATTTTGAAACAGATGCTGTCCTTAGTTTTTGAGATGAACAATAAAGTTCAGATCGATAGAAGGGGAAGACACAACACAATTACAATGTGAACAACACGGCTTTCAGAAATGTTTACGGTTGTTTAAATTCGATGTTTTCCGGCAACAATTTTTGAGGCACTTTCAAGAACAATGTCGTCAAACAAAATCCTCACCCCCCACCCCCCCCCCACCCCTAAAAAAAAACAAAAAAAAAAAACAAAAAAAAAAAAAAAAAAAAAACAACAACAAAAAACAAAAAAAAAAAAAAAAAAAAAACAAAAAAAAAAAAAAAAAACAAAAAACAAATAAATAACTTAAGACTCGACAGAAAATTAATATGTCAAATTAAAGTCACAACTATAGTTATATTGTTTTATATTCTTGAAAATATGTTATTTACTTGGGTTCAGTAACCACTGTATAAAGTATTGATAAAGGTCAATGACCTTTAACTACGACAGCCGACCCCTACTAATTCAGTGACGTTGAATGTGATGTTTACTGTCCTGAATGAGGTTAAAGGGAATATTTATTTTTTGAAACGATTAGTTCAAATGAACTCTTCATTAGCTCAAATAAAACTCATCACTATTTTCCGCAGTTTAATGGAGTAAAAGTGGCATATTTGTCTTGTTTCTTGTTCGTTACCATTCAAGTAATATGCGAACTATTTTTTTTTTGCTGTGCAGTACTATTGAATTCTTGGTAGTGAGTTGTTCTTTTTATCTATGGGAAGCTGTTATCTTTATATATTTTGTGCATTTTGTCGTTGGAAGGGTCATGTGATAAACAGAATCTTATATTCGAGATCATTTAATATGACATTTATGAAACTTGTTGGATAATTTCGGTATTTTGCTCGCCCAGAAGCTTGCAAAATACTGAAATTACCCAACGCGTTTCATAAATGTTATATGAAATCACCACTCATGTAAGATCCTCTATATGTATATATTATACGAAAGGCTGACAACTTTTTCTGTTTGCTTTCGTTTGCACCTAAATCCGTCTGAAAAAGGGTACTACACTATAATAAAATACTTTTTCCCATTAGGAGCAAATTATTTCAGAAGGGGACAATCCAGTTTTGATAGATTGCCCTGAAAGTCTATCCATTACTCTAAATAATAGACAGTGTTGATAAGATAGCAATTACCAAGCAGTGAAAACTCAGTAACTCTTAGCGACTTCTATAGACATTTTTCCATGTAATGGGTGAAATGCGCGACGGATGTTACATTTCAAACGGAAAGGAGTATAAAATGTATGTCAATTCTGCTGTCTTCTATTGCATCAGAAATTTGCCAACCCAGTTAAAGTGTCGCTAATCGTGATAGGCCATCAGTTGTCACAGGGTTATGCGAAATTGAAACTGTTGTCAACAATTGAAATGTCTATTGATGACATTACAGCCTCGTCGAGACCTACGATGTGTTTGTTTACGGACTCATTCCTGTCGTATTTGTCATTAAACCGCAGACAGACATTAAAACAGTGGGTATGACATATCTCTGATTTTCCACCCAACACCATGCGTTATTCGCGATATTTCACACAAGAGGAAAACATATTTCTTACGCAATGCGGTGTGCAGGTTTCGTTGTTTCATGGACCTTTTTTTTCAAATTATATAAATGTGGCCCATGTATGAGCCACAGAGAGAGAAAAGGTACCTTTTGTGTGCGCAAATCGTAAGCGAAGACTCTTAACAGCCTGCACATCCACACACTGTTCCGAGACTAGTTTGTGCGCGAAAGAAAGTCAGGGTTCCAAAATTTCTTCAAATTGACATGAAGGCTCTGCTGCGGGCGCATGTGTGTAGGTACATTTTTTCATGTTACAGCGGATTATGCTAGCTTTACATGGTTCAATATCGACATTTCGTGTATTATTACAAACTAATTATGATAGTCATATTGATACATCCTTTATTAGGAATACATCCTTAATTAGGATAGACATAATTTTGATAGTAATAATGCTACAAAGTTTTCTTAATATTTTTGCGGTCAATAAAGTGATTTAAAGTAGTCAGTGAAGGTCACCGTGGCAGTACCGTCTCAGAGCGCGCCACTCCACCTAAGTCGTCCATTGACTGCCTTACCCCTATCCTTCGTATTTCTCTCCTATAAAAATTGTTTGTAAAGTGCTTTTTTTCCCTAAGCTATAATAATCTGTGTTATCTCTGTCATTCGCATATTGTCAATATAATATATGTTGACAAGTATCATCAAGGATTGTTTATGATGAGAGACTGAACAAAATATACCGAAGTAGGCATCCTTTGGAAATACTGAATAAATCAAAAACAGACAGCAGTAGACATCGTTTGATCAAGTATTGTCATTAGGAATAATAATTACAATAATAAAAAAAAACAGACAATTTCAAACGCAGCACCCCTTCTCCCGCCCAGCAGCCTTGAGCATATGCATGTGTCCAACGGTCTGGAAGCACCACAGAATTACCACTTTCAGCCCTCTATACCTATATTTTCACTATGTATTAACGGGGAAGATGGGTATATGCATAACATGGACATGTTAACGGAATGTTAAGTTTTTTGGTTTTAATACAGCCTTGATTGATAATATTAATTGCACACATCACGAAAACACGCCTATATAATTTTGACCCCCTTAAACCCCACTTTTATATAGTAAAACTGGGTTTTACAGGAGTATACATTATTTTTCTTATTTGTGCTCAAAAACATAGATTGTGGGTACTCGTTAGAACCGCCTCGCCAAGGCGGTTCTAACGAGTACCCACAATCTATGTTTTGAACAGAAATATGAAAAATATCTGAATTTTTTAGAAAAAAAAAAATCCCTTTTATTGGTTGTAAAATTTTCAATATATTTGAATAGACGTGTTCCCATAATGCAATTTAAGGTCGGTCAGACACTCTGACGGAGACCTTTCATTTGAGAATTGGTGTTTGATGTTATGTCTTTGATCGTGACCTCGGTGATTCTACTAGCGACTCTTTAGCTCCGGATGTCGGTGTCTTGAGATGTTTGCCACGAGCCCTTATACTAGTTTCATCACCGTGACAGTGATTTAATGTGACTGACACGTTTTTGTGGTGTTTTACTGAATGATTTGGGAAGCCTCTATGCGAACCGAACATTTCACATTTAATTTATACGTTTTTACAACATTGAATTCGTGTCAGTAATATCGAATAAACCCTTGGTAGTTTTACATATACTGCTGACAGTTCTAAGGCATTTGTTCTTCTGCTGATCATTCTTTTTGGCTATGTTTAGTTCCTAACTCCGAGATTATTTTCATGCTTAGGTCTGTTTAATGACGGCTCCCTTCTCAATCCGTTCCTGATAGTCGACGCCTGATTATCAATGTCTGCGGTCGGGCCCATTGTAGTCCCGTTTGTGGTTTTCTTGTATTCTGGCTTCAGATCGCCATTGAACCCCTTGCTTTCTTTAACCCAAGTGTTTTGAGTATTTGTGTTTTACTGTGTTCTTGGACGGGTTATTCAAAAATCCGTCATTTAAAATAGCGATGTCCAAGCGGGCGGGTGTCAGGCGTTGGGCGACACCCGAGGCCTACCTTTCGGTTAACTTTTTTCGAAAAAGGAAAATGTCAATAATGCCGTAAGGCACAGATGAGTTAGAGGACCCCTTAACGAACATAACATATATTTGTCATTTGGAACTGCATCAGAATTGAGGGTGAGGTTTCGCGAGATTTAAACTTCATCAAAGTCTTCCACCCAGTAGTTGTCCTACTGAACGTTCCAATGCGGAATCTCAATCGCAGTTCTTCTTTTTCTGTTACTCTGTGGTTTAGTATGTGACATTTGTTCTGTCCTTCTCTTCTTCTTTTGGTGCCTTTCGACGGTGGTGCTTCATGAGTTTTGCATTTCCTGTGTATCTTCGCTTTTAATTTTATTGTTGTATTTGGTGG
Organism: Anodontia alba; assembly: GCA_964016985.1. Taxonomy (NCBI): domain Eukaryota; kingdom Metazoa; phylum Mollusca; class Bivalvia; order Lucinida; family Lucinidae; genus Anodontia; species Anodontia alba. Next base: position 24,221,102 of record OZ024829.1, read on the forward strand.
GTTCTGCCTGGTACTGAGATAACCTCGTTGGTGGAATAGAGAGCTGGTTACGTTTTTTTTGTCATTTAACCCTTTCAGCCCCGCTGACCAAGACAGATACGTTTGCAAAGAGTGTAGATCCAGATGAGACGGCTCCTAACGAGCCGTCTCATCTGGATCTACACTCTTTGCCATGCTGTGTTTGATTTACAACTGTCACATTTTACCAGCAATGGATGTGTCCAAATGCAGAGATGCAAGAGACTATTTCAGAAAGGGGTGAAAGGCCTAAGCACTGTCCGGCATAATTTGTTACCCTGCATCTCGGTGTCTATGGTAGGTTGTAACACATCTTCTTTACTGTCTTAAGTTTATAGTAACAAATCCATATAATTTGCAACGTAAAAAGTCGGTTTGCTAAATATTCTAGTTTCTCAATGGCTCAGAATTTGAAATGTTACTTTTTAGCTAAGTAATAACAATGTTAAGTAGCCAATTGAACATAATGTTGGCAGCGCTTAAGTAATGTCTAGCATTTTTTTTTAGATTTCCCGATATCATTAATAGCATAAAACAGCCAATTTTCCAATGCCCTGCAGAGTAAATTGGTCTAGAGAGGACGAGATAAGGTCAAACCAATATCAGAGATAAGAAAAAAATGTTGGCTAAGCAAGTTTCTCAAGCTTCTCTTTTCTTATACAAACTGTTAACTGTATTTTGTGTGTATATCAAGAATTAATGCAGATACTGTAGAAATTTAGTCATCTAAGACCGACATTTTTGTGGTACAAATGTAGATAATAGAACAGATGTAGACAACAGATTTGACTTAATTTTGGTAGCACGCATTATGTACGTTCCATAACAATGATATAATTCCATCTCACTAATTATATAGTCATTATGCATAATTTTCATGCATGTTTTAAGCGAACATTCTATGTAGGACGGCAAGTGCTAGAGATTACAAGACTAAAACAGTTTTATGGTCTACCTTAAACATTCAGACATTTTCCATTACGAAAACACGCCTATTCAAATATACTGAAAATTTTACCATCGAAAAATGAAAATTTTCAGATAAAAGTTTCTGATATTTTTCATATTTCTGCTCAAAACATAGATTGTGGGTACTCGTTAGAACCGCCTCGCCGAGGCGGTTCTAACGAGTACCCACAATCTATGTTTTTGAGCAGAAATAAGAAAAATTATGTATACCCCTGTAAACCCCAGTTTTACTACACAAAAGTGGGGTTTAAGGTGGTCAAAATTATATAGGCACGTTTTCGTGATGTCTCCTTGCCATACTTGTCCTAATTAAGATTTGAACATTTTACTACCTGTTGATGTGTCTTAAATATGTTGGATGATTGGTAAACATATCGCGTTCTGTGACGTTTCATCTAGGTCTTTATATTACCTGGTCTGTTAGTCCACATTTTAGGCACAAACGATACCAATGGTATCATATGATATTTGTCCATTGGCAAATTAGCATTTCCATTGACCGATTTAGACAAAAATAGAGCGAGACTCGGCTAAGGTGTGTTTGGCTGCTTTGATGCTCAAATTGAGCAAAATTTATAATGCGAGCAAGTCATAGTAGCTGCTTGCAAAATTGTAAATCTTGGGTGGCTGCTTTTTATATGGAAATAGAAAATTATCAGGGATATCTATACATCTGCCATGACCTCCTGCAAGAATTTTGTCAGTGCCTTCGAGGAGGCGGAAGTTGATTACATGACAAAATACATACTGATTCGTTTCTTGTTGCAAAACTTTTAGAGGACCTGCTATCGGGTAAGTACCAAGTATTGACAATTAAACTTACTACAAAAAGCAGTTAGTACATTTGAAAAAAAATGTAGAAAATATATCATGACAATAAGTGGTTGTCTGTAGCCTTAACATGGTAAATTATCGTTATATCTTGCTCATTGTGCAAATCAATCAATGGATCAAATGATACTCTCCTGACGGGTGTGTTCTTACAACTCGAACCACATAACTCAAAACACAACGATTGTAAGCAGCGTTCCTTTGAATGGTTTAAATTCGATTTACACTGAAAACAACCGTTTCTCGTTTGGAATGGTGGGCACGACATTGTATTGAGATATTCAGGGACTGCACAACATTGACAAATTAAGATCGTAAGAAAAACCTTAAGTACACAGGCTAAGGGCTGCTACCAAAATGCATTCAGTGGACTAGACAATAGAATAAATAGATTAAGAGGTTTTACATGTATCTCTGAAAAATGTGAGATTTTGTTTTGAGACTTGCACTCTCTCTCTCTCTCTCTCTCTCTCTCTCTCTCTCTCTCTCTCTCTCTCTCTCTCTGTACACTAGTCTTGTTGTCTATTTTTTCGTTTTTTTAAATATATACAGACTTTTAAGTATTCGAACAGACAGGCCAGTAGAACAAGTGCAAACCCTGAACGCAGTAGGCGACATCTGATCAAGGTCTACATTAAAACTTATCCAGTAGTGATTAAACACATGAACAAGGACTACATGTGAAATTGGCTTGCTGGCATTGTAGTACACGTCACGAAAGCATACCTATATAATTTTTAACCCCTTAAACCCCACTTTTATATAGTAGACATTATTTTTCTTATTTCCGCTCAAAAATATAGATTGTGGGTACTTGTTAGAACCACCTTGCCGAGGCGGTACTAACGAGTACCAAAAATCTATGTTTTGAGCGGAAATATGGAAAAAAAATATGAGAATGTTTGTCTGAAAACTTTCAGTTTCTGGTAGTGAAATGTCTGATATATTTGAATAGGCGTGTTTTGGTGAGGAGACAAATATCGGTTAGCGATCAAGAAAATATCAAATTTGTTTGGATAAAACGTACATGAGCTGACAATGTAATTTTCGCGGCTTACGTCTTTTCGCTTGTTTCTCTGGCAACCCGCGAACATGTTAATTTCTTATATAGGATTGTTAAAAGAAATGAATGGAAGCAAGAATTTTTACCTCTGAACATGCCCTGAAACGCTACATTGCCAATTCTATACTCTCAAAAAGAATACAATTCAATAATTATGTCCTCCACCCATCTCCAGCTGAGGGGGACCTATTGGTTTTGATGCGGATCCCGTTGGCGTCTGCGTCGGCGTTGGCGTTTGCGTCGGCGTTGGCGTCCCACTTTTTTGTCTGCAGAAAATCTTATGAACCAGTGGTTGGTTTCTTACCAAATTTGCATGGTTATATAACTGGGACGTAACAAAGAAACTGACTAGATTTTGGTGACCTTGGCTTGATTGTCAAGGTCACAGCAGTAGAAAAACTGAATATTCGGTGGCAATTTCTTGTCTGCATAATATCTTCTGAATTAGTGGTTGGATTCTTACCAAATTTACATGAATATATATTTCGGACATAAAAAAGAACTGACAAGATTTTGGCGACCTTGACCTAATTTTCATGGTCAGAGCAGTGGGGGAACATTTGTTTTCTCTGAAAACACTGTTACTAGTTAAATCTATTGTATAATATTAACACTTGTTAATATATCCGGCGGGATATCCCTCATGTTTCAGCGAATTTAGCATAGCCTTTTTTTTACACCTTGTAGTATATACTTTAGTACATGTAGTGTATGTTTACAATAATCCCCGGTTTATGATTAATAACCACATGTTTAAACATTACGCAAATACTTGCAAAATAAAAAAAAAAGAATTTATCGGATGTTTCTACGTCTTTTTAAGCTTGTTCCCGCTTAGCATGCTGGAAAAAATCAATTCCACAGACAACGGTTTGAAATATATATTCTCTTATATTTCCAGGAAGTAGGCTTCAGCATTTCATGCAAATTGTCTCCTCAGGATTTGCATGAGCTGTCAAATCCTATTTTCTGGAAAAAATAAGAAAAATATTTCAATTTGTCGTCTGCTTAAACGCCCAGGGAGTGGTAAAAAGTTAATATTTGGCTAGGATTACAGTTTTTTTCTGGTTATTTTTGTGTAGCGAGAAATCAAACGCTAACATTTAATTAAAAATAAAAGAAATTCGATATACGATTAAACATATGTTGCTTTTGCAGCTGTTCCAAAATATTGGCTTTACTGACAATATAGATAAATCATACCATATATATTCCAAATATTTTAACACATTAACTCCATTCAATACGTATCCTAAAATCTCAACAAAGTCCTATTTATAATCTGATATGTTGATGTGTCAAAACTGTCTATGAATGACAAATAGTGTATACCCAGATCAGACGCCGCTAAACGCGGCGTCTGATCTGGGTCTACACTATTTGTATAAGTCTGTCTGTCGTCTGTCCGGATACTTATAGTAAACACGGTAAAGTCAGAAGCTGAAAAATAATGGTATATAAGCTGTATCCCGCATGAAATGGCTTTTGCGCATATGCGAACAACGAATGTCCAGATCAGGCCGCACATCTTGCAGCCTTACATGTATCACGGCCGTCGCTATTAATTCTGAAATCTGTATGTATGTAAGTAAGTAAGTAAGTAAGTAAGTAAGTAAGTACATTTGTAAGGACTTTATTTATAGAGGGTTACAGCATTTAGCAAAATACATCAAAGTGGATATATGTAAGGAAAGGTCTATTGCCAGTCGACTGGCAATAGCCGATTTACGTTAAAATCGCTAATGCCAGTTGACTGGTAATAGCCGATTTACGTTAAAATCGCTATTACCAGTCGACTGGTTATAGCGATTCTTACGTAAATCAGCTTTTGCCAGTCGACTGGCATTAGCAATTTTAACGTGAAATTGCTATTGCCAGTCTTTTGCGAATTTTATTTGTTATACCAGGAGTCGAACTGATGTGTGTGTGTATATCTCGCATGTTTCGAAAAGTAAACATGATTGTTGTACGATTTATAATTTATTGATACATATTCCCTATCTAGCACATGGTTTAAACATCATGCAAAACTGGACGTACGGACGGACAACTTGAAAACAGTATAACCCCCTAAACTTCGTTTGCGGGGGTTATAAATAAGAACTCACTTCTATCTAAGTCTGTGATGTTGGCTTACGAGTTTCGAACGTTTTGAGTAGAAATAAGATCAACCTCATCCGAGAATGAGAATCATTGAATTATTTCGTAAGATATGCAGGGAAAAACCAAAGTGTTACGGAGATACGGACATACGGACGGACAATTTGAAAACAATATAACCCCCTAAACTTCGTTTGAGGGGGTATAAATAAGAAATCACTTCTATCTAAGTCTGTGAAGTTGGCTTGGAGTTTGGTTTCTGGAATTCGATTTATTCCGTATAAGTATCGTTTTGAGTAGAAATAAGATCAACCTTATCTGACCTGCTGCAGTGAGGCAATTCCTGCATTAAGACTTGCTATAAGACGTGCATGTATAAGTGAGAAGTCTTATTTGCTGCTGAAAGAAGGAAACAACGTAAACAAGTTGATAATTTTACATGTATTTGCATTGAAACAACAACAAACTTTAAGCATTTTTGAACTAGCTGATGTTTAAGAAAGAAATCAGGCAATACATGTATTGCATTTAAATGCGTAATCTGGGTTTTTCCTAACTTTTTCTGCCGTCTGCCTTTCTAGACAGCGAAAATGGAACCATTCAGAGCAGCTGGTGCACTGAACCGTTTCGCTGTCGTAGAGGTCCCTGCAAATACAAAAAAAAATGTTTTCTCTTATAATGACAGTCTTTTTCTTCCTCCAATTAGTATTTATGCTAAACGGAAAGTTGAAAAATTCTTGTTTTGTTAGACAATCAATGAGGTGACCTCGCATTGATTCTTGCTTAAACAGTAGTTTTGTGGGGTTAAAGCCCAATCCTAAAGCTACAGCAAAGTCAATGACAAACAAACCACATTCAGTTCCTCCGGCTTGACGTTGCACGGGGATGATATTGAACTTAATGTTTTTGCCTGTTGGTTTTGATATGTTTGCTATTTGTAATTTACTCTCTTTGTCAATATCGTTATAAAAGCTGTCGAAAACGTTTACGGTCCCTTCTTGACAGTTAAGATTTGAAATGGTCAACCAATGCCCTAGGCTGGGACTGCCGCGATGTAAAATTTGTATCATATCATTTTCAACTTTTTTGAAACTGGTGACGCGTTGTTTATTCAGAACAGATTGAAAGCCTTCTATCTTTGGATCAGTGACTGTTTTTTCATTAGAAATTGCGCTGCATCTATAATTATGTCATTTAGCATTTTTCTATTTTCTATGTCTGCTTTGTCATTATCATGTAGAGTATGCTTACCAACTTTCAACCAGACGTTGTTAATTTCCTTTTGAGCAGTTTTATCTTTTGATTTACCCTTTGTATCAAAATTTTGCATTATTACTTTGTCTTTTTGTACAGTTTTGGAATTTTTATTACATGCGTATACTTATAAAGACAAACATATACGTTCAGCAACACGGTAAGGCAAATGCACCCGTACTGTCACAGTGAAAATGCCCACATTTTCGATCAGCACAAAAGATCAAAATCAATAAATAAATATATAAATATAACAACCATATACGGGGAATGACTAAATCTTTGTTTATGGTTATGACTGGCAATAAGTATTAAACCCGAAAACCGCTATAACCGGTCGACTGGTAATAGCCGATTTACGTTAAAATGGCTAATGCCAGTCGACTGGCATTAGCCATTTTAACGTAAATAGGCTATTACCAGTCGACTGGTAATAGCCATTTTAACGTAAATCGGCTATTGCCAGTCAACTGGTAATAGCCACCCCGTATATGTAATAGCTAATCTTCCATGAGGACCTCTGTTGTATCTACTGGTGAAGTGTGGAGACCTTGGCCACTGGTTTGGGATATGCATGATAATTTTTGTCTCAGCTGGTTCCTAATGCGTCAGGTCGTAGCTGTACCCAAATGTGCCAGGCCTTAGCTCTGTCCAAATATGCCGGGCCTCAGCTCTACCCAAAATATCTCATGCGTCAGCTCTACCCAAATTTGTCAATGTATTTTTATACCTGAAGCTTACCATGGGACACCTATTCGTATAATACCTGCACACACCTAGAGTCCTCCTTCCTATACCTATCTAAGTGACTTCATGCGTAGCAAGTCCTGCAAGACACGCAAAGAACACGCAAAGAGGATACATATATAAACTTGAATGCCTAGTTCAACCCGCACATTCGCGCAGTCTGATCAGGGCCTCCTGCGATGACCGAACGTTATCCTTCAAGTTGGTATTACCGTGTTTGTGACTTGGTGATCACGGTACAAATAGGTACATAGTTTGCGATGTACATATGATAACAGGACATTATGCCATATCATGTACAGTCAAACATTTTTATACCGACACTCGATACAACAACAAATTTCGTTATAATGACAATTTGAATGTCTAGAAACCTTCGCTCAATAGGTAACAATTAATGAGAAATTATGCAAGAATATTGCATCAAAACTTCAAGCAACATGTGTTTTGGATATTTAAAAGAATCTAACAATATCCAAAACATATATTCTATGAGTAAATAAGAATAAAACAAGGCATTACATATCATTCTGTCCATTAAGGATTCTTTACAACAACAAATTCAGTTTAATGGCAACATCTTTGGAAACAAATGCTGCCGTTGTAACGAGGGTTCACTGTACAAGCAACAAAGACAGTCTGATCAGGGTCTTCGGCTATTCGTTGCCCGCAAACAGATTTAGTGGCTAACTAAGAATATATCAGCGGACAGTTAAGTGGCTCTACTGACCGTTCTAAGGCGGTGGTCCCGGTGTTAGTCTTACTCTTTGTTCTTTATGGTTTATTCTACGAGGCGATTTGTTTTAAGTCTTGCCTTGTGCCATTTTGTTCTTGTGTTTTTCAGTCCTTTTAGCATAGCGATCACCTCGCTTGAGAAAGAGAGAGCTAATCTTAGTGCGTTTCGTACGTTTGCTCAATTTGCGGTTGTTTGGTTTTGTCTGTTTCCTCTGTCACTTAGTGTCTGGGAAGGGCTGCGGCTTGTCATAGTGGCACTCCTGGACTTTTCTCTTACCTTTGTTGATGTCAGTTTAAAGAGTCATTTGAAATTATAGAATATTTAGGCAAACAACCAAATGGCCTTGGTGGCACTGCGAGTATACACAGGCTGATCTGAGCCTTAGCTGTCAGTGCATACCTGAAATCGCCTCATTAGGTTCTACACCTTACGAAAACACGCCTATTCAAATATATAGAAAATCTCACCTCCAAAAACTGAAAAATTTCAGACAAAAAATTCTGATATTTTTTCTTATTTTTGCTCAAAACATAGATTGTGGGTACTTGTTAGAACCGCCTCGGCGAGGCGGTTCTAACGAGTACCCACAATCTATGTTTTTGAGCAAAAATAAGAAAAATAATGTATACCCCTGTAAACCCCAGTTTTACTATATAAAAGTGGGGTTTAAGGGGGTCAAAATTATATAGGTATGTTTTCGTGATGACCTTTGCCGATAGACACATTAACAGGCAGTCAAATGGACTCGCTCGTGCAACTAGCAGGACAAATATGGTAAGGAGTTATAATGTCCGAATAGGACATTATAACTCCTTACCATAATTGCCCTTGTTTATAGGACATAAAAATCCCTTACCGTACTTATCCTTGTTTATGATAAATACGGTATATTGCTTGCTGTGCCTAATATATCAGATTATCTTAAGTATCAAGTATCAATTATTTCATAGCCACAGTTATTTGGTATAAAAGCATCAGCCTGCGTGAATCTAAGATAAAAGTAATCAGAGTAATTTACTTCAGGATTAGTCGTACTGCGATAAGGAAAGGGAAATGAGACAGTTTACAGGTCAGCAAGCCGAATGTTTCCTGGAATTGATGTTTGCTCTACAACCGAGGCATGTCGCGTGAGAACCACCATTATAATATGAACTTCAATGGCTGTAACGTCTTTTGGACCATGAAAATTGTTCTAGAAACTTCGAGCCATTGAGAGTTAATCATAGGGCAAGGTCAGGAGGCAAATGGGGATAATTTAGGGCTGTTTTCCGATCTTCTATATAATCGTATGTTTTGTGTATTCATTAGAATCGTCTCAATAAAATGTTTATTAATACACCTCATTCGATGAATTCGTATACTCGTAAGCCTATTGACACTCGCGAGCTGTATCTCTAGATCACGATACTAAATGAACCAGCTCATGACAAAACCAACAATAAGACTTGCTTGACCAGCGAAGCCTGCATTAATGGAGCTGGGCATGCTTAGTAGATTGTTTTACCATTTCAACCAAAGAATACAACTTCTAGTTTGCTTTACTGCATGTCAGCCCCCTTCTGAAAAGTGGAGTAAATTCTTGCCTTCTAGCCTATTGAAGACTGGAGACCCCTAAATGGGTAATTGGCAAATAGAGCAGACCCAGATCAGACGCCGCAGAAAGCGGTGTCTAATCAGGGTCTCCTCTGTTTGCAAATAGGTCAACTTTTTTTCTTTAGGAATATCTACATCAAATAGCCTGACATACCTAACATCGAAAATGGACTCTTCCAATATATAATGTTGGAGAGTTTATTCAGTCTTCAATGGGCTAGAGAAGACCCCTTTTCAGAGAGAAGTAAAACAATTTATTTCCTGAATTACCTCTCTTAAATGTGGAATGTGTATCCATCCCGCTAAATCACTGCATATCGGCGAATATATGTACATGTACCTGATCTGCAGTCACATTCCATGCAGTCTAGTTCGGATACACGCATCTCCATAACATTTTCTGCAAGAGTAACTAGTAAGTTAATGTCTGGTAACTATCGTGGTGGCAGGCGATATGTTAAAAATGCGTAGTTTATCTCTACTACAATAATAATGCACCATGAACTGACAGAACACGTAAACTGGATCGTGTCAAGATGTGTTCATCTGTTCTGTTTTATTCAAGTCAACCCTTTCAACCTTGAGTTTCTGAAATAGATTCTTCCATCTCTGCATGTGGAAACATTCATTGCTGTTAAAGGGAGGACAATTGTAAGACAAGCATCACGAAATTATACCTATATAATTTTGACTCCCTTAAACCACACTTTTATATAGTAAAACTGGGGTTTACAGTGGTATACATTATTTTTCTTATTTCTGCACAAAAGCATAGATTGTGGGTACTCGTTAGAAGTGCCTCGGCAAGGCGGTACTAACGAGTACCTACACTCTATGTTTTGAGCAGAAATTTAAAAAATATCAGAATTTTTATCTGAAAATTTTCAGTTTTTGGTGGTGAAATTTTCAATATTTTAATCGCCATGTTCTTGTAATGAGAACAGAATGGCAAACAGTAGATTCAAATGAGACGGCTCATCTTGATCTACACTGTTTGCATAATTATTTGTCTTGGTCTACATAGCTAAAAGGATCATATGTCGATCCAATACAATTACTGTACATAGCGGCTGTAAGCCGAGGAAGCCACTGGACATTACTCTTGTCACTTATATCATTGGTCCTCACATTTTCTTCAAACTTCCTGTTTGGTTTCCTCACAATCAACTCCCTTGACAAAAGGAATCTACAGTAAAAACATTTGCTCCCGTGGAGAGCAAATTCTTTCCTTTTAGAGTAGACCCCTTTTCAGAAGAGATACAAAACAAATTTTACAGAGTTGTTTCCCCTGAAATTGTATTTGTTCCCTTTGATATTGCAAAGCAGAAGTGATCATACATTTTGTAGATTACATTTTTCGTTTAGCCACGCAATAGGCAAACTTATTTTAATGAACGTGGTATTGGACTTTGAACTTTTCGGTTGAAAACTTTTCTTATTAAAATGAACCGCTCTTTGCATATTTGAACAGCTCTGCATATCCAGACAGACGGCAGACATGAAAGTAAGTACAAGTATCGTTTACTAATGTTATATAAGAGGCTTGTAGTTTATTTTAAGAACATCACGAAAACATGCCTATATAATTTTGACCCCCTTAAACCCCACTTTTATGTAGTAAAACTGGGATTTACAGGGGTATGCATTATTTTTCTTATTTCTGCTCAAAAACACAGATTGTGGGTACTCGTTAGAACCGCCTCGCCGAGGCGGTTCTAACGGGTACCCACAATCTATGTTTTGAGCAGAGATATGAAAAATATCAGATTTTTTTTATCTGAAAAATTTTCAGTTTTTGGAGGGGAAATTTTCTATATATTTGAATAGGCGTGTTTTCGTGATGAAACAAACAGTGAACTTCGCGTAGCCTGACCATGCTGCCACTGTATGCAGCCCGGTCTTAGTATGTACTATTCGCATATCCTATGTAGGACGACACTCAAGGTTTGTTGAATGAACCAAAGTTAACCAAAAAGTCGGACAAATAAATTTTCTTTTATTTTACTAATTTACGTTGGGGATGTTAATCCTTTTACAAGAAAAGGCAAACTTTGCTACTTCCTTCTAGAATATGAAATTCATTTTATTATTTAAAGCAATGTTGAATAAAAGTAAGCATAATACAAATATTCGCATACTTTTGACGACAAAACTACAAGCGATTTGATTTTAAGGTTTCAAATATCCTGGACATTTTTTAGTTCACATAATTTGTTTTCTTTGTTGTATGTTTAGATAAATCATATTGAAGTCGTAAAGATATGACATATCTTTCTATATAAATACGGATCAAAATATTTGCTTTGTTATTATTTAATATGTGTCTCAGATGTCGACATAATTATTTTTTACCAATCTATTTATCTTTCTTTTTTGCTATACGCATTTTTTTCTTTTACATGAGATGACAAGTAAACTCCAATCTTGTCAGACAGATACCATTAATTTATATTCTCAGTGAAACATTATAATGCATTCAGCTAAAAAAATAAGTAATAAAAGAAACGAAGATATGAGATTTCATATAAAATACATTCATAAGTTAAAAAATGAAATGAGAAAAAATAAGTTAAAAAATCAAATGACTAAAAAAAAAAAAAAAAAAAAAAAAATAAAAAAATAGGAATACCAATTTATGTAACGCAGTCTAAGATTATATTTGTGGCTTAACATAGTACAGTGTACCATCGATTTTGCTGTCTAATGTTTTCGCCTTTCCTTTGCTATTTACCGTACATTTATTTACTTACCCTAAATGTTCGGCACCTCATTCTTGTTCTGAAATTTCCCCTTTGTTATTTACCATTCATGTATTAACCCAAACTATTCGGACACCTTAACTACTCATCATTCTTTAACTACATGTACCTGTTTATGTGTGTCAAACGGCTGGATATTTCATCACGAAAACACGCCTATATAATTTTGACCCCCTTACCCCACTTTTACATAGTAAAACTGGGGTTTACAGGGGTATACATTATTTTTCTTATTTCTGCTCAAAAACATAGATTGTGGGTACTCGTTAGAACCGCCTGGCCGAGGCGGTTCTAACGAGTACCCACAATCTATGTTTTGAGCAGAAATATGAAAAATAACAGATTTTTTTATCTGCAAATTTTCCTTTTTGGTTGTAAAATTTTCAATATATTTGAATAGGCATGTTTTCGTAATGGTAAAACAACGCAGACCTGGGCAAGATGACGCATTCCATGACTCCACATCGTTTGCTCAGGCCTGCTTGTCTCCCCAAATAGTTAGGAGAAATTAAGATAATTGCTATTTAAACAATAACTCCAATCCGCTGAATTTAGGTCCTGACATAATCGTCTGCCTTAGGTTGCTGATCCGTAAGAAATGCCAAGCCGCATTTCCTAAGATAAATATAAAATATACCATTTATTGTTTGCTACATGTACAACTGTACTCAAGCCTTCATCGATGTAAGAAGAAATTATCAGACGTTACATGTAAGTATGCCGTTGCTTATTTAGAGCTCCTTAGACGCCTAAGTTCAGTTGGTAGTGGAATACTAGGTCAAGAGAGTTGAAGGGACTTGATGAACCTGGAAGATTTTTCGCTATTTGTAACTGGGCATCACGAAAACATACCTATATAATGTTGACCCCCTTAAACCCCACCTTTATATAGTAAAACTGGGGTTTACAGGAGAATACCTTATTTTTCTTATTTCCTTGCCGGGGCGGTTCTAACGAGTACCCACAATCTATATTTTGAGCAGAAATATGAAAAATATCAGATTTTTTATCTGAAAATTTTATTTGAATAGGCGTGTTTTCGTAATGGAGACAACTATTGTGTTTAGGTACACCAAGCCCCTTCTGAAAAGAGATCTACCTTAGAGGGGCCTCTGCATAAGAAATATATCAGATCGTATTTTCTGCGATGCCTTATAATGCGTATCACAACATGTTTTTGTGGAGAAAGAAACAATATTTATACCCATCTCTTTAAAACCTATGTAACCCTCAACATTTTCACCATATATGGGAAATGAGCAAGAGTTTGATTCCAAAGCATATTAAGACAGATTTATGCACTGTTCGTAAAAATGTTCAGCAAGCGGTAGAAAACAAATTGAAAAGCTGGTTTAAAAACTGCAAAATTCTGACAATGGACATGATAATATAGACCACTACATACATGTACTCTTGTTTCCACTATATATTATGGAAGAACATACAGTACACATTACGTTGACTTGCTAACTCAATGACGTCACAAATATATTTACGAGGGGAGTTCAATAAGTTCGTAGAACTCAGGGTTTAACTCACAGATTGGAAGATAGTTTCAACATTATTTTTCAATATAATCCCCCTTTACTTCAATGCATTTGATCCACTTTTCTTTTAAGCAGTCTATGAATAAAAGTCGTCTATTTGGTTCTCAAACCAAGCCTCTGTAGCAGCCTTGAGCTCATCATCGTCGCGAAATCTCGTTCCACGCAAGTGGGAATTCAAATTTCGAAACAGATAATAATCACTTGGGACCAGGTCTGGACTGTATGGCGGGTGATTTAACTGCTCGAACGCACTCACGAATAGCCGCTTGTGCAACTCTAGACTTGTGCACAGGGGCATTATCATGCAAAAGAAGGACACCAGCAGCTAGCTTTCCCCTTCGTTTTTCTTTAATAGCAACCCTTAATTGTTTAATGACATTGGTATAGTATTCTCCAGTACCTGAAGTACCAGCAGGCTTGTACATGTAACCTATAAATATAATCCCTTTGGAGTCCCAAAACACCGTGGCCATTACCTTGCTGGCTGATGATTGGGTACGAAATTTCTTAGGTAGAGGTGAGCCAGGGCGCTTCCATTGCATGGACTCTTAGTATCTGGGTCCCAGGGTGAAGCCAAGTTTCATCTCCTGTTACAAGATGAGTGTGAAAGTCTTCTGGATTGGCATTGTACACTTCCAGAAGTTCTTGACTTGACTCCACCCTTTGCTGACGATCTTGCATGTTCAGGTTTCTGGGTACCCACCTGGCAGATACTTTTGACATGCCTAAATGTTCATGGATTATAGTATAAACACTTCCATTAGAACTACCACATTCTGAAGCAAGTTCGGCAACTTTGATTCGGCGATTGTTTAGCACAAGTCCCTCAACACGGTCGATCATCTGGCTGATGACATCAGCAGGGCGACCCGGCCTTGGGTCATCTTCTAAGGAGTCTCGCCTACGTTTAAATTCTTCTGACCACTTTGCCACTGTGGAATACTTTGGGCTACTATCATCATACACATCAGCCATGCGCCGATGGATTTCTTTGGCCTTTGCACCCTCCTTAGTAGAGGAACTTTATGACTTCTCTGAACTCAATATTCTGACTTTCCATTTTTGCCTATGGGTATAGGTTTTGAAACAAAAAGTAAGAGCAAAAATGTACGTGTTGACTGAACGGCTGTTATCATTCAACTGACAAAGGTTTACACTATACAAAAAGAAAAAAAAAAAAAAAAAAAAAAAAAAAAAAAATTGAATTGTATAGAAAAAGACCGAGTTCTACGAACTTATTGAACTCCCCTCGTATTTTACAACGGTTAAGCTTACATAATTAACTATTATATAGATCTGACTGTCTCTCTCTAAGGCAATTACGTTTCTTTTTTCAGTTCCATATTTCTTGAATTATATCTGCCGCGCGATAAGAAAAGCTGTCTTCAGAGCAAAGGCAGACAGCAAAGGTCCTGATCAGACTGCGCGCATGCGCATTCTGATCAGGACAATTGCTGTCTGCTTACCGAACCATTGGGTATCATAGAATATATCGGCGTATAGCAATATTGCTGATCAGGCTTCATGACTTCTCTGGCTGATCTGTATCTCAAATATTCGCATATGCCCAGAAAACATCTGTTTTTCTCATGGCGCGGTTCCATTCTAAATAAGAACTATATATAGATTTATTCTGCGATGAATTAACCCATCAAGTATAGAAAGAATTCTATTAACTGTCTGCTTCTGATGTAAGTTGTAGTTATTTATATTTTAAACTAAAGCTTCACAATTCATTTTCAATATACAGTAAAACTCTAGTCTGTCTCCGGACTCTGTCTTTTCTATCATTTTCACTTTATTTTCAAAGGTATACATTCTAGTACAACTTATAATGATTTGATAAGTTATGTCCTTCGGTGGAAAAGATAGATTCTGTAGTAAAACAGTGAAATGGGATTAAAGAGACAAATACAGCTACAGGAAGTGATAAAGAATGAAAAAAAAAAAAAAAAAAAAAAAGATAAATTGCAGAAACGACTGGAGCCAGTCTAAGTAAAACTCCTATGAGGCTCATTTACCGATGCAGATTCGAACTCGTGTTTGCGTCCCTAGGAAATTCTTCAAACAGCTCAAGAAAACAAATGTGTAGGCATATTTTAGGAATATTCTCTTCTTTTATTATGAAAATATGTTGGGTGTTGCACTCATTTGAATCATCTAATGAGTACACTCAACAAACCATTATTCTACAGATCGGGAAAAAAACAACAAAACCCAGTCAGCATTCTACGTAAATCTATATCGGGCCGTCATCGGCCCGTCAGGGTAGCTGACGGGCCGATGACGGCCCGATGTAGATTTACGAAGAATGCTAGCTGGGAACATACGTCAATTATCCCCAGTTGCTTTCTGACCTGCCCCTATTATTAAGCCTCAGTCGCTCGAACTACCCATGTCTAGAACAAATTTCCATGGTCCCATAGTTGTTCAAGCCACTGAAGTTTGAAAGTAGTCAAACCTGATATGGTGCATTGTCCTTTCTGATTGTATAATCATGACGTTGACACTCCTATGTGAACCGTCCAAGCTAATTCTCTAGAAAATATACTTTTTTAACCATAACATTTTCTGTTTTCTCATTTCTGCACGAAAACATATGATTCTTGACGTCAGTAAACGTACTTTCGGATATGTGCGCCCGGCGAAGATTCAGATCAGCCTGCGCATTCGCGCAGTCTGATCAGAATCTTCACTGAGCGCATTTTGGATGGACCAGACTGCAAAGGTCATTCATGCCGTTAACGAGGACGCTGATCCAACTGCGCATTTCTGATTTGAGTGTTCATTGGATGCACATGTCCAAAGACACGTTTTCTGACGTTGTTACTCATATGTTGGGATGTTCTTCAGAAGCGCCCCAAGGAACCGCTTCTACATGTAATGAGTACCTACAACGCTTTACGTTATTTTTTGCATAGAAATAAAAACATATATATTTTGATGCCCCTATTAGGTACATTGTATCTAGAACTATGTACGCCTAGGTATATAATGGGAAATATATTGGTTATTTAGCATATTAAAACCCTTGTCCTGCTGATCAAATTAAGATAACACGCCAGCCTAATTTTCTGCAAATCAGATTACTGGATCCAGATTGTTGATATAAACTCACTTATTTAATGACAAACATTGCAGAACCAGATCAGTTGACCTTCAGAAGCCAACTGATCTGGATCTACAAATGAATATTTGACTTGACTCAAGAAGTTACAGATATATTGAAAGTATTGTGGAGAAGATACATGTAGCATATAGCTCCTTAGGAGCAGTTTCTTCTCTTTTCCACGATATTTTGTTACCTGTTGTTAGATTTTCCTTAGAACAGGGGCCATATTTTCAATTCAAGTGATTATTCGAGATAAGCGAAGTTGAAAACAGGAGTCGATTGAACGTTCACTTGTCGACTTTATCTGTTCTCTTTCCATTGCTGTTAGTGACACTCCACATTATGAAAACGCCTATTCAAATACATAGAAAATTTTATCTCCAAAAAATGAAAATTTTCAGGTAAAAAAATCAGATATTTTTCATTTTCTGCACAAAACATAGATTGTGGGTACTCGTTAGAACCGCCTCGCCGAGGCGGTTCTAACGAGTACTCACAATCTATGTTTTGAGCGGCGAGGCGGTTCTAACGAGTACCCACAATCTATGTTTTGTGCAGAAATAAGAAAAATAATGTATACCCCTGTAGACCCCGGTTTTACTATATAAAAGTGGGGTTTAATGGGGTCAAAATTATATAGGTATGTTTTCGTGATGAATCCATATTCCGCATTTTGAGGTTGACGGGCATACAATGTACCCACTTGAATGATTATTGAGTTAGCAAAGGGTAAAGAGTTTGAATGATGTAATGCACCGATGACTGTATTATAATCAGTTTTTCATTTGAATGCATTGGGTTAAAACGATACTTTACCAAACACATTGCTTCGACCTATACTCGTACTAAGCCAAATAAACTAAATAGACTTTAAACACAACACAAAATCTTAGATTAACCAGGGCCCAATTGTTCAAAACTAACGATGTGGTTAGTTAACGTATCGTTTTCTTTTTTTTTTTTTTTTTTTTTTTTTTATGATTAAATATAGCATTTACGCTTATATTTTTGCTGAAAACATGTGAGTAGTTTTGCAAAAGCTACTCACATTTATTTTTCAGAAAAAAATCCCCCGTGATTTAGATATTTTACTTACTAGAACAGTTAACATTTTGACCACTAATGAGTTCGTTAAGCTAATGATTCTTTGAAAAACTGGGCCCCGAAACGTAAAAATTTGATACACACAGAGAACATAAGTAAAGAAGCAGCATTCAAGTAAAGACAAAACAAACAATCGATTTTCACATGTAGTTAATATATATATATATATATATATATATATATATATATATATATATATATATATATATATATATATATATATATATATATATATATATATATATATATATATATACATTGTATAATGTATATATATATATATATATATATATATATATATATATATATATATATGTATATATACGCTCGTATATATATATCATGTTTCTCATTTCTCCAATATATATCAGAAGCGCGCCTCTCATAGGCACATCTAATTAGTACAACAACACTTTTCGTGAAACATCAGAACTCTTTTTTTTATCTTAAGTTAGGAACAGTAGATGCATGTTCAGAATATATTATGGGAAATGAGGAAGTTTCTGTGAAAAAAAAAGAAAAAGAACATTACGAAAACACGCCTACTCAAATATACTGAAAATTTTACCACCAAAAATGAAAATTTTCAGATAAAAATATGATTTTTTATATTTCTGCTGAAAACATAGATTGCGTTTCCTCGTTAGATTCGCCTCGACGAGGCGGTTGTAACGAGTACCCACAAGCTATGGTTTTGAGCAGATACATGAAAATAATGTAAACCCCTGTAAACCCCAGTTTTACTTTATAAAATTGGGGTCTAAGGGGGTCAAAATTATATAGGCATATTTTCGTAATGTTGACAGATGTATGCAGTAAAACGATTGTAAGAAATAAACAATAGATTAAAGCTTGTTAAAAAAAACCTGTGAACACATGTATTAAATGACGTGGCCTAACAAGCGATTCTAAATAAATTTGAAACATAAAAAAGCTTATCCTAACCAGAAAAAATAAACTTAAATAAAGAATATATGTTAAGAAGCATTCCATCCCTTTTGTCATTAAATATATTAATTTATTAAAAAGAGAAACAAACACTTTTTAGATTTAAGAAACAAACGGAAGGAATGCAGATCTAAGCCTTTCGACTACTTTTTGACAGTGCAAACTAGTTAAACTTGCATTACCAGAACTATTTTGTCAAACAAAACCGCTGTACTTTAATCTTCTGCAACAACGCTTGATTTCGATGTTTTAAAGATAGAAAGAAGGTAATCTCTTATTATTTTATCGTTTCCTTTGTCCTTTCCTTCCAGCCTGTGGGTGCTCTTGTTTTTATTAGATGGTAATGAAATGCATTTATTGCTACAAGAAGAGTAAAATCTCTTAAGGGGGCGCTTGGTAGATTGACTACCATCTACTACAAGGGAGACGACTTTTGTGACATCCTGAGTACTTTTCTACACACCAAGACCTTTCTGAAAAGGGGTCTGCTCTAAAAGGAAAGAATATGCTCCTGTAGGGAGCAAATTCTTTCCTTTTTAGGGCAGACCCCTTTTCCAAAGAGATGCCAATTTATTTTCACAGAGTTTCCTCCCTTGAAGTGTATGCATTCCTTTTAAGAATCTGCAGCATTGGCATACCCTTTCTTCATTAATCCTTGTCTGCTCTTTGACATAAAACTTGAAGTGGTGAATAAAATAAAGCATTCCACAAAGAACATGAAAGAGTTACCGACTTTAGCAGAACTAGTGGTTCATTGTTATGCAAACCTCAAAAATCATGCGTTTAAAATCATTCCTTTGAAATGCCCACAGACCTTAGTGCATCTGGCGAAGAACACGTTGTAAATGTATAGGAGGTACAAAGATCTACTTCGTACAAACGAGCGCAAATTTACGACTATTACCGCAATGATTGCGCATATATTACAATAAGACTTATTTTAACCGCAGTCTTGAAGGCATCGCCATTACGTCGCGCGAGATGTTTTAAATGCAAAACTAATTGTGCTCAGTAAAGGGCAAGTTAAAAAAACAACAACAAAACACACACACACACACACACACACACACACACACACACACACACACACACACACACACACAATACAACAAAAAAAAAAAAAAAAAAAAAAAAAAAAAAATTAACAAAAAACAAACCAAAACAAACAAAAAAAACCTAATCCCTAAAACGGTAGACACTCAAGCAAGACCACGGTCACAAAGTAAAACCTTTACAAGGCACCGCGAAAAGAGTTGAAATGAAGGGTAACGCCGCCGGCAGCAACACTAAGGCAGTGGAGAAATCAACACGTTGGCGCATAATCACGGAATCATAATACTGCATTCTCAAATATTTATATCTGCTCAATCAAAACAGAACACGTATTGTACAAAATAAAATACCTGTTTGACAAATTACTTGAAAGAAAAATATTTCTTTATCAAATAATCGACACTGTTTCCACCGATAAAATTGCATAACCTCTTTTAACTTTTAACTTTAATTTATCGCCATTATAAAAGGGAAACAACTTTTTTACCTCCTACTTACTTTACGGTAGACCTATCCCCTTCTGAAAAGGTTTCTATTCCAAAATAAAAGAATTTTCTCCAAGGGAAGGACTTTTTTTCTTTAAGTTAAGACCCCTTTTCTGACAGGTGTTTGAATTTTGATATAATTGCCCAGCTAGCATTCTTTATGAATTTACAGCTGTCCGTTATCGGCCCGTCAGCTGCTCTGACGGGCCGAAAACGGCCCACTATAGATTTATGTAGAATGCTTACTGAGATGTCTACTCTGCCAGTGTAACATTCCCCCTAAGGGATGTTTAAGGTCACTGAATATACTTGATAGATGTTATGGCATTCTGATACAAGGGAGTGAACTTTGTGACTTCCTTTTATGTTTTGTTTTCCTGCACACCAAGTTCCTTCTCAAAAGTATCTGCTATAAAAAGAAGACCTCTTATCAGAGGCGAGGCAAAATCAATTTTGAAAGAAATTTCCCTGCAAAAGAAACTATTTCCCTAACATACACAGACCGTCGATCGTATGTATTTTTTTTTTGTTTTTTTGTTTGTTTTTTTTTTGTTTTGGAAATCGAATTTCAAATTCGGTTTAGCGACTCGCATTTAACTGGCTGTGCTTTTCTAGTATTTGAACGTCAATTAACCGTATTTTACTCCATATACAGTGCTAGTTTAGTGTTTGAACTTGAGTCAATCATTTGTCAGCCATGCGGGAAATATTAATGAAATAAATTCTGATACAAATGGACCGTTGGTAACAAACAACACATACAAATACAAAACAGAAGACGTGTTTTTTTTTTTTTTTTTTTTTTTCGTAACGAAATTCAATTCTATTTTAATCTCTATACATATGTACAACATCAGTATCAAATATCACTTCCTTATGTTATTAGATTTTCGTCGCGGCTGTGTATGATTCGTAAGATGAGAAAACGTACCTTCTAAAATGCACTCCCGACGAAGACTCAGATCAGCCTGCGCATCCGCGCAATCTGGTCAGAGTCTTCGTTGTCCACTTGAAGAATCTGTTGCATCCTTTTCTATCCGATAAGCGCCCAGGGAAGATTCTGAATACGCAGTCTGATCTGAATTTTCGCTGGGCGCACATGTCCGAAGGTACGTTTTCTGACGGTGCGCTGATATATACAGTGTTTTTTTTTTGTTTTTTTGTTTTTTTTCACTTAAGTTTGATTGTGAATTCGAATCGTATCGTATAAAATGCATATTTCACTGCAGAGGTGTTTTGAATAACAAACTCTCATTGATTTATGTTCTCGTGATAAATTGTTTTAAATATTTTCTGTGATAAACATATTTATCTTTTACAGCTCAATGGAGAAGAGGTAGTTCCAGGGAAGGCGAGTGAACAAACGTAGCGCAACTAATTTTTTGGACTGGTTACAAATTATTGTGCCGAAAAAGAAATTGGTTATGATCCTTGGTTAGCATATTCGTTTATCGTCATGCAGAAAGTATATGAGAGAGCAGAAGTAGCAGAAAGCCGATAGATGCTAAAGACGAGTTGTACAATACACAGTATTCTGTCTGGTAGTCATATCGTTTTGAATACAGGAGTAATACTTGAATGTTTAACGCTTAGCACTCTGGGTAAACTTTTTCAGTAGACGACATCTTGAAATATTTTTTCTTACTTTTCCAAGAAAACAGGTTTCGACATTTCATGCAAATCGTCTCCGATGGAGACAATTTGCATAAAATGTCAATTCCTGTTTTTAGGGAAAAATAAGAAAAAAAAAATATCATTAATTTGTTGTCTGCTGAATAAGCCCAGAGAGCGGTAAAGGTTGATTCATTTCTTTGGTTATTCATTGAAGGCTCTGCTTCATTTTGATTCATTAGGGAAAAGTGACTTGGATGATAATTAATTTGCGAAGGGCGATAAGTTAAATACTGTTAAAGCTAAGGATAATGTAAATGAATACAGATAAGATAATTATGAAGAACATGTTGTCATAGTTTTCCCAAATATTGGGACATTCTGTTACAATACTTATTCTTAAAATTAATTCGGATTCATTAAGGTAAAGTGACTTGGGTGATAGTTAACTTGCGAGAGGGAATAATGGTTTCAATGATGTTAAAACTAAGGATACTGTAAATGAATCCAGATAAGATAAAAATTATGAATAACTCCATACTATATTTGTTCTAAAAGAAATTCTGATTCATTAGGGTATGGTGACTTGTATGATAATTAATTTGCGAGGAGACGGTTTAAATTATGTCAAAGCTAAGGATAATGTAAATGAATACATATCAGATATTAACCCTGTCCTGCTGAACCCGGATATATCCTGCCTTTGTAAACAGTGTAGATCCAGATCAGTTTGCTTCTGAAGAAGCCAAGTGATCTGGATCTGCACTGTTTGTCATTAAGTATGTGAATTATTATGAACAATCTGGATCAAGTAATCTGATTGGCTGAAAATTATAAGTGGGTGCGGCATCTTAATTTATTCAGCAGAACAAGGGTTACGAACCAGTAACAGTATTTACCATTAATATTGGGAAACTTTAACTCCTTAACATACTTGTTCTAAAATGAACTCTGATTCGTCAGAGTATAGTGACTTGGATGATAATTTATTTGCAAGGATGATGGTTCAAATGATGTTAAAGATAATAACAATGGAAATAAATACATATGAGATAAAATTATGAAGGACATATAACCGTAGTTATCCTTAATATTGGGACATTTTATCACCTTACCTTACTTATTCTAAAATCAATTCTGATTCATTAGGGTATAGTGACTTGCATGATAATTTAATTGTGAGGATGGTAACATAAATACTGTTGAAGCTAAGGATAACGTAAATGAAATGAATACAGATACGATATGAAGAACATGTTGTCATTTTAACCTTAAATATTGCGACACTTAAGTTCCTTATCTTACTTTTATCAAAATTAATTCTGATTCTTTAGAGTATAGTGACTTGAATGGTAATTAATTCATAAGGATGATAATTGAAATACTGTTAAAGCTAAGGATAATGTAAATGAATACAGATAAGATATGAATAACTAACCGCTGTATTTACTCTAAAATTAGGGACACTTTTACTCTCTACCATGTTTGTTCTAAAATTAGTTCTGATTTATTAGGTTATAGAGACTTGGATGATGAAATTGTGATGATGACAATTTAATTACTGTTAAAGCTGAGGAAAGTAAATGATTACGGATAAGATAAAACGTTATTATGAGGAACATGTTGCCGTAGTTATCCTAAATATTGGTACACATAAACTCCTTACCATATTTTTCTAAAATTAATTCTGATTTATTAGGATATAGTGACTCTTGTGATAATTAACTTGTGAGGACGATGGTTTCAACGATGTTAAAGCAAAAGGTAATGTAAATGAATACGAATAACATCATGAAAACATACCTATATAATTCTAACCCCCTTAAACCCCACTTTTATATAGTAAAACTGGGGTTTACAGGGGTATACATTATTTTTCTTATTTCTGCTCAAAAACATAGATTGTGGGTACTCGTTAGAACCGCCTCGCCGAGGCGGTTCTAACGAGTACCCACAATCTATGTTTTGAACAGAAATATGAAAAATATCTGAATTTTTTATCTAAAAAGTTTCCTTTTTTGGTTGTAAAATTTTCAATATATTTGAATAGGCGTGTTTCCGTAATGAAGATGAAAACTATGAAGAACATTTTGCCGTAGTTATCCTAAATATAGATACATTTTATCTCCTTACCATACTTGTTCTAAACGTTTAACAAGTCCATTTCACTACATCTACTGATATGTCTAAAACATATTGCATTCGTAGCGTGCAGTGTAGCTCCAGATTATCGGGATGCATTCTATAGCGTCTGTTTTTGATCTACATTGTTTGCTGAGGCCCGTCTATCTGAATACTTAAGGTAAATAAGATTCTTCAAATTATTAGTAAATCAACGCTGGAATTACATTTTATTAGAATTTCAAGGGCACTTTAGGAGAATAGATATACTTTCAAGGGCGACATTTAAAAAAAAATGGTTTTCGCTCCGTTATGAAAAAAAAGGGTCTACTCTAAAAGTCAATAATTGACTCCCGTTAGGAGCATTTTTCTTTCCTTTTAGTGAGATCCCTTTTCAGAAAAGACTAGGTGTGTAGGAAAGCAAAACAGTAGTAACATAAGTTATCTCCCTTGTTAAAACAGCGGAAATTACCAAGCGTTTCAAGTCCGTTTAAAAGTTATTGGTCATTTTAAACATTTTACTAGCAGTATAGATTCAAGATATACTGTACATTATATAGTAAGAATAACGACGATGCGAAAATGCATGCACCATTAACACATGGTTGGCATAAAGTATTTCAATAGTTCTAGATCTTTCCGTTTTTTCTACTGCAAGGATTCCTCGTTTAATTGTTTCAAAGCTTTGTGTTGTGAAAACGCTTTCAATCCTGATTTTTCTGAAATGGACTCTTCCATTTTTGAATTCGTGCACATTCTTTATTTCATAAAGGGAAATTAGCCAAACATATAAAACAGAATGTCAAACATTGTAGATCCTGATGAGACGGCTTACGATGAGCCATCTCATCAGGATCTACACTGTTTGCCAAAAAATATAAAATACAAAAATAAAAAATAAAAATAAAATAAATATATATATATAAAAAAAGGGTTTAGTCTGTTTATTATTTTTTTTATGAGTGCAGTGCCTAGAGACGACTAGGGTTGTCTCTCTATCAGTTTGCCGATTTTTATTTCATCAAAATTAGACGTTGACACTTAATTTTAGCTGCTGAAAACCCCACTTAAATAGGCGCATGTTTTATCCAGCTGAATTACTAAAACTGGTTAATGATATCGGTGTATATACGTACTGCGATGTAAAATTCCATGCATTTTATGAAAACCATGAATTTTAAAATGCCGACCCTCAGCTGGCTAATTTTCAAAACAAAACAAAATGTGAGAAAAGCAATTTTGATGCATACATCACAAAAACATGCCTATATAATTTTGACCCCATTAAACCCCACTTTTATAAAGTAAAACTGGGGTTTGCAGGGGTATACATTATTTTTCTTATTTCTGCTCAAAACATAGATTGTGGGTACTCGATAGAACCGCCTCGGCGAGGCGGTTCTAACGAGTACCCACAATCTATGTTTTGAGCAGAAATATGAAAAATATCACAGCTTTTTATCTGAACATTTTCAGTTTTTGGAGGTGAAATTTTCTATATATTTGAATAGGTGTGTTTTCGTAATGTCAGTCTCATTACATGTAGTTGTAGCCAAACTTTGACATCTGCTTTTAATTATATGTGTTATTGTTAAAATAATATGAATGGATTTCATTTCCCACTCAGCAGTGAGTCACTATTTGTGGCCAAGGGCAAAGTCAGACATCATCGTTGAAAATCAATTCATCAATAAATATTGCTTTTCTGCAGGAAAGTAACAAGCACCTTTTCCTAATAATTAGCTGCGTGAATCAATACATAAAAATATCAAAAAGACGATGAAAATTTTATTTTAGGATTATTGGTGTCATTAAGTCTGGGTTTTGCAGCACGAATATGACGTTTTTATAAAAGTTTCGTGCAGGTGCATTAGAATAAGGTAGGGCAGGAAACACGAAGCCCAGTTACACTTTTAATATGTTTTAAAGCATTTAAAAACTCGGTGACCTAAGTTTTCTTGTGAACGACAGCAGTTTCTTATTAGCCAGGTATTGAATCAATAGCCGAGAAAGGAGCCTCTCGGAGTGATTTGCTCAGTTTGAAAGGTTTCTATCGGTGTGAAAAGACACGACTATTGAAGCCACAACTGTTACGCCGGTTAACAATAAAACTGTATGATCCGAAACGTCCAAAAATGTACCTACGGGAATATGCGCCCAGCGAAAATTCAGATCAGCCTGCGCATTCGTGCAGGCTGATCAGAATCTTCACTGAACGCATTTCGGATAGCAAAGGATGTCGTGTGTCTTCATGCGGTGAACGAAGACGCTGAGCAGACTGTGCGGATGCGCAGGCTGATCTGAATCTTCGCTGAGCGCACATGTTCGATGATACGTTTTCTGACGTTGCGGCTCTTATGATATATAGGAAATTGAAACGCCGAGCAGCTAAAGTTTCGTTCAGTATATAACTAGAGGTAAGAGTCGATATCTAATCCAATTCAGGAATTTTTACTTCAACATTCGTTGACTAATCAAATCGTCCCACTTTCTACAAAGCTATAGAGTCAACAATTACGTTACATGTTTTTCAGTTATTTATTTCAATGTTGCTATTCAGTGCAAATGGAATAAACGGTGCTTAATATTTCGGCTCGATAAACACTGTGAATGGATAAACGGATAAGTTTAAATGTGTACTGTGCTCAAGGAGATATCCCCACCCCCAATAAAATGTGAAACTAGTTACAATGGATGATGTACTGTTCATTCCTGGATAACTTTGATAACAGGTGTCCAACATGGTCATGAGAAAAGCGTGGATTAATGTAAAGAAGACAGCGGCAGTATCGTTTCTTCTTTCTTTTGTTTTACACATTGGTAAGTACCATAACATATGCAGTTTCATTTTAATTTTAACCCATTTAAGACTGACTAACCCACTCACCCCCACGCATAATATATATTGGAACAGTCCAGTCTCTTTTTGTGGTAGGTCAGGCTATGTGGTTTAGATATTCCTAGAGAAAAATGACTTAATTATTTGCAACAGTGGGTACCCTGACCAGATGCTACATTCTGTGGCGTTTGATTTGGGTCTGCACTGTTTGCCAATTACCGTTTTGGGCTCTCCAGACTAAAATGGATCAACCCTTAGCATTCTGAGAAAAATTTCAGCAGACTACATTTTGAAATAATTTTCTTATATTTCCTAGAACATAGACTTTGACATTTCATGCAAATTATCTCCTGAGGAGACAATTCGCATGAAATGTCAAATCCTATTTGCTGCGAAAGGTAAGAAAAAACTGTTTCAAATTGTTGTCTGCTGAATTTGTCCATGGGGTGGTAAAGATTAATATATGCCACACGCCTTTAACTCCTGCCTGTGAGATGAATGGTTTTCTGAAAAGAAATAATTGAGATGCTTTTGACTGTATTCCAAGTAATTAATAATATTTCAAAAGCTTATATTTTACTATTTTATTTTTTGCTTGAAACAAAGTTAAAATGGTTGGAATTCTTATTTAGATCTTCAACAAAAATATCAAAACATTAAGCAAATTTCACGAAATGCAAAATGCTGAGGTATTTTATTTCACTTAGAGCGATTTTGCATGTCAGTTTTAAATGTTTTGCAAATATTAATGTCTTGAACCGTGAGAAAACCGTTTTTTGTATGTTTTTTTTTTTTGTATCTAATTTACAATATCAGCTAAATACATTCTTCTGTGACATTCTTTGTTGCACATGCCCAGTTTCAATTTAAGGGAAGTCAGGTTCCTGGTTTAATCCATCTTTATTATCTCTTCTACAGAAATGTTTATGTTAAATGCAAACAGTGTAGACTTTGCATCTGATCTGCGTCTACTCTGTCTGCCTACATGTATGTTCAATTTTTGAGAAGCTAGGAAGTACAAAAATAAGGTGATGGGATCATATTTTAAGTATTTTAGTAGTCATACATGTAGGTTTTCTTTCGGATATTTCTGTTCCAAAATCCACATGTTTATTTGTATGACTATGGTATCCTTACAGGTAAATGCACACACACACACACACACACACACACACACACACACACACAGATATATATATATATATATATATATATATATATATATATATATATATATATATATATATATATATATATATATATATATATATATATATGTGTGTGTGTTACGTCCTAGGCGGCCAAGACGCACCGAGGGTGACTTCCAATTTGATAAAGCTCCGGGTTGGGCGATGCCTAACTGTACCACTATACAGAAGACTCTAACGAAGTTAGAAATTTACATTTTTTTTACATATACTATTTACAACACATATAATAATACAGACATTAACAATACAATACTTTACACAGTTTGACGCAAATCTCTTCACGTTGGCACGGTTAGGGAACTATACTGGTATATTACTTAATTAACCTGGCTTGGTTAATCTATTTGATACACTCAGTATATACCCAACCAAATGAGGATAATTTGTGCCAATGTGAAGAGATTGCCTCCCTTGACTATATATCAGTGGCGCCTTAATTTTATTTTTCTAAGTTTTATTATAATTTTATTTTAATTATTTATTGAACTCATTTATATTTATCATTAAACACATTTCTCTATTTAGTCACAGCCCAAATAATTTCCTTTCATGTCGGAACCACTTGAACGCCAACTAGTTAACACTTCTGGCTGTTGACCAAATCGCAATAGATTCTGGTTTGGCGGCCTCTGCTCGCCCAAGACTGGAATCTTGGTACTGCACCTCACATTGAGAGCAACTGTCCTTGGAAGGACATGGAAGGACACAACGAACTGTCCAATTATAATGCAAACGGATCTTTTGCGTTGTCTAGTTGTCCTTCGAATTGGACTGTATCGGTGAGTTTATTTATAGTAAGGCTATACTCGTGCCACGTATCGTATTAATACTATATATCAATTTATTAAACCTTTCCTGGATAGAAATAATGTCTATTATTGTGGAATATTGAGCCTTTGATAATGATAATTTTATTTTACTAGGATGGCATATTTAGCAAACTGTGTACTAATCTGACATATGGTCCTCATTAAAAACTTCTAACAATATGTACATAGTATACACATTTACATTGTAAAATGCGGCCGACAAATCCGCCAGGTCGACGCCAGTGCATCACGAAAACATGCCTATATAATTTTGACCCCCATAAACCCCACTTTTATATAATAAAACTGGGGTTTACAGAGGTACACATTATTTTTCTTATTTCTGCTCAAAATATAGATTGTGGGTACTCGTTAGAACCGCCTCGTCGAGGCGGTTCTAACGAGTACCCACAATTTATGTTTTGGGCAGAAATAAGAAAAATATTAGCGTTTTTTAACTGAAAATTTCCCTTTTTTGGTTTGTAAAATTTTCAATATATTTGAATAGGCGTGTTTTCGTAATGCAACGCTTGTGCATCTTGGCCATATGTTGATCAAACGTCGTCCCAACGTCAAGTGTCCGTCCGGGCAATTTATAATCTAAGACATAAAACACGGTTGGAGTCTAAATTTAACAGACTAGGAATTGCAATTAGAGCGTTTCTTTGAAATAAGCGAATAAAAGAAACTACATATCCTAAAAGATGATGTCTGCTGAAACGAGGACACTGTAAAGTCGAAAAGAACACAGAACAAATCGAACCTGAAAATATATCAGTAAAATCTGAAGATTTGATCTGAAATAAAAACATTAATAGTTGCGCATTAGTTCATTAACCCTTGTCCTGCCAAACCAGATACGCCCTGCCTTTGCAAACAGTGTAGATCTAGATCAGTTGGCTTCTGAAAAATCCAATTGATCTGTATCTGCACTGTTTGCCATTAGGTATGTGAATTTATAACAACAACCAGGATCAAGTAAATCTGATTGGCTGAAAATTATAAGTGGACGTGGCATTTTATTTTATTCAGCATGACAAGGGTTAACTTACATACTTAGGCATTTAGGATAAACGTAGTGCCTCCCCGGCCATCTTATGATTGTCTCATCCTAAGTCCTCACACCGTAGATCAATTTGTGACAGACTACTATTCGACAGTGAGGCGACAGAAAGGCCGGGAGAAGGAGCACAGACGTGTCATTCTGTGTACTAATAAAATTAACAGTATCTTAACATTAAATAAAAAAAAACAAAAAACACGCGCCTCGATGAATCTCTGTCTGCACAAAAGAGAAACTAGAATGTTTTTAAACTATTAGTTACAAGACATGGACTGACTGGCAAGTAATGCGGACCGTCCGTGTACCACATGCTAATAGAGTATGCCATTATTATTATTATTATTATTAACACACTGCTTTCGAAAGAATGTGTTTAACTATTAGATCGAAGACAACAACTAATATGCTTACAACATAAAATCACCTCGAGAGAGCTTGGACAACAAATCGTCGTGAACAGTGCATGATCTTGTGATCAAAATGCGTTGATGACGTCGCAGAACAAGGTGTCTGATCAGCGTCTGCACTGTTTCTTAGATTACAGGAAGTTAAGGGTTGAAGGAATTAGTCTTAAATCCGTTATCAGGACCATTTTCCCGGCCGACACTCGGAGACACATTACGAAAACACGCCAATTCAAATATATTGAAAATTTTACAACCTAAAAAGGAAAAAAAATCAGAAAAACATTCTGACGTTTTTCATATTCCTGCTCAAAACATAGATGTTTTCGTTAGAACTACCTTGGCGAGGCGGTTCTAACGAATATCACAACCTATGTTGTATAGCAAAATAAGAAAAATGATGTTAACCCCTGTAAACCCCAGTTTTACTATATAAAAGTGGGGTTTAAGGGGGTCAAAATTATATAGGCGTGTTTTCGTGATGAATTGACTCACTAGTACTGTCAGTGCTTTGATTACTTAATGCAGCATTTATTCCAAATAACGGAGCAACGCTATGAGAAAAGGGTTCTTTGAGGTTAATAAAGTAATAAAATAGGATTTAAGGGGAAAGGATGCACTCTTAGAGAGGCATCAGTCAAAAACTGTTTATGCCCCCTTCTGCAAAAGGGGTCTACTCTAAAAGAAATGATTTGCCACCGAGGGGAGCAAAATCCTTTTAGAGTAGGCCCCTTTTAATAGCGCCGTCTTGTATGGGTCTTTGCTGTAGATCTGTGTACATGTATTTTCAGTATCCAGTGCCGGATTCTGCAAGCGGACAGCGAAGGCCCTGATCAGACTACGCAGAGCACACGTGATCTGCTCTATGCAAGTGTCCCCAGGACACATTAACTCATGGCATGGTTCAGTTATATTTAAATCACAATGTGAAAAAAAGACCCTAATGCCTTTTTCAAACAGCTTTTTCATACATGCCTCGAAGACTCGTATTCACATGGTGCGAATCATTTATGCTGCCACATGCAAGTGGTCTATCTCATGTTGGACTTAAATAATCGAGACTGGCTCCAGTCTCCATTGACTATTTTTCCTTATAATCTGTTTAATAATCCACTAAAATAAAACCAAAGTAATATCATGATTATAAAGGCTGGTCACTAGAGTTATCAGCCTTTATGGACATGATATTTGTTTGGTTTTATTTTAGTGGATTATCAAACAGGATTATGAGAAACATATTTAGTCACTGGAGACTAGAGCCAGTCTAGAAATAATCCTAAACATCGTAAAAGGTCATTGGTACCAATTTAGGTTTAGGGATAAATATCGATACTTGTGCTTAACCATAGACAGAATTGCAGTAGACAATATTTTATTTTATTATTATTATTATTTTTTTTGTTGTTTATTTTTGAGAGAAAATAAAGTTTGATATTGCATTTGAATCGATTTACATGAAAAACAAAGACATTTTCTCTGGAAAGTAATAAATTAATACTTATAAAAATATGTCGTCCGCTACAAGTTTGCTTGTCGCTTTAAAGGTTAACAATTGTCTTCCTTTGGGCGCAGATATTTCATTACAAGAACATCATTAAATACTTTTACTGCTTTTGAGTGGCGGGTGAGTGTGACGTGTGTGTGTTTGCGGATGTGTTGGGGTGAATAAAGTAACCAACCGCATTTTGAGCCATAAAATATGAATTAAATATCATCTGCTGTTACCGGGTCCTTCTTTGTCTGGCTGGGAATGTCACAATGACACTGATATGTAAATGAGGATTCAAATTACCCTACCACTTCGCATTTTTAGTGGGAGATGGTAATTTGGCGGCGGGGTTTATGTTAAAAGCAAACCGAATGCAAACCACAGATTTATACACCAGTACTGTGTAACCTCAGGAACTTCTGGGAATTTCTCCGTGTCAAGCGTACCGTGATTATCTGTTCTTTATAAAATAATCCAAGAAACGACGGGTACATTTTATATGGTAATAAAATCATCCTAACAGATACAAAATGCTATACATGTGAAGGTTGTGTTTTGTATACAGTATTGCTAATTCATTTCTAATAATACATGTACATGTATGTACCTGAATGACTTTGAGCCTGTTTTGCATGAGTTATGATATATACAGAAATACTCGGTGATTACAAATGTACATGTAGAATTCTGTTATACATCTTAAATATTCACAACCCATTCTCTTAGCTACTCCGTCTGCAAACGAACCTCGGTAGCCGGAACACCGATGGCTCGTTTACAAAGGCTGATTAGAACTTGCTTTTTGAGTCCTTACAAAAATTTTCCGATAATTCTAAATATTCAACGAAGTTTTCTTGTTTTATAATAAAACTGTATGTTGCTTGTTCTCATTAGAATCGCCTCATCGAGACAATGCTAGTGAATACACTTAACATACCATTATTGTATAGAAGATTGAAAAGACTTCCATAAATAACCGCCATTTGCTTCCTGACCTGGCATTTTGATTAACCATCAGTGGCTCGCACCACCCATGTCTCAAACAATTTACTTTGTGAGTAGTTTAGCAGTTCTTTTGGCATTTACCATGGTCCCAAAGGTGTTCGATCCATTGATGTTCGACCGTACTTGTCCTAAAGTTTTAACAAAAAAAGTATAAATGAAATACAGTGAACCCTCATTACAACGACAGCATTTGTTCCCAAAGACGTTGCCATTTAAATGAATTTGCTATTGTACAGAATACTTAATGAGCAGATTGATTTGTAAGAAATGCCTTGTTTTGTTCTTATCTTCTCATAGAACATATGGTTTGGATATTTGTTAGAATCGCCTCTATGAGGCGATTCTAACAAATATTCAAAACATATGTATAGAGGCGATTCTAACAAATATCCAAAACATATGTTTCCGTAAAGTATAATATACAATATGCTTGTATAGTTTGTGACTAATTGTTACCTCTTAAGCGAAGGTTGTGTCACACGTCAATTGTCATCATAACAAATTTTGTCGTTGTATCGAGTGTCGGTATAAAGAGGGTTGTATGTAATCCACAGTCGTGAAGGGCAGCCTTCGAAAGGAGAAGTGATAAAGGACAAAGAATACGCCACAGTTGCAATAATAGGCATTTTATCGAACCGCAGCTGTATCTCCTGAATCAGCTTTAACACAAGAATATACAAATAGAGAGAAAACAGTTATCGTAGTGGGTAGCCGTTGAAGAAAGATACCACAATGCTAGTATGACAACGAGAAAGTATAACCCACGAAAATGAAACAGGAAAAAAGTGGACAGCCTGTCTCTCCTAACATTTTTACACATACTAAGGCATGGAGAAATTCCTGTCATGATTGTAAGTGAAGCCGATCGAGAATGGTGTGGACGTCTGAAACCAATCTTCCTACTGGTATGGGGGAAATGAGTAGGATTATTTTGTGTTCGCTTGTTTTGTTAACGCATAGTATCTCAAGCTGAGTGCTGTTTAGGACTGCGCACTGTCTTAGATTAACCCACACTGTACATGTAGCAGATTACAGGCTAAAATATTAGTATTATTTTTAAACGAAAATAAGGCTTGTTAATCCATGTGATTCACTGCCCACAAGCAGATAATGCACAAAATGTCAAAACTTATTTTCTCTGAAACAAATTATACAAACATTTTGGGTATCATCTGCTGCTGATAAAAGTACAGTTTATATTTATAGAATTTGTACATAAATAACGAATGTTTTGCAGGGTCGCAGACTGATCTGGGTCTATATCGCATACATATGCGACAAGGTCTCTTACATTTTATCGCAACTCTGTCGTAAAGTATGTCAAGGCCTCTGCGACGTATGGCATGGGGAATGAATATGGGTGTCGCCAAAGTTTCTTGCAGTTATCAGGGCCCAGTTCTTCAAAGCTAACGATGTCGTTAGTTAACGATTCGTTAAAATTAACATCGAGTGATACGCAAATATGCTGAAATTTATTGCAGAAAAAATGTAAGTAGCTTTTTCAGTGCAAAAGCTACTCATATTTTTTTCAGCAAAAAATATAAGAATATTGTATGTTGATTCCGCTAAAACAGTTAACGAAATGACCCTTAACGAGCTCGTTAAGCTAACGACGCTTTGAACAACTGGGCCCAGATAATTTGCGGAGTACAATAAATTTGATTCCCATTTCCATTTCCAACAAAGGGAGCAGATGGCCATTACCATTGATACATGCTATAAAGTTATTTAGCCATGATGATAATGACTGTAAAGTCTATAGACAGAAGTTGTGAAACATAATCGATACCCGACCGCCTTTGGCTGCGTCTCATTTTAAAATTTCCAGCAGACTGCATATCAAAATAGTTTTTTTCTTATTTTTCCCAGAAAACATGATTTGACATTTCATGCAAATTGTCTCCAATGGAACAAATTGGAGACAATTTGCATGAAATGTCAAATCATGTTTTCTGGGGAAAATGATTGGAGAGACAATTCGCATAATTTTCTGGAAAAATAACAAAAAAAAAAAAAAAAAAAAAAAAATAAAAAAAAAAATAAAATAAATAAATAAATAAAACAACAAAAACAAACAAATACAAAAAAAAAAAAAAAAAAAAAAGAAAAAAAAGAACATCATGAATTTATCGTCTCCTGAATAAGCCAAGAATGTGGTAAAATGCTTACTACAACCTGCATATATCGAGTGTATCGCTCAGCTCCTGGCCGGAGCACGCCCAAAGAACTGCTAAACTACAAATAAACATTTGTGTGGAATCACTGAGTTCAGAAATGAACACCTGAATGTCAACTGGTGTTGCTACAGGTCTTTCAGAACAAGGTCACTCACATGTTTCACAAGTTAACTACCGGGTGTGGCTCAGAAACCACAGTTTCGTATTTTCAGTTCTATCACATAATAGCCTGGTCCCTTGACACTAATAACTGAATAAATGAGCATGTAATCAGAGGCCTTGTTAAGGAGGAGTTTCAGGTGATAATTCTGGGATAATTTTTCTTATTTCTCCATGAAAACATATGTTGTGGGTACTCATTAGAAGCGCCTCGACGAGTCGCTTCTAATGAGTACCCACAACATATGTGTTTATGGAGAACTGAAAAAAATTATCCCAGAATTATCACCAAATACTCGTCCTTAACAAGTCCCCTGAAATTATAGTGTAAGCATGCGCTTAACATTCCACAAGAAATATTAAAAGGTGGGTTTCAAAGCCAATCCCTAAGTATTTAGATTTATTCTTTTCAAGTCAGTTGAGGAAAGCTTAGGAATGCATTTACAGACAAGAATTTCGCATAACCAGTCAACAACCTATGCATAGGATGATAAAACTACCTGTCTGGACGGTCCCGAGCCTTACGAAGGTCTATGTTTTCGAAGGTGTCATGTCATAAGATCGTTCGTAGATCCCTGCCTCTGGTGCAAACATATGCCGTCAAGCTCCCTTTTCACAGGGCGTGACGTATTACAGATGCTAAAATGCTAAACATTTGACACAAAGAAAAAACAAATTTCTGTCGCTGGAATATTAATCACAGCTGCTGAGTCTTAGTAAATCATACAGTCGCAGTATCTAATATACCAAACACTGTAAACTAACACGAAGCGTAACCTCTGAAAAGGGTCCTTTTTTGCATGTACAAACAACGAAGGCCCAGATCAGACTGCGCGAATGCATTCGCGCAGTCTGATCTGAGCCGTCGTTGTCAGTTAACAGAATCATTTGATATTGTTTAATATATTGATGCATAGAGTAATCCCTTATTATACTGCACGGAATCACAGGCTGATCTGTGTCTGAACTATGCGCAAATGTTAGAAGGTACGTTTACTCTTGGTGCAACTTATATATATATTCACTTAGTTCTAAACATTATTTACAGCTGCTACATATATAAAGTTGCACTCTTTTGCCGGGAATAAATTAAGAGAAAAACAATGTAGTGTAAAATAGTGAAACATACTCGTACACAACATAGCCTCAGACAAAGGTTTTTTTATGGAATCCAAATGATTTTTATGTTTGATCCGAAATCTGTCCTATGGCCCATTAACAGAAACCAGTCGTATGGATCAATAACAGAAACCTTTCCTGTGGCCCATTAACATATAGCATGTCGTGTCGCCCATTAACAGAAACCAGTCGTAGACCCTTTGCCACGCGGAGTCGGGGAATCTAATGAATACCCAAAATGTACCATGTTAGCCCTAACGATAACACGACAATGAATCTACTGTGAAAGAGTACGAATTGTTTTCCAATTAAAAGAGACCCCTTCCCAGAAATGAAGCAAAACAAAATCCATTCCCTTTTACATCTTTTCATCATGACGTGAACCAAAGGCACCACGAAAACATGCCTATATAGTTTTGACCCTCTTAAACCCCACCTTTATACAGTAAACTGGGTTTAAAGGGGTATACATCATTTGTCTCATTTCTGCTCAAAAACATAGATTGTGGGTACTCGTTAAAACCGCCTCGCCAAAACATAGATTGTGGGTACCCACAATCTATGTTTTGAGCAGAGATATGAAAACTACCAGAACTTTTCATCTGAAAGTTTTCATTTTTTGGTGGTAAAATTCTCAATATATTTGAATAGTCGTGTTTTCGTAATGAAAAATATTTGAGCATATGCACATAAAAAGCTGCGGGCAAGCAGCTCATTACGAAAACACGCCTATTCAAATATATAGAAAATTTCACCTCCAAAAACTGAAAATTTTCAGATAAAAAAAATGTGATATTTTTCATATTTCTGCTCAAAACATAGATTGTAGGTACTCGTTAGAACCGCCTCAGCGAGGCGGTTCTAACGAGTACCCACAATCTATGTTTTTGAGCAGAAATAAGAAAAATAATGTATACCCCTGGAAACCCCAGTTTTACTATATAGAAGTGGGGTTTCAGGGGGTCAAAATTATATAGGTGTGTTTTCGTGATGTGTGGTACATGGAACCTAAATGTCAAATTGCAATACATATGCATTAGTAGCAACGGCTCTGGCTTGTGAAATTGGTTAATTGGTTGTGCTGAAATAGGGGTCGATCATGCAAGCTGAATTGAAGAGATTGATACATTTGGTATATTTTCTATTTATTTTTTTTTTTACAAAAGAGACAGCTTTTATGGCTTCCTGTTTGCACTTTTGCAAAAAACATCCTTTTGGAGAAGGGTCTGTTCTAAAAGGAAATGAGCAAATTATTATCTTTTAGTGTATACACCTTTTCAGAAAGGAAACAAAAGCAAACTAGAAGAGGTACTTCCCCCTAAACGTGTATATATCACCTTACTATTACTGTATACATCTCCAAAAGAAATTATACTCACTTGAAAACATTTGCCTCATTTCTGGAAGAGAGCTATACCTAAAGAAATAATTTCCCACCTGGGAGCAAAATCCGTCCAGTAAGATAGCTCGCTTGGAGAACGGATTCATATAAAGTTGAAACAAAGTCTTATCCTCTCTAGTAGGCTGTCTTTCAACTTCAAAGGGAATAAAATTAAACCCATTATCTTCTGCTATATTTCAGGGCCCGTTGTTCAAAGCATCGTTAGCTTAACAAGCTTGTAAATGACAAACTAGTTAACAGTTGTTGCTTAGGTGTTTTGAAATACATTGATAGTTTTGCTGCAAAAATGTGGGTAGCTTTTGCAATGCAAAAGCTACTCGCATTTTTTCAGCAAAATATTCAATGTATTTACTGTATTTCTAGATAGAAAAAAACTTTTAACTCAATGTTAGCCAACAGCTTCATTAAATTTTGAACAACTGTGCCCTGAAAATTAACTTAGTTGTGTGTAAAACACAGCATACACGCCCTTGTATTGAAGTTAGAACAGTACATCCTTTCAACCAAGCAGACCAAAACAGGAAACTTAGCAAACAGTGTAGCTCCAGATAAGACGGCTTGTGTATCGAGCCGTCTCATCAGGATCTAAGCTGTTTGCCTTTCTGTTTTTTTTTGTTTTTTTTTTTTGTTTTTTTTTTTTTAAATTTTATCTGACACCTCTGCTTCGAAATGGACCGGTCCAAATTTAAAAATGAAATATACTTTTTCAGAAACTCAGGGCCGAAATGATTATAGCACGGACTCTTGTTCTCAACTTTGCTAACCCTAGCATCGGAGAGATATACGATTTATTTCGATATAGGAAGAAAGCCTGAACATGTCTGTATATAAAACAACTGTATAGCAGACATGCATTCATTGCATTTTGCGAAAACTTGCTCGTTTCTATGGAGGCCCAATTGATACTTTAAAAAGTGTACTAAACCTTGTGAATTCAGGGTAAAAACATAAAAAAGAATAAAATGCCCAAAACAGAAAACAGAATATTTATTTTCGTATGCACATATGCAAACATTACGTCATTAGTGACACCCTAATTTTTTCCGCATTTAAGAGAGAGTACCTCGTTTTCCTCTCTGACCTAAAGTTTTAAATTTTACATGCAAACTGCGTTTCAAATAAACCTTCTATCGTTTTCTGTAGCCTTTATTGGAATGTTTATTTGAATGACACATTGTTTTAAAAAAAAATTACCAGACATCTTTCGGGTGTTCTAGCTTATGGTTTTGAATAAAAATTATTCGTATAGAACACTGCAGTTGTACTTACATGTATGTAAGTCTTACGCATGTATATTGAGGGGAACAGCCGCGCATGCCAATAATTTTAAAACCTTTTTTGACGAACTATATTGGATAAGAATGTACGAAGGTCAAACATAAAAAACTGACGTTATTTCCGCAAACTAAAATGTTCATCTAAATTCCATAAATTTTAAACCATCAGGGTACAGTGAACTAATTATTTTTCCCATAGAGCTCCATAGTGATTCAACCCTTTTTGGTGCTTAAGGGTTCATTTCAGGGTATGGCTGGGCTTCTAAATTTTGTTTTAATTCAAAGCCCAGGCTTAGCATAGCAAAATAAACCAGGAAAAATACCACCATCACCAGCACTTTCAGGGACTTTTTGGAGGCTGAATGTAGCAACCCCTCAATTGGCAGGTATCAAAAATTGAAACTTTGCAATTTCACCACTTCTTCTTTGGGCTCCAGCAAACACACACAGAAACATTTATTTCTTTGAAACAATCAGAAAATTACAAACAGACATTTTTTTCTTCAAATTAGAATGATGAGTTTTAATTCATCTTTATTATTAACCAATCACAGGCCCCCTTACACAAAATAACTACCCCTGGCTTCCCTACACTTTTTTGCACCAATCAGCAGTCCTGTCACAATTGGTTCACTGTGCCCTATAGAGCAACATTTTCCCCCAATAAAGCACCAAAAAGCACTATATATCAATAAAATAAACTAATTATAACTAAATAATGTCCTTTGTTTTTACTTATTTGCTTAATTTTGCTGATAGGGACACTTTTTGTGTGCCTACCCCCCAGTAAAAATACAGCAAAAGTCTCCAATATAAATAATATAGATAAAAAAGTGACCAATAACTTTGATTCTATTTTTCTTTCTAATTTATTGTCAGAATGATACAGAAATCAAACCATACAGCTATACTTATATTAAAATACAAATCAAGTACTTAGAGACAGCATGTGTATTACATCTATTGTCTTATCTTGATTTTACCCCACCCACCCCCTATAACATGGGCTAAATAGCTTGGCTTTAATATAACACCGTTATCTCAGTTGTTTGTGCCTGAAGTGTATCTTAATGACTAATATATTACAGAATCATGAAAAAATGTCAAATTATATGCAGAAAATATATACTAGAAGGTTAAATTGGCCCGGTTGACATGTCAATGGCACGGTGTGTTTTATATGTCCGCTTAAAGCGACCAACAGTAAACTTATATATGTGCTTTCTGATGAATAGTAAATAAGAGGAGATAAAACATGAACTTGGTGGCTAAGAACAAAGGTCAAGGTCACACAAGGTCAAGGGCATGGTCACACAAGATCAAGGTCAAGGTCACTTAAATATAGAAAAGCATAGAAAATCCAGTTCTCTCACATGTTTCTAGGCCTGCTTGTAGATATTGTAGAATAAGGTCACTAAGGTCAAGGTCTAGGTCACATGACTGTTAAAAATAGAAGCACTTTTGTTTGACTGATCCAGTTTCAGTACCTGGGAGTATGCATTCTAAGAAAAGGGCACTTATAGTTCATACCATTATAGACACCATGCAATATATGCCACTTTCCAAGTGATACATATCACCATCATTTTATATTTACCCAATATATTACTGCATACATTTCATTAAAAATATGTATAAAAGAAAATAATCTAATCTGATGTTTAATTCAAGGCATAAAACAGTCATATCTGAAGGTCAAGGTCACAGAAATTGTCAATTGTCCTTGCAACAGCATTACTTTACTTTCTCTATTACCTGTGTAGGCTTCCAAGTCATGGAAGTCAGAGGTCATCAGATGTCAAAAGTTCAGAGGTCAAGGTCATTTCAAAGTCACCGAAGTAAGCACTTTCATTTGCCTTGTTCGGTGTCAGTGCGCAATGTCGAAAGTTCTAATAAGGCGCTGGTAAACACGACAAACCTGCGCGGGCTCAAGATGTGTCACTTTACCACTCGAATGTAACTGCATGTGAGGCGCGTAAAGTTTTTGATAATTTTCCTTATTATTTACTATTCATATTTACTTTTTTTGTTTGAAAACATAGTCAACTACACATTTGCTGACATCTATCAACAACACTGGACAGACAGAAGATGAAGTTGTGAAAACAAATGTGCTTATGGTGAATACTAATGTACAGACCACCTACATAAATACCTACTCCAGCTGACCCCCATTTCAAAGTAAATTTTACAAACTGACCCCAGAATCCTTGTTTAGAGACTCATATTTGCTTATTTCCCTTCAGGGGATTTAAAAAAGCAGTGAAAAGTCAGTAAAAAATTGCAAATTTATTTATTTGCTTCTTCCAGTCTACTGCCAGTGTAGGGTACAGTGAACTAATTATTTTTCCCATAGAGCTCCATAGTGATTCCATCCTTTTTGGTGCTTAAGGGTTCATTTCAGGGTATGGCTGGGCTTCTAAATTTTGTTTTAATTCAAAGCCCAGGCTTAGCGTAGCAAAATAAACCAGGAAAAATACCACCATCACCAGCACTTTCAGGGACTTTTTGGAGGCTGAATGTAGCAACCCCTCAATTGGCAGGTATCAAAAATTGAAACTTTGCAATTTCACCACTTCTTCTTTGGGCTCCAGCAAACACACACAGAAACATTTATTTCTTTGAAACAATCAGAAAATTAAAAACAAACATTTTTTTCTTCAAATTAGAATGATGAGTTTTAATTCATCTTTATTATTAACCAATCACAGGCCCCCTTACACAAAATAACTACCCCTGGCTTCCCTACACTTTTTTTGCACCAATCAGCAGTCCTGTCACAATTGGTTCACTGTGCCCTACAGAGCAACATTTTCCCCCAATAAAGCACCAAAAAGCACTATATATCAATAAAATAAACTAATTATAACTAAATAATGTCCTTTGTTTTCACTTATTTGCTTAATTTTGCTGATAGGGACACTTTTTGTGTGCCTACCCCCCAGTAAAAATACAGCAAAAGTCTCCAATATAAATAATATAGATAAAAAAGTGACCAATAACTTTGATTCTATTTTTCTTTCTAATTTATTGTCAGAATGATACAGAAATCAAACCATACAGCTATACTTATATTAAAATACAAATCAAGTACTTAGAGACAGCATGTGTATTACATCTATCGTCTTATCTTGATTTTACCCCACCCACCCCCTATAACATGGGCTAAATAGCTTGGCTTTAATATAACACCATTATCTCAGTTGTTTGTGCCTGAAGTGTATCTTAATGACTAATATATTACAGAATCATGAAAAATGTCAAATTATATGCAGAAAATATATACTAGAAGGTTAAATTGGCCCGGTTGACATGTCAATGGCACGGTGTGTTTTAAATGTCCGCTTAAAGCGACCAACAGTAAACTTATATATGTGCTTTCTGATGAATAGTAAATAAGAGGAGATAAAACATGAACTTGGTGGCTAAGTACAAAGGTCAAGGTCACACAAGGTCAAGGGCATGGTCACACAAGATCAAGGTCAAGGTCACTTAAATATAGAAAAGCATAGAAAATCCAGTTCTCTCACATGTTTCTAGGCCTGCTTGTAGATATTGTAGAATAAGGTCACTAAGGTCAAGGTCAAGGTCACATGACTGTTAAAAATAGAAGCACTTTTGTTTGACTGATCAAGTTTCAGTACCTGGGAGTATGCATTCTAAGAAAAGGGCACTTATAGTTCGTACCATTATAGACACCATGCAATATATGCCACTTTCCAAGTGATACATATCACCATCATTTTATATTTACCCACTAAGGCATAAAACAGTCATATCTGAAGGTCAAGGTCACAGAAATTGTCAATTGTCCTTGCAACAGCATTACTTTACTTTCTCTATTACCTGTGTAGGCTTCCAAGTCATGGAAGTCAGAGGTCATCAGATGTCAAAAGTTCAGAGGTCAAGGTCATTTCAAAGTCACCGAAGTAAGCACTTTCATTTGCCTTGTTCGGTGTCAGTGCGCAATGTCGAAAGTTCTAATAAGGCGCTGGTAAACACGACAAACCTGCGCGGGCTCAAGATGTGTCACTTTACCACTCGAATGTAACTGCATGTGAGGCGCGTAAAGTTTTTGATAATTTTCCTTATTATTTACTATTCATATTTACTTTTTTTGTTTGAAAACATAGTCAACTACACATTTGCTGACATCTATCAACAACACTGGACAGACAGAAGATGAAGTTGTGAAAACAAATGTGCTTATGGTGAATACTAATGTACAGACCACCTACATAAATACCTACTCCAGCTGACCCCCATTTCAAAGTAAATTTTACAAACTGACCCCAGAATCCTTGTTTAGAGACTCATATTTGCTTATTTCCCTTCAGGGGATTTAAAAAAGCAGTGAAAAGTCAGTAAAAAATTGCAAATTTATTTATTTGCTTCTTC
This sequence comes from Anodontia alba, assembly GCA_964016985.1. NCBI lineage: Eukaryota > Metazoa > Mollusca > Bivalvia > Lucinida > Lucinidae > Anodontia > Anodontia alba. Next base: position 24,264,505 of record OZ024829.1, read on the forward strand.
CAGTCTACTGCCAGTGTAGGGTACAGTGAACTAATTATTTTTCCCATAGAGCTCCATAGTGATTCCATCCTTTTTGGTGCTTAAGGGTTCATTTCAGGGTATGGCTGGGCTTCTAAATTTTGTTTTAATTCAAAGCCCAGGCTTAGCGTAGCAAAATAAACCAGGAAAAATACCACCATCACCAGCACTTTCAGGGACTTTTTGGAGGCTGAATGTAGCAACCCCTCAATTGGCAGGTATCAAAAATTGAAACTTTGCAATTTCACCACTTCTTCTTTGGGCTCCAGCAAACACACACAGAAACATTTATTTCTTTGAAACAATCAGAAAATTAAAAACAGACATTTTTTTCTTCAAATTAGAATGATGAGTTTTAATTCATCTTTATTATTAACCAATCACAGGCCCCCTTACACAAAATAACTACCCCTGGCTTCCCTACACTTTTTTGCACCAATCAGCAGTCCTGTCACAATTGGTTCACTGTGCCCTACAGAGCAACATTTTCCCCCAATAAAGCACCAAAAAGCACTATATATCAATAAAATAAACTAACTATAACTAAATAATGTCCTTTGTTTTCACTTATTTGCTTAATTTTGCTGATAGGGACACTTTTTGTGTGCCTACCCCCCAGTAAAAATACAGCAAAAGTCTCCAATATAAATAATATAGATAAAAAAGTGACCAATAACTTTGATTCTATTTTTCTTTCTAATTTATTGTCAGAATGATACAGAAATCAAACCATACAGCTATACTTATATTAAAATACAAATCAAGTACTTAGAGACAGCATGTGTATTACATCTATCGTCTTATCTTGATTTTACCCCACCCACCCCCTATAACATGGGCTAAATAGCTTGGCTTTAATATAACACCATTATCTCAGTTGTTTGTGCCTGAAGTGTATCTTAATGACTAATATATTACAGAATCATGAAAAATGTCAAATTATATGCAGAAAATATATACTAGAAGGTTAAATTGGCCCGGTTGACATGTCAATGGCACGGTGTGTTTTAAATGTCCGCTTAAAGCGACCAACAGTAAACTTATATATGTGCTTTCTGATGAATAGTAAATAAGAGGAGATAAAACATGAACTTGGTGGCTAAGTACAAAGGTCAAGGTCACACAAGGTCAAGGGCATGGTCACACAAGATCAAGGTCAAGGTCACTTAAATATAGAAAAGCATAGAAAATCCAGTTCTCTCACATGTTTCTAGGCCTGCTTGTAGATATTGTAGAATAAGGTCACTAAGGTCAAGGTCAAGGTCACATGACTGTTAAAAATAGAAGCACTTTTGTTTGACTGATCAAGTTTCAGTACCTGGGAGTATGCATTCTAAGAAAAGGGCACTTATAGTTCATACCATTATAGACACCATGCAATATATGCCACTTTCCAAGTGATACATATCACCATCATTTTATATTTACCCAATATATTACTGCATATATTTCATTAAAAATATGTATAAAAGAAAATAATCTAATCTGATGTTTAATTCAAGGCATAAAACAGTCATATCTGAAGGTCAAGGTCACAGAAATTGTCAATTGTCCTTGCAACAGCATTACTTTACTTTCTCTATTACCTGTGTAGGCTTCCAAGTCATGGAAGTCAGAGGTCATCAGATGTCAAAAGTTCAGAGGTCAAGGTCATTTCAAAGTCACCGAAGTAAGCACTTTCATTTGCCTTGTTCGGTGTCAGTGCGCAATGTCGAAAGTTCTAATAAGGCGCTGGTAAACTCGACAAACCTGCGCGGGCTCAAGATGTGTCACTTTACCACTCGAATGTAACTGCATGTGAGGCGCGTAAAGTTTTTGATAATTTTCCTTATTATTTACTATTCATATTTACCTTTTTTGTTTGAAAACATAGTCAGCTACACATTTGCTGACATCTATCAACAACACTGGACAGACAGAAGATGAAGTTGTGAAAACAAATGTGCTTATGGTGAATACTAATGTACAGACCACCTACATAAATACCTACTCCAGCTGACCCCCATTTCAAAGTAAATTTTACAAACTGACCCCAGAATCCTTGTTTAGAGACTCATATTTGCTTATTTCCCTTCAGGGGATTTAAAAAAGCAGTGAAAAGTCAGTAAAAAATTGCAAATTTATTTATTTGCTTCTTCCAGTCTACTGCCAGTGTAGGGTACAGTGAACTAATTATTTTTCCCATAGAGCTCCATAGTGATTCCATCCTTTTTGGTGCTTAAGGGTTCATTTCAGGGTATGGCTGGGCTTCTAAATTTTGTTTTAATTCAAAGCCTAGGCTTAGCATAGCAAAATAAACAAGGAAAAATACCACCATCACCAGCACTTTCAGGGACTTTTTGGAGGCTGAATGTAGCAACCCCTTAATTGGCAGGTATCAAAAATTGAAACTTTGCAATTTCACCACTTCTTCTTTGGGCTCCAGCAAACACACACAGAAACATTTATTTCTTTGAAACAATCAGAAAATTACAAACAGACATTTTTTTCTTCAAATTAGAATGATGAGTTTTAATTCATCTTTATTATTAACCAATCACAGGCCCCCTTACACAAAATAACTACCCCTGGCTTCCCTACACTTTTTTGCACCAATCAGCAGTCCTGTCACAATTGGTTCACTGTGCCCATCAGTGCAAATTACTATTCAGACATCATGTACAGATTAATTTATCGCGAGGTGAGTGTATATTGGGATACTTTACCTGTTAGTATATACATATGTACATGTACTATACGTTTATAGAACTTACAGTTGCTTGGCAAACACTCGAAACCAGTATCATGCAAAATGCACGCGTTTCTCCATAATGCATTTAGTCTAGTCTCGCATTGCTATACAGGGGTTTTGTATGAACCAATATCCAAGCTTTATATAAACAAAAATTCAGTCGTATATCTTTCCAATGCCATTCTACGTTTTATTTTCTTTGTTTTTTGCAAGATACAGGAATCGAGAAACCCGACTATAACGTATTGCATCCCGCCAGGCAGATAACCTTGAATAAACACTGGCTCATTACACCGATGTTAATCAACTCCTCGTGCCTGCTGGGTTTATTTTACACCATGGATAAATCTGTCACTCAGAAATTGGTAACTGTCACACTTGGCTGAGTCATATATATATCAGTCTATACTGTTCTGCAATTGCTAAGCATCAGCTCTGTTCTTGTCAGGGATGCAAACTTTTCAGTACTGGGATATTCTAAAAAGAAGATTCCTTTTGTGTTTTTTAATACTTAAATTATTTCTGTTTCTCGTCAGTCAATTAATCTCCTGTGGACTCTTTGCACTCATGCTTTTCACACTATTATTATGATTAATATTATTATTAGTTCTTTTCTGATACTTTTTACTGTTAGTGCAAACAGTGCTGACCCTGATCAAACCATCACGTAAACATTCCTATATAATTTTGACCCCCTTAAACCCCACTTTTATATAGTAAAACTGGGGTTTACAGGGGTATACATTATTTTTCTTATTTTGCTAAAAAAACATAGATTGTAGGTACTCGTTAGAACCGCCTCACCGAGGATTGTAGTACTCGTTAGAACCGCCTTGCCGAGGCGGTTCTAACGAGTACCTACAATCTATGTTTTGAGGAGATTTATGAAAAATATCAGATATTTTTATCTGAAATTTGCCATTTTTGGTTGTAAAATTTTCAATATATTTGAATAGGCTTGTTTTCGTAATGGCCGCAGAACGCGGTGCTTGATCTGGGTCTGTACTGTTTGCATGTGGCGCGTGCCTTTGAGACATTAATGGGTAAATTCTTATTATGTTTGACCAATGTATTTATCATTGTGGAAGTTGTTCTGATTTAAACCATAATTATTTCCTTAAAAGTAAAAATCGATTACTAAAGGGAATAAACAGACAATGTGGACAATCTGATAATATGAAATTTCTACCGATTTGCACGCTATTCGCAAATGGAGTTCTGGTTTTGTGAGGCTGATGATGTTCTTGGTAATTTACATGACAATTTGTATTAATATTTCCACTGGCGAACATAAAATTTAATTTCTTTCGCCATTCTGTCTTCAGTGACGTTTCTGAAGAATTCATGAATATAATCTATAATTGTGTATCACGCCTGTATAGAAAGAGACCAACAAAACCAAGTACTGCGAACACTCTGTAATTATTCAAATGGATATGCTTTCACGTTACGAAAACATGCCTATTCAAATATACTGAAAAACTTACCATCTAAAAATGAAATTCTCAGCTAAAAAAATCTGATATTTTTCATCTTTCTGTTCAAAACATATTAAAAATAATGTGTACCCCTGTAAACCCATGTTTTACTGTATAAAAATGTGGTTAAGGGGATCAAAAGTATATAGGTATGTTTTCGTGATAAAATTTTTCAAATCTTTTTCTCCCCCTTCTGAAAAGGGTCTACTCTGAAAGGAAAGATTTTGATCCCAAGGGGAGCAAAGTCTTTCCTTACCCCCATCATCGCCCCCATCCTCCCTCCGGCTCCGATGGCGGACAATCTTCCAAGTGTATCAAAAAAAAAAAAAAAAAAAAAAAAAAAAAAAAAGAGAGAAAAGTCCAGGGAGTGCCACAATCACAAACCACAGCCCTTCCCAGACATCAAGAGGAAACATAGTCAAGTCCATTACCAATATATAAATGGAAAACAGATGAAACAAAGAGAGAAGCAAGCACCTATTTTTGCCAAAGAAATGTATAGATCACATACATGCAAACACATCATTATTCTATGTACATGTACCAGGTACAGGGAAATGTAACTGAATTAAAGCCAGAAAATATCACTCATAATTGCATAAAAAGCAGTGTCGCACGTTATTTACGGCCGTGCATTAACCGGCGAGAAGCCGTGTGTTAACAAGGCAATTCACGCGCTGTTAATGCACGGCTACACAACTTTCAATATGATCGTCCCGGGGCCCTAAATTTGCTGCCGTTACGAGATGTGTACTACCCGGCCCTGGAACGAGCATAGTCCGTGGAAACTGCGTTCGCGAGACATCCGTGAAAAGGCGAAACAAAGTAGTGCAAAAAATAACGCGAAATGTAGCAAATGTTTTCAGTATTTATGCAATAATGGCGATCGAACACGGTTTTTCAATACATTAACATTCGCCAGGTCCCTAAGGAGGTGTTGATAACCGCGGCCTTCGGTCTCGGTTTTCAACACCTCCCTCGGGACCTGGCGAATGTTAATGCATGAAAAACCATGTTCGATCCCTACATTAGTAGATGGTGTAGTGTTTACTTTTTAGTATTCAAAAGACTGTGTATTTCTTGTTGGCACTAGCCAGGATTTACATCGTCTTGATTCATGGTGCGTTCGTTTAGTTTTTAAGACATACACTTTTACAGACTCTTGTAAAGCATATACCCAGCTATCATTCTACGTAAATCTACATCGGGCCGTCATCGGCCCGTCAGCTACCCTGACGGGCCGATGACGGCCCGATATAGATTTACGTAGAATGCTGACTGGGTATATTGGCAAAATAGGTCTCAAGCACTGGACATGTCCTGTCTCTCAAATACACGTTTGCCGGACGTCAACATTAGTCAGTAGAATTTATCTATAAGTCACAGTCATGTTTTTTTTTTTTTTAATTTACTGTCTTTTGTGCGCTCCCGCCGCCCCCCCTCCCCCACCCACTCCTCCCCAACTATCCGACAAGCGCATATGGCGACCACGTTAATTCAACCTGTTCGTTAATGTGGCATTACATTTTGTTTATCGGGGGAACAACGGAAAATATTGCTGCTCAGGTTAGGGTATCCCTACTAAGGGCCCCATTTAGAACTATAAAAAAAAAAAAAAAAAAAAAAAAAAAAAAAAAAAAAAAAAAAACAAGAACAATATTTTAAGCATCTTGTAAAGCAATCTTAAACATGAACAAAACGCTGTTCATGTGATGAGGCATACTCAGTGAGCTAATTTGTTATTTTCAGAACATGCAGTGTCTGAACATGTCATATGTTCATTATAATGCAAATAATATTTTTGTTTCCTTTGGGATCATTGATCCTACATTAGTTACTTTGAAAATCGAAGAGCACTTAAGCCGGTGTTAGAAGGCGTATGCATCCTCGCAAACTACGATACTCTGATTGTCGTGCTTTTGTGTGTTCTTTATCTCCAAAGCACTCTTTTAGAGTTTTATTTTACTGTAATTATTCTAATTAAAATGAGTACAATATTTCATATTTACGCTAAACATTGGGACACCTTAACGCCTTACCTTAACTATTCTAAAACTTGAATGGCTAAATTTATCATATTTCTCTATTTTATATGCAAAATTACATATCCATTTGTGAAATGTGGTCGTTCGATTTTTTTTTGTTTTGCCTCAGTTCTGCAAATCTGATATTTCGAAGTATTTCAGAGAGTCCCTTGGACTTCGAGACAACGTAAGTCGATTGTATTTGATTGAATCTACATAACAATTAACCTTAGTATATCCTCCACTGGCTAAGACGCACAAAGCGAATAGGTGTCCACGGAGTTATACTAAGTCAATCCTCTTTATACCGACACTCGATACAATGACAAACTTCGTTATAATGACAATTTGAATGTCATGAAACATTCGCTGAAGAGGTGGACGGTTAATGAGAAATTATGCAAGAACATTGCATAATATTTTCAAGCAACTTATATTTTGGATATTTGTTAGAATCGCCTCAGAGAGGCGATTCTTACAAATATCCAAAACATATGTTCTATTATGAAATAAGAATAAAACATAGCCTTTCTTACATATCATTCTGTCCATTAAGGATTCTTTAGGACAGCAAATTCATTAAAATGACAGCATTTTTTGGAACAAATGCTGTCGTTGTAACGAGGCTTCACTGTAACAATAACAATCCAGTCCAGCCGTCAAAGGCCTTTGCTGCCTGCATATGCCGCATAGGTGCATGTACCTTTTCTCGTGGCGAAGCTCATTGCTTACACCATTCTATTTTCTACAAACGCATTTGAAAAATTCAAGCAATATTCAATATTCTTTTGAAACACACTTTCAACCCCTTTTCAATAAAAGCATGAACTTCGCATGCGTTTTGTAGATATATCATATTGACATTATGGAAACTGAAAATGTACACAAAGTAGATGTTAACTTAATGCTAGAAAAGGACCCTTACATCATATGCCGGAAACAAAAAGATGTGTGTAAGAACGTTAAGCGTCATACGGTTTTACTTGATAAAGATACAGGCAAGTGCCACTATCTATAAAGGCGAGGACAAGATCAAATAACTGCTGTAAGAAACACAACAGGCACTAAAATCCGAGATAAAGCCCTAGAGAAACTAATCAAGACGTAAGAGAGAGAGAGAGAGAGAGAGAGAGAGAGAGAGAGAGAGAGAGAGAGAGAGAGAGATGAACGTTTTAAAGCTAAAAGAAATAATACGGTCTAAAAAGTTTCGGAATTCAATCTCTCAATCCCATTTGGAAAACAAGAATATATCCGATGGTTAAATACTTTAGTGTTGAACTGCTGCCTCTTCATTATGACATATATGCATTTCATCCGCCCATGCTTCTCTCTCTCTCTCTCTCTCTCTCTCTCTCTCTCTCTCTCTCTGCTCGTGGTTTTCAACAAGCAGTCAATTAAACACTACATTTGTAAAACGCTTCATAGACATTAAAAGAAACAGAGACCTTGTAGAAAATTGGTCTTGACTTTTTCTGTATGATCGACACAGTTATGATGAGCTTATTACGTTTTAGTAATAAGATTAGCGCCAGTACAGTTGTTAGTTTGGGGTAAACGACATATTAATGTGGTTATGTGCCTTAGATAAAAACATCATTAGTTATAAAACTACATACATATATAATTAGATAAATGTTATGATTAAAACAAGAAAGCTCTTTCACAAAAATTGTAACAAACAACAATTGGGGAGCAAACTGGAGGACTCAATGTCAATTTTAAACCACTAGTGGTTTCAAATTGACACTGGGTCCGCAAGTTGGTTTCACTCTAGTGTTTGAGAATAACCGTTATCCTACTAGTGGTTCAGATTTTATCATTAAGTCCCTAAGTTTGTTTCTTTGTAATGCTTATGAAGAACTGTGGATCTACTGGTGGTTTCAGACTGAGTCCAGAGGTGTGTTCTTTATGATGTTTGTGAAAAACCTTCAATTAATTTCAGATTATCATTGTGCCCTCAATGGTGTTTGTGAAGAACTGTGGACCTAATAGTTGTTTCAGTTGGCATTGAGTCCTTAAGTTTGTTTCTTTATTGTGTTTTAAAAGCACCGTGAACCTACCAGTATTTTCAGATGTCATGGAATCCTCTAGTTTGTTTCTTCATTGGGTTCTCAAGCTTTTCATTACAATATTTGTAAAGAACCGTGTGCCTTCTAGTGGTTTCAGAATGTCATTGTGCCCGCAAAGTGTCTTTCATTAGAAAAGTGTTTGTAACGAACCGTGGACCTATTAGTGGTTTCAGCTTATCATTGTGCCCTCATATTTGTTTCTTTATAGTATTTGTGAAGAAGCGTCGATCTACAAGTTTTAGATTGTCATTGGGTCGTTAAGTTTTTCATTATTATAGTGTTTGTGAAAATACGGATTTTCCTCTGGTGTCTCACTGCTGCTTCAGAGAACTATTACGCAAACCAAGCGGAGTCCTGTAATAGGAACAGCTTCGTAATTCATAGCAAGGCAGTGCAGTTAAATCGGCCAAACTCTCACACGCCCCAGCAGTAGTTTGTTTTGTATCTTTTGCTTGTTCTCAGTTGCAGTTCGTCTTTGTTTGTTTGTCTGTTACTGCAAACGTGTTCTTTACTTTCGACATGATTAGTCCCACATACCAGTTTTTTCTTCTGCTGCCTTTGCATCACGAAAACATGCCTATATAATTTTGACCCCCTTAAACCCCGCTTTTATGTAGTAAAACTGGGGTTTACAGGGGTATACACTATTTGTCTTATTTCTGCTCAAAACACAGATTGTGGGCGCTCGTTAGAACCGCCTCTGCGAGGCGGTTCTAACGAGTACCCACAATCTATGTTTTGAGCAGAAATAAAAAAATTGTCAGAGTTTTTTATCTGAAAATTTTCAATTTTTGGTCATAAAAATTTCAGTATATTTGAATAGGCATGTTTTCGTAATGGGAAGCGTGTTTATCCCACCTTTTCCTATATGAGACAGGCTTTTTGCCCATGTGCGAAACTTCTATCTCACATGACTACTGCAGTCCACAGTGCCTGGTTGAAATTCCTACCCCATTTGGTTGGTGATTTCCCTATCCTGCATGAGCACACACGAAGGATTCTTATAGCCCCATGCTTGAGGAATATGCTGGGTAATCTTATTTATGATTTTCACGACACCACGGTTTATGTCGACACTTGTGGACCTTTACGAGAATGCACTTAAGAAGGTAAATTACCTTAAGAGCTTATGCAGTATGTTTTGTTTACCTCTTTAATATCAATTTGAGGTATGTCCATATGCAGACGTTTCACAATTATATTATTTATAGCTTCAGAAAAATAAAACAACACAAAGAACAACAACAACAACAACAAAAAAAAAAAAAAAAAGAAAAAAAAAAAAAAGAACAACAACAACAGCAACAAAAAAAAAAAAAAAAAAAAAACAAAAAAAAAAAAAAAAAAAAAAAACAAGCATGAACCAAACAAACATACTGTATGCTTTTATATATTTCCAGCAGTACAGCAATAACTATAACTATATTGACCAATATTTATCCAAAATATTCATATAACCATATAAGTAGTTGCGGTCATGGTACCAAAGCCGTAATCCAAACTCATAAATCCATAAACCAATGACGAATTAGAATGTTCAGACCAACAGACATGGACCCCAGAACAAAGGGTGTAATCAGGCGTCCGCGGATAGTAAGCATTAATTGGTAAGCAAGCTTCGACCACCATGCCCATAGGCCTGAACGAAGGAAATATCGGTAGAAGCGTATGTCCGGGATTTGGGAAGTCTACTTATGGCGCATCAGTGGCAAAAACATCAGAAACAACTCTGGAAACCGCCACATTGTAGGGATTGACTAGATCATGATGTCTCCCATAGAACTTCTTAAGTGTTGCTACCAGTTTGGTTTTTTGATACCCCTGGCTCAACAACTTTGTAGTGAGCACTTTCCCACGCTCCATGAAGTCCTGATAATTTGAACAGGTTCTGGCATAACGGATTACTCTGAAACGTAAACGCCGTATGCTGGTGCAGAAGGGATATTACTGCTCAGGAATGGAAAGTTAACAATGGGAAAATTGAAGTATCCCGTTTGTCGTAAAGCCTAGTAGTAAGCTTTCCATTGTCAATGTAGAGATAAGAATCCAAGTATAAGGAGGATGCTGCAGTCTCCGTTGTTTCCTTTATTTCAAGTTCACATAGACAGATGAATTCTAAATACTCTGTAAATTTTATGTTTTTCAGAGACAATACATCATCTATATATATGTAGGTGAAATTGAATTATTGTGCGAAGTGTTTCTTGCCTGCTTGGAGACTTTGTACAAACTCCGCCTCATACGAGTATAAAAACAAGTCGGCAAGTAACGGTGCACAGTTAGTGCCCATCAGTATGCCGATTGTTTGCTGAAATATCCGACCGCCGAACTCCACAAAAGTATTGTCGATTAGATATTCCAGCATCTTTATGACATCTGCGTCTAAGTATTTTTGTGGCGCATCAGAGTGATCCCGAACGAAGTATGTGTCTTTGTAGCCAATGACAACATACTGAAATCGACGGTTACCATTCTTGTGGAAGAAAAACTGGTTGATAATGCCTTTAATTTAGATTTCAATTTATCATGAGGAATAGTAGTGTAAAGAATAGAGAAATCGAAAGATTTTATACTGTTGACGGAATGAAGAGATTGTGCCTTTAAGTTTTTTAAGAGCTCTTTGGAGTTTTTCAGGATCCACATCTGATTAACACCATATAACAAATAACCATATTTCTTTCTAGAACTTAAATCAGTCCATTTAACCTGCCATACTTTTCCTAAAACTTGAAAAAGCCCATTTTATTACTTAGGATGGAATTAAAACTGCTTGATGAGTCACAAACGGTGTAGACTGATCAGACGCCACGTTCTGCGGCGTCTTGTCTGAGTCTTTACTGTTTGCTCTGATCTCTCTATTCGAAAACTTAAGAATAATACCGCGTGGTTTTAAAATGAAAATTTCTGTGGTTGACTGCGAAAGCACAGTAACCTTATTTGCAATTAAGTACAATAGATAGAAAACACATAGCCTTAAAGATTTCTCTTTGGAATTTAAATGTTCATTAGACATTGAAACAAGCCTTCAAGTAGTTTGCTTCATCTCTAATCTCGAAAGTCTTTCTCTGGCAGCCAATTATATTAAGTGGCCTGTTTTGTTTTGTGAAATGTTACATGTACAACTTCTAGGACAACAACTGCTTCAGAAAGTGTCTAAAGCAGGTCCACCTGCAACATATAGGCCGTGTCAAGCGAAAAGATCTCTTCGAGCAACCTAGGAGCCATTTTCTATTGCAACTCCAACAATGTTTGCCAACCGCGATATGGGTATTTAGCTGTACCGTTTGATTTTAATATTTGTGACGTAATATAGGAACGCTTCGACTCTTCGAAAGCAAGAGCTTTCTTTACTCATCAGTGTATTGTATGGTATCGAAATGTTCTGTAAATGAATATGATGACAGATCTCGTACAATCATGCGTTATGGACAGTCAATCCTGAGGCTTCTAAATAACTACGTCCGTAGAAGCTAATACAACATATCGTATACCGTTTACAGGCATTATCAAGCGTCGTGATTGTATTTCAATTTCACTAGCCTAGATCATGTTATAGGCGGCAATCAACATTACGAAAACATGCTAATTCAAATATACTGAAAATTTTACCAGGAAAAAATGAAAATTTTCAGACAAAATATTCTAATATTTTTTCATATTTCTGCTCAAAACATAGATTGCGGCGAGGCGGTTCTATCGAGTACTAACAATCTATGTTTTTTAGCATAAACAAGAAAAATAATGCATACCCCTGTAAACCTCAGTTTTGTTATATAAAAATTGGGTTTAATGGGGTCAAAATTATATAGGTATGTTTTTGTGATGAAGGCACTCAGTGAACTATCACGTGAACCTCATGATTTCTGATCGCACTGATTTCCCGACTTTTTACTATATAAAGCGTGGAAATCAGCGGTTTGTCTGAAATCTGAATAACTGAAGCATTTCTGCAAACCGTCGTGTTTGAATTTTGAAAACCTTTGCGTTGATTAAGCGCCCATTCATATCGGGACAGAGTCTTACGTTCCGCAAGCACAGCAGAGAGGTCCCGGAGTTAAAAGCTTTAATTTTAACCCGCTTAATGTAAATAAAAGCAGACGTGCAAGCACAGTAGAGGCGTTTGAAGTTGTAAGCTTAAATTCAACCCATCGAATATAAATTAAAAAAAAAATTAAAACAGTTTCTTATTTTACACACACACACACACACACACACACACACACACACACACACACACACACACACACAAAAGACTTGATATTTCATTTAAATTGAGTTGAATGTGTAGTCTTATTTCAGTTACAATTAAGAAAGAAAATATCACAATTTTCATCTTATGGTTTAGCCTATATGGTTCTAAAGCTGAAAAAAAGATTTGCATGAGTGGTAAAAATTTAGCGGACAACATTTTGCATGAATTGTCAAAACCTATAATCTGAGTAAAGATAAGAAAAGTATCGACAATTTGTTGTCTGCTTTATTAGCCCGGAGAGTGGTTAAAGTTAAACATATATAATCCAGAATGGATTGGCAAGTCCTTTCCTCGGAGGAAAAATAAGAAAAGAAAACAATATCGTCTGCTTAATTTGACAATGAATAAAGTCAGTATATACTAGCCTAGTTGTGTAAAAAAATAATTACGACATGTTGATATAAGAAAATCTAGATAAGAAATGTCATCTTAATTTGGTCCGAATTAAATATCGCGAGTGCGAATAGTTGCTCCTCGCGACGTGAAATTTTGCCTTTGGAACATATTCGGAAAGCAAATATCAAGATTAGCCTTCGCATTTGCCCAGTCTGATCAGTGGTTTCTCTGTACGCTTACATGATCATTTCATGTAGACATACAGCAAAATCCCAATTACGTTAATAAGTCTATGTAATATACTCTCCATGTTCCAACTACATGTTCCCCATTACGAAAACAGGCCCATTCAAATATATTGAGAATTTTACCACCAAAAATGTAAACTGTCAGATGAAACATTCTGGTAGTTTTCATATTTTTGCTCAAAACATAGATTGTGGGTACTTGTTAGAACCGTCTCCGCGATAGTACCCGCAATCTGTTTTTGAGCAGAAATAAGGAAATTAATGTAAACCCCTTTACACCCCAGTTTTATTGTATAAAACTGGGATTTAAGGGGGTCAAAACTATATAGGCGTGTTTTCGGGAAGTTATAAAATATAGTAAAATCAGGGGAATGCAGTCGTCTACATTTTTAAAGTAGGTAAATATTTTGGTGAAGTTTTTAATCCCTATTACAAGTTGTTCATTGTTTTTATGAAAAGTTTTCATTTACTGGGTCTGTGTACAGAATGTTCATAATCTTCCCTGTTTTATATGACATACGGTGTTGTGAGTACCCTTTAGAAGCGTTTCGACGAGCCGCTTCTAACGATTACCGACAACATATGCATTTGTAAAGAAATCAGATATTGCGAAAGCGTCTACATTATTTTTTCTATTATATATTGAATTATTGGGGTTTTATTAGCACGGCTGCTAACCAATTGTGGCATCATCAATTTTCCACACAATATATATATATATATATATATATATATATAAACGCGTGTCATTCAGTTGTTGTTTGCTTGTTTCACCTACAGCATAAAGAGAGAGAGAGAGAGAGAGACAGAGAGAGAGACAGAGAGAGAGCTTAGTACATGTATCTATTCATAGTTACCACAGAGCAGTTAAATGTTCGCTGATGGGAACTTACAGTTATTGTACCGTATAATATATGCGAGCAAAGGATTTACAGAACAGTCTGCGTATCCACACAGTCTAATCAGAGTCCATTATCCGTCGGTACATATATATGTATATATATAACATTGACTATTTGGCTTTTCAGAGTTTGCTCCTCGAAAGCCATCTTCAGAATGCGCGAAAACACCAACTGATCTGAGGGAACACAATTCATAAGGTGCGTTGTTGTTCTCGTATCACCTCATACGTTGTGACTGTCAGAACCAATTCGTTTTTCGGCCGAACAGATATTTCTATATAAAAGAAAACATGTTACAGAGAATTTACCAGTTCACAAGAAATATCTTCACGTCTCAGTATTGTTATGATATTCATAACACATACTTTCATCTCCAATCTAGAAAACTGTCAATAATACTGAGCTCTACAACCAAAACAAATTTCTATCCAAACAGCGTAGAGCCTGATAAGACTGCAAGTGTCGTCTCATCTGGCTCTATACTGTTTGCAATTTTAATTTCGAGTAAGAGTACATTGTATGTACACGCACGTGTATGTACTTATTTTGGCTTCCGAGAAGCAAGGTATTGACATTGCATTCAACGCTTTTGAATGCGATGTCAGGTCGAATCTCCATGGGACAAAAAGCAATTATTTAAAATATCGCCTGCTTTTAATACCCAAGTTTCAATATTATTTTATGTCGAAAATGATTACTGGTCTAGATCAGAAAAAGAAGACTAAACACAGATTGTTACATTTCGACTCTTGGTCTTCTTCGCAAAATGTACTTGACCCTGGTCCTGCTAAATCCTGTACGCTCTGTCTTTGTTTAGATTCAGTTAACTTCTTCATACGCTAACTGATTTGGATCTGTACTGTTTGTCATCAGTATGGGAATTTGTAACAACAACCTCGATCAAGTAATCTTATTGCCTAAAAATTAGAAGTGGACATGACATCTTAATTCATTTAGCATAGAAAGGGTTAAGATATCTTCTAGTCTTGTGCAAAGATTAAATGACTGAGTTCGTGCCGAGTTTGTTGGTATTTGGTGGCGCTTTGCGTCCGTCACCAGTGCAGGGAGGTATGAGCACAAAACAACGTAGTACAGCAATATAAATGTAGTAAAGAGGTGAACAACGTTGACCCAACGTCGTATCAGCCAACAAGTTGCATGCTGAGAAGATGGCGACATGTTTAAGGGAAAAGTAACGATGGCGAAGAATGTTTCAGAAATGGAAGTCCTTGACAACCATACATTTTGATCAAAATCAAATAAAACCTGACGAAGTGTAAAAAAAAATGTTGTCAGTAGCGCCGCCATTTGGCATATTCAACCCATTTTATACTGAATGAACTCCCCCACATTATATATTGGAAGATTCTTATTATGATTTTAGGTACGTAGAGAAAACAGTGCAGATCCAGATCTAATGCCGCAGAACGTTCTGCGGCATTAGATCTGGATCTGCACTGTTTGCCAAGTACTCTTCTAGGGGTTTTCAGACTACAGTTGGTTAAGGAAATTCTGTCCCGTTTAAACTCGCCATACATGAGTTTAACTTGAGCACATAATGCTTATTTCCTGGCCTGCTGTCCCTTTTAAAACATGTTATTTTTGTGTGTGTCATTAGTCGCGTGTGCAATGATTATGTGTTACAAAGAAGTTGACATACGCTGTGCATTGGACTATGATGAGGGAGACGCGCACAGACGCTTCTCTCTCTCTCTCTCTCTCTCTCTCTCTCTCTCTCTCTCTCTCTCTCTCTCTCTGTAGCTTCAAAACAAAAGAAAAAAAAGAAAAAAAAAAAAAAAAAAAAAAAAAGAAAAAAACGAATAACATCACTTTATTCCACTTAAAAGCAAAGCAATGACTGCATGTACACTGTCTGCAGCGCAGTGTGCAATATGAATAAATCAAAAGACAAGTATACTCGAGACGAGACCTGCACAATAATTCAATAAGCTGAAGTTCCATTTAAAGACACGACCAGCTGTACCAAGATTAATTTTTCTCATCAAAGTCCATCCATTTGATCGTAATTATGGATACATTGGATCTGCAACGTGAAAAAACGTAGCTTCTGATTTGTGCGCCCAGCGAAAATTCAGATCAGCCTAGGCCCTGTTGTTCAAAGCGTTGTTAGCTTAACGAGCTCGTTAAGGGTCATTTCGTTAACTGTTTTAGCGGATTCAATACACAATACTCTGATATTTTTGCTGAAAAATGTGAGTAGCTTTTGCACTGCAAAAGCTACTCACATTTTTCAGCAAAAAATTTCAGCATATGTGCGTATCACTCAATGTAAATTTTAACGAATCGTTAACTAACGACATCGTTAGCTTTGAACAACTGGACCCTGAGCATTTACGCAGTCTAATTCAAATCTTCATAGGGGCGCATTAAGGATAGCCAAGGATGCAAAGGTTCTTCGAACGGGCAAACGAAGACTCTGATTTAACTGCATGGATGCGCAGGCTGATTTGAGACTTCGTTCGGCGCGTATGTCAGAATGTGCGATTTCTCACGTTACGGCTGATTTCAGAAGTGCGTCTTTGTGAAGCAATTCTACTGTAATTAAAGATCAGTCTTATGGGACAAGAACCATCACACTCGCATAGTTAGGGTATTGACCATCAGTTAGAGAAGCGCAATTCTCCGCATTTGAAAAAAGTGTTCATACCGTATTCGACCTCACATACGTCTATAAGCGCATAGTCAAGCAGTTCAGTAGTTTCCAGATTACTGCCAGCGTACTCTTTGTATAGTTCTCTTTAAAGGCATGGAGTGGATACTCATTTGAATTGCAACGGCTTGTGGATGTAGTTCAAATGAGTACACACAACACATGCCTTTTATAATGAAAATCAGAAAAAAATCTCATAAACATTATCCTTTTCTGATCTTTTTTTTTTAAAGTGTCGCCTTAGTAGGTAGATACATAGTTTACCACAAATTGTTGTCCCAGTAATTGTGAAATAAGCCTAAGCGCACAGTGCGGTAATTAGGTCGAATACGGTATATAACCAGTAAGAACTAAGGTGCATAAATACACATTCAAGAGGGATAACTGTCAAAACCTTTGCCTCACTGCTGCAAAGGGGTCTCTCTCAAAAGAGAAATTTGCTCAATTCTTTCAGTTTAGGGTAGGCCCAAAGGGAACAAATTATTCTTTTCTTTTAACGAGGTAGCAGAAACAAAAAATATTCCTATATACATGTAATCGGAAAACCAATAAAAATACATCTGCATAGCTTGTTGCAGTGGCTGTCCAGTGTTTTTAATCGGAGGAGGTAGCCATGTCGAAAGTGTTTTTGTTTCCTTCTGAAAAACAATGTTCCCTTCTTAATAAAAAAAAAAAAAAAAAAAAAAAAAACAAACAAAAAAAACAAAAAAAAAAAACAAAAAAAAACATAATTTAAGGGAAACAATTTACTGCTATTGGGAGCGAATTCTTTTTATTTATATAAGGGTTTGAAACCCTTTGTAAAAAATAGCTTGTATGCAGGAAGGCAAACAGAAATACACAAAAGTTGTCTCCTTGTAACAAATGCTGGAAAGTCTATCAAGTGTAAATGTATATGATGTCCCCTTAAAATGACGCCATAATAATACTAGGCCAGCTGTCCTTGGACATGGGTAATTCGTGCAGTCGAAACAAATCTGTTAAATCTACTGCAACATACATGTACTTAAAATCTCATTAAATAGGCATAAACTTGTAGCTGATAATAACCGCAACGACAACTATGCCTTTGACATTTATATTTAATAATTTCCTGCAATCATTATATTCTACTTTCCCGAAACAAATCAACTGTAAAATTCTACTGCAATATACATGCAGTATGGTCGTATTAATTAGTCTTCCGCTTTGTTGCAGTTTACAAAAACAGCAATGACAAAAACTGTCTTTGACCTTTATTTCTAACAATTTCCTGCAAATCACTGTACGCTATTTCCCCCTCAGACTCTGTTAACCTGGATAACAAACATCACATACTTTCCCAATTTGTCTAGGCTAAAGCACCCACTTATCAGACTTTATCACCTATCTCGTTATCTGTAGTGACAAGTGTTCTTTTAGGCGAAAACAAGTGTAGGAAATGATTAGGCAAATGAAGACAAACGCAAGGACGCTTCTAACACACTTGATCAGAATAGCTTATGCTGAACTCACTCTATCTCTCAAGTGCAATATTGCAGAACAAAATGCAATGCGTGAACTAACGACTTCCTGGTAATTTATTGTGGTCTAAATGATGGCAATAAGCAATTAAATGGGCCGCATAGAACGAAAATGCGCCTTTAAGCATGTAAGAAATCGCATGGTCGAATTTCATACAGCAAAGGCTCTGATGAGACAGTGCGATTCCGCACGGTCTCGTTAGTGCTTTTGCTGTACGATGAGGAACCTCACTGTTTCATCAGAGCCTTAGATGTAGAGTGAGGAACCGCACTGTCTCATCAAAGCCTTTGCAGTACGATAAGAACCGCACTGTCTCATCAGCCATTGTTGTAAGGCGCGGTTCCGCCGCGCTGTGTCATCAACGCCTTTTCAATACGGTGAGGAACCGCATTTATTTTATCAAAGCCTTTGCTGTACAATGGAGAACCGCACTGTCTCAACAGACATTGCTGTACGATGCGGTTCAGCCGCACTGTGTCATCAAAGCCTTTGCAATACGGTGAGGAACCATACTGTCTCATTAAAGCTTTTACTGTACGATGCGGAACCATATTGTCTCACCAGCAGTCTTTGCTGTACGATGCGGTTCAGTCGCATTGTGTCATCAAAGCCTTTGCAATACGGTGAGGAACCATACTGTCTCATCAAAGCTTTTACTTAACGGTGCGGAACCACATTGTCTCATCAGTCTTTGCTGTACGATGCGGTTCAGTCGCACTGTATCATCAAAGCCTTTGCAATACGGTGAGGAACCATACTATCTCATCAAAGCCTTTACTGTACGGCGCGGAACCACATTGTCTCATCAGTCTTTGCTGTAAGATGCAGTTCAGTCGCATACGTCGTCAAAGCCTATGCAATACGGTGAGGAACCATACTGCCTCGTCAAAGCTTTTACTGTTCGGTGCGGAACCACATTGTCTCATCAGTCTTTGCTGTGCAATGCGCTTCAGCACTGTTTAATCAGGGCCTTTGCTTTGTGGTGATACATTGTATGGTGTTAATCAATCCCGTAAGCAGGCAACGAAGGTCCTGCCCAAACTGTGCGGATAATGAAGCTGAGACTAGGACTTTGCTATCAACACATGGTGAGAGTCATATATAGTTTTTTAATAACCGAAGTTACATACCTGTTAAAGTGCCCTAGATAAGATGCGTAATTACTGAAAATACTCAAACATTCTGAAAAGGTAACAAAATCCAATGCTAGGGTACAAAATATAAACATGGTAAACAAACTGTCATTTTTGGATGGATATTTGGACTAAACGTTCCAAAAAGAAAGTTGTCCAGCTGCACAGTGTAAACAAGTTTTAAGTTATGTGTTTTATTTCTAAAGTAACAAATTATGCGACTCCGATTCTAACTATATAAAGCCTTCTCTAAACACTGCCGTAGTTTACCATATTTTCCAGAATACCCAATTAAAGGTTTCTTAAAATATTCAGTTACCTCACAGAACAAGAAAATGGTCATTTGAAGTAAAATCGACAGAGTAAAATACTCAACTATCCAAAAGCTTATCTAGGACACTCGCACTGTTTTCAAATTATTGTGAAGAGTATGTTTGAATTTCTGGCACACATGTAATTCTATCTAAGCGATGTAAGACTTTGGGAAATGTATTTTGTAAGCTTGAAGCTTAGCTTTATGTCCTCTTTCTAAACAGTTATGTATATTTGATTATATCCAACTGCATGATGTAGCTAAGTTGTAATAAATGAGGGCATGGAATGGCAAATACACCACAGGTTGTTAATTACATCACTTATTTGAATATAAGAATAGAGACAGGTGTATGCCAATTCTGAAAGGTTAACTCTTTTACCCCTGCAGACCAAACAGGTACCTTTACAAACAGTGTAGATCCAGATGAGATGGCTCATAACAAGCCGTCTAATAAGCATCTAAACTGTTTGTCATTCTGTTTTTTTTTTTTTGTTTTTTTTTGTTTTTTTTTTTTTTTGAATTTTAATTTTAGACCGAAACATCTTTTTGCGTCAGTGATGGAAGAGTCCACTCCAGAAGTTAAGGGATGAAAGTGTTCATATCTCTAGACTTGGTGGTAACTACTATCAGTGGAATGGGAGTAGCATCCCATATGGTCGTATTGTATGTTTCGTATCAGAGAGAACCCTTTCGCTGATACTTTTACCATTTGTTTCCTATATGTTAGGACAAACAAATACAAATATAAGCAAACAATGTAGACCCAGATCAAACTGATCCAGTAGTTTGATCAATATCTGTACTGATTGCCTATGCATCCGTTTTAGATACCTCATCAGGTTGTCAGATGAGCCAGATTAAATTTTAGAAATGCACATGGTAAGGAATTAGGTGCCCGATTATTTAGAAAAAAAAGTACAAAAGCATATACAGTAAAAACCTCAATGACTCGAACACCGATGGCTCGTCTACATTGGATGATTCGAACTCGGTTTTAAGTTCTTTGGATATTCTACAGATAGCTCAAGAAAACAAGTATTTCAGGAAATGTTCTTATTTTATCATAAAGTTATATGTTCTGTGTATCCATTAGAGTACACTCAACATACCATTATTGTATAGAAGATCAAAAAGACTTCCCTAGATTTTCACAACCTGCTTTCTACCAGTAGCTCGAATAAATTTCAATGGTCCAAAGATATTCGAGCTGTTGAGGTTGTACTGTAGATGCAACTAATATCCAAGTTCTATTTTTTCTTAAGTCTTGTGAATTTTAATGTCAAAATGACAGAAAGGTTTTGTCTCCACACGAAAGTGTATACGAGTAAAATCTGGTTCAGCAATTTACCTTTACATGTGATTATCGAGGGGGACATTTTTAGGGAGTCTGGTTTAGTTTAAAGCCTTTATGATGATTGATCAAACAATGTAGAGTCTGAGTAGACGCCGCGCTTTGTCCACCGTCTATGACCAGGTCCAATGTTCTGTCACGCAAGGCAGTAATGGGTAAAAGTATGCAGAGGTAATTGAAATTATTTTATAATTTATTAATATTTTAACTGGATATATTGCGTTGTCTGTTTTGTTATGAAAGTAAAAGTATTTGCCTTTCATTTTTCGTAAGTCTTATTACGTAAACTAATTAATTCTTTATCTTCTTGCTTTTAGTTTTTGTTTTATAACTGGAAAGCTTGATTTATTTTTCCTGTTATATTATGAAAACAAAAACGTTTGCATTTCATTTAATTAGTTTATTCTTAATCATCTTCCATCTAGTTTCATGTTTTATTAGACAGGTATAAGCTCTTATTTTGTAATTAATAAAATGGGCAAAAAAGTTATTTCTAAACAATATCTAGATGATTGTTTCTTTTCAATTTTCCTGGTATTTCTGTATTAGGAGGACGATGGTATCAAATTAGTTTAAACGTTACCCTTCAAGCTTTCTGATTTGGTTGACTATAAATTAATGCCAGATTCACTGGGTAGACTACTTTGTTAAAACGAGTACGTGAGTGATAAAAGCTACATTGTTCCAGAAAATGTTTTACCTGTTCGAAATCTCGCGGAACAGTAAACGTGTCATACGCACTAATACATATGTGCAACGTCAGGCGAAAATGTGTCTCCAGAGGAATGACTACGAAGGCCCAGAATAAATTGCAAATCTGGGCCCAGTTGTTGAAAACTAACGATGTCGTTAGTTAACGTATCGTTAAAACTTTGATCAATAAATATAGCAAATACGCTAATATTTTTGCTGAAAAAAAAGTGAGTAGCTTTTGCATTTGCATTCACCTTTTTTCAGCCAAAATACCTGTGAATTAGATGCGTATTGTACCTACTAGAACAGTTAACACATTACGAAAACACGCCTATTCAAATATAAAGAAAATTTCACCTCCAAAAACTGAAAATTTTCAGGTAAAAAACTCTCATATTTTTCATATTTCTGCACAAAACATAGATTGTGGGTACTCGTTAGAACCGCCTCGCCGAGGCGGTTCTAACGAGTACCCACAATCTATGTTTTGAGCAGAAATATGAAAAATAATGTATACCCCTGTAAACCCCAGTTTTACTATATAAAAGTGGGGTTCAAGAGTGTCAAAATTATATAGGCATGTTTTCGTGATGATTTTGACCACTAATGAGCTCGTTAAGCTAACGATACTTTGATTAAACTGGGCCTTTGTACATTGTACTACGGCTTGACCAGATGCCCAGAGTGCGGTACTACTGCAGCATTTAACCAAATCTTAAAGACACATTTTTTTCCCTTCTTTGGCTAGACCCCACCCCCCTTTCATAATCACTCCCAATATACAGTCCTGATAACAGAGCGCACATCAAAGGTTTATCTTATCTAAGTGATTATGTAGTCATTATGAGGCTGTTCTCCATAGGTGGGACCCTATTTCTCCATAAAATATGTTGTGGGTTTCATTAGAACTGCTTGGAAGCGGCAATTCTAATGAATAAAAACCAGGTGTATTTTATTGAATAAACAGAAAAAAAAAATCATCTAATCACCAAATTACCCACCTTTTCTGTTTCTCTGTCTACATCATAAACTTTGCTGATATAAAATTAATTTCCCCTTATCAGGCCCCTACCTGTAAGGGTGGCAAAAGTCACGAAGAATTTCTTATCTTAATCTCCTTAGAGTCATTAGGGTGTTAAGCAATGCAAACTGTGTATTTAACTGTTTGCCATTTATCTTGCAATGTTTAAACACGTAAAACGGTATCAAAATGGCCTTGCTCAAATTTTAGGACAAGTGTGGTATGGAGTGAGGGTATATAAAAGTTAGAAATAAATACCGTATTACATACGGACAGACTTAAGCCACTCATCAAGTGGTTTTAGACATGATCCAATGTTTTAAAAGACAACTTTTAGAAACATGGTCAGTATCCGATAAGGCTGGCTAATCAGAGCTGAAAAGATAATCGATTATCAGTCCTGCCATTGTGATTGATAATCGATTAGTAATCGCTAAAGATTTGATCATAATTTTACCTAGTTGAGCATGACCCTATCATATGTTATACTTAATTGTATGTATTTTGTCAGACAGGCCTGAGCAAACAGTGTAGACCGAGATGAGACGCCGCAAAAGCCTCGTCTCAGGGTCTACACTGTTTGCCACTCACCCAGCTATTTTAGACACCACAGTGGGTAGTAAATTTGACTTGTTCAAATTTTAGATAAAGTGTGGTAAGGAGGTGAGGTGTCTGAAAACTAAGGGTAAATACGGTAAAGTAACAGACACAGACATCAAATGATCGGTTATTAGCAAATCTGTAATGATAGTCATTTTTGTGGAATTTATCGATTAATTAATCGATTATCCGATTAATCTAGCCAGTCTTAGTGTCCGAATGGTAAGGATATATACGGTAAACTGTAAAATGTATAAACGGATTTGGAAAACAAAGACTCTGTTGAGACATAGATGATCTGGATATGCGAGTTTATAGCAGATGTACGAAGACACTTTTCTTCATGAGATGGTCCAATTAACATGTGTCACGCAATTACAAAAATTATTGTAAATGCCTATGAGAACTGTGCTTGTCTAGAGCAGCCAAGTCCAACTTGTGTTTATAAAGGGTTTGGCAATGAAAGGGCATTCTTTGTACATGGAGTTAACCTCCTCTTCTATAATCTAACGGACCCAAATGTAGCCTGGGCAAAATGTATATGTCTGGTCCAGACTGAACATGTCCGCATTCTTGTCTGAACATGCACAGTTAGGATATACCCTAATGTAGCTTTATTCGACGTTACGCGAAACATTAGCTCAGAGCTTTTAACCTTTTGAACGCTAATCACAACTGCAGAAGTCGATATTTTGATTTAAAAGAAACAAAACATACAAAAAACACTACTTTCAGAACAAAAAAAAAAAAAAAAAAGTTTCGGCATTTCATGTGAATCGTCTGCTCGTCAGACAATTCACATGAAATGACAAAACTTATTTACTGCAAAAATAATAAAATGTAATGTTTAAAATGTCGTCTTTTGCGATATCGCTTAGCGGTTTAAAGGTTAATTGAGGCTTGAATAATTTCTGCTGAATATTTTATGTACAATCGTATTTTGATTGACATCGGATTGGAAATCGGTAAGCATTTATTAATCATTACATTATTCTTGAACCAGAGATACATTTTATTGAATTGCTTTGTCTCGGTACAGATTAAGAGAACATAAGTCCAGAATCTCTTGGGAACGATACAGAGGTTTTAAACGTCGGTTTAAGTGTCTGGCCTAACTAAACTAAACCACAATAGTTTAAAACTAAAGACATTCGTTTTGAGTGGAATGGATACAGACGAACGATTCTGCATTGTGCAAAGGAAGACAATATTGCAGACAGGATGTTGCCTCTCTAGCAAATGTATTAAAATCTTTAATAGATGGGGGCTTACCTTAAAGGAAAACGTTTGCTCTTAGACGGAGGGCATTATTTCCTGAAAGAGTACCTTCTAGCTATCGCCGCACCATCCCCAACCAATAAGAACTAAAGCAAATAGCTTCATGCTAGAGTTGGTTCCCGTGGCTGTACGCATTCCTCTTTAACTTCCACCATCAGTCGCCAAGCAGCAAAGCCTAAATACGCCCATTTGCGAACGTCGACGACCTAGTCAAGTAGGCACATCAGTTTATTCTTGGCAGGAGCTTTCACTGTCCACCTCAGAATCACTGGTTATAGAGCAAACGTGTGGAGATACCTCGGAAATATATATCTACAAACAACGGAGGTCTTAATCAAGTTTTGAGGCTAAGGAGGCTAATCTGGACCATCGGTGTTCACATGTTTTACGAAATATACATTGTCTTATATGTTCACTGATTAAATGCCTTTTGACTTGTTAAAAATGTCCAATACTTATGAGCAGCAACGTAGTAAAATGTACTTTCTGAGCAGAGTCATTGTGTTACGCATGAAGAAACTTTACATCCGTAGCTATCAAAATGTTCCCTATGAATATTCTGATCAGATTGTGCGAATCCACAGACTAATCTGAATCTTCGCCAGCCGGGGAACATTTCCAAAATGTACGTTTTCTGTCGACGCGGCTACTATGGTTATTACAATAGTCACAGTTTCTCTTCATTTGAACACAGAGGGAGGCACTTGTTTAGCTGAAGTTATCTTCTTTCCAGTCAACATCCCAAAGCAGCCATGCAGAATATCTTGATGTAAGAGATTGCGCGTGAGGTTCTTAAAAGAAGAACCAATGTAGAAGATAATCAATAGCTCCAGACAAGACAGGTTACATTACAAGAGAACACCGGTCTGGAATGTTTGGGGAAAGATACACAGTTACAAACAGTTTAGTCGCAACGTTAGGAAACGAACGTTCTGACATGTGCACCAAACAAATTTTCAAATCAGGCTGAACATTCGCGCAGTCTGATCAGGGTCTTCGTTGTCCACATGAAGAACCTTTTCATCCATCCGGTGAAGAGTCGGATCGAAAGCGTAGGCTGATCTAAATCTACGCCAGGCGCACATGTCTAAGACACGTTTTCTAACGTTGCGGCTCAATTATACATAAAGCCCAAAGTATATACTTAATATGGTCAGTCTAATATCCTATAAGAATATATCATGCGTGTGAGGGTAGATAGAAAAATCCGTCCCGAGGATCACTGACTGGCATGACTGGCATCACGAGGCTTGCCTCGTGATGCCAGACAGTGATCGCGAGGTACGCATTTTTCTATCTACCCCTCACACCCATCATAAATTCTTTTTCTTGCACACCTTTCATTTCTGAATGTATGTGTTCTAATAATGCAGTCACTTCAGTTGCTCACGTCCGCCATATTGTGATAACATTACGGTTGCGTTTAATGACGTCATTACGTTCAGTGATGTACACCCTAGCGATGGTGTGAATATCAAACACATGAGAGTTCTCGATTTGTATCTTACCCTAGATTGGATAACCTGGGTAGGATTAGAATTTCTATCCCAGGGTTAAATCCAGGATTTACTTATCTGGTGTGCAAGAGTCCTCTTTTATACATTACAACAAGATTTGAGAAAAAAAAAAAAAAAAATTTAGCTTGACTTAGCAGTCTTTAGATATACTTTGTAATTCTAATTACTTCCATTCAAGAACATGGTTCATTAGATATAATATATTATTATAATCTTGCTTGAAAAAAATAGTAGTGTTTCATATACTTAAAATACCTTGAGCTGCGAAACTGTGCCTCACAGCATACAGTTACGTCAGTTTCAGCAAAATAGAAAGAAAACACTTGACATATACGATCTGTATTTTATTTGAGCCGGGGCATAGCGTTTCCTATAATATTAAATGTGCTCCCAGCGAAGACTAAGGTCAGCCTGTGCTTGCACATAGTCTGATCAGAGTCTTCACAGGCATAATGCGTGTACCTATGGGTCCAAAGCGTCTTCCTGCGGACAACAAAGACTCAGATCAGCCTGTGCGGATGCTCAGGCTGACCTGAGTCTTCTCTGGGCGCGCATGCAATCTTGTAGGAAATGCCGTGTCCCGACTTATTTAACTCACCATAACAGGCATGACATTCATACTACCCGTTTACTTCATTGTAAGCAGGCCGTTTTCAATTACAGCTGCATTATCTTTGTTGTTGGCTGGAAGTTAGGTTATTCAATGCATATTATTGGTGTACAACCCTTCCAGATCAACGGCTGGAATGTTAGGTTATTCAATGCATATTATTGGTGTACAACCCTTCCAGATCAACGGCGTGGCATTTGCGGGAGATAGTATCCCAGTAAGCATTCTACATAAATCTATAGCGGGCAGTTAGCGGAATATATAGAATGCTAGCAGGGACGTAATGTGTATGATATATGCAAACCCAGGTGCGTGTTGGCTGTCCCAATTGTCCAAGACGTAGTATAAATCCATCGGTGTTCCCGCTTGCTTGCTTGTACATATTATTGCCACGAGCTTTCTGTGACTGGAACAGACAATGCAGCATTTCAGAATAGCTCGTTATCTTTAGATTCCTCTGATTAATAATTTTATACGGTAAAAGGATGAAATCACATGCACTGCTTTACTTTTTTATACCCCGCCACACAATAGTGGCGGGGTATTATGGTTTCACGTTGGTCGTCCGTGTGCCCATCCGTGTGTCCGTCCGTCCGTCCGTTTTTCGTTTCCGGATGATAACGAGTAAACATCAATGGATTTTCACCAAACTTGGTATGTGGATTGATATTGTGGAGATCTGGTTTGATATTGCTAATGGGCAAATTTCGTCAATTTTTTTTACGGAGTTATCTGCCCGAAACACGCCCATATTTTCGTTTCCGGACTATTACTTGAGTAAATAACAAGGGATTTTCACCAAACTTGCTATATGCATTGACATTAAGGAGATCTGGTTTGGGATTGCTAATGGGCAAATTTCGTCAAAATTTTACGGAGTTATCTGGCCGAGACACGCCCATATTTTCGTCTCCGGACTATAACTTGAGTAAATAACATGGGATTTTCACCAAACTTGCTATATGCATTGACATTAAGGAGATCTGGTTTTGGATTGCTAATGGGCAAATTTCGTCAAATTTTTACGGAGTTTTCTGCCCGAGACACGCGCATATTTTCATTTCTGGATGATAACTTGAGTAAATAACAAGGCCTTTTAACCAAACTTGCTATATGCATTGATATTATCAAGATCTGGTTTAAGATTGTTATCTCTGTCCCTCCATCATTTTCTTTCCAGACATTTTTGCAACGATAACTTTAATACATAAACAAATAATTGCTATGGCGGGGTATTATGCTTGCGGTGCTTTTATTTGACTTCAAATCACGCTTTTCGTGGAACTGCCCGTCTGAGTTCCCTTATTAATCAAACCAGGACTTTGTTCTATGCATTAATAACGACCAGAGCGAAAATAAAACCCCGCAACCGGCTTGAAAACAAAAGTATAGATGATGAAATTCAGAATCAGTCTAGAAGTACAGCCTTCAAAAGGCTAATAACAAGAACAAAAATTTATAACAAGCCAAAATACAGTAAAACCTTAGCAACTCGAACATCGATGGATCGTTCACCATGGTTAATTCGAACTTTTTTTGAGTCCTTAGGAAATTCTCTTCATAGCCCAAGAAAACAAACAGTTAAGGATATTTTAGGAACATGGTCTTGTTTTATCCTGAAATGTATGTTGTGTGTACTCAAAAGAATCAGGCGATTCTAATGAGTACACACAACAAACCATTGTTATACAGATGATCGAAAATACGTCCCTTTAATTATATCCATTTGCTTTGTGACCTGGCATTATGATTCACCCTCAGTGGCTCGAACTACTTATGCCTAGAACAAATTTACATGGTCCCAAAGATGTTCGAGCCATTGAGGTTCGAATGTAGAATAATTGCAGTAAAGACCATACATACAAGACCTGCAACAAGGGCACCGCCTTAGACCGATCAGCAACTACTGGGATGGGTGACTGGGGGTTAAACTAGTTTACTCGAACAAAAACACGTCCTTAATTATGTCGCAGCTCCATATTACAAATTCCTGATGAAATGGAGAAATGTTTCAGAAGAAGTCAGAAACACTACTTTTACTAGGTCATCCACCTTCGTGACGTTCAAAAAAGCATCACGAAAACATACCTATATAATTTTGACCCCCCTTCAACCCCACTTTTATATAGTAAAACTGGGGTTTACAGGGGTATACATTATTTTTCTTATTTCTGCTCAAAAACATATATTGTGGGTACTCGTTAGAACCGCCTCGGCGAGGCGGTTCTAACGAGTACCCACAATCTATGTTTTGTGCAGAAACATGAAAAAAATATCAGAATTTTTATCGGAAAACTTTCAGTTTTTGGTGGTAAAATTTACAATATATTTGAATAGGCGTGTTTTCGTAATGGTATGCATAGCGATGTCCCTGGATAGGCAGAGGTGTTTGATCTCTGTTGTCATCATTTGGATTATCAAATTACAACGGGCATCAGCTGGTCGTATTTGTAATGGAATTCCGTGCAGCCATATTGCCGCTTTAATTAACTTGTTTGTTTCGAAAGGTTTGTTTTGAAAGGTGGAACAACGCAGCATAGCAAACAAAACATTTTACGCAAAATGCTACCATAATCAATCATGATTTAGTTACGCTTCGGTTTTGGCAGACTGGTCTGATGTTTATGATGCAAAATAAATTCCAGCAGTCATAATAATATTGTCTAACTTAATCTGCAACTGCAGTTTATGCATTTGTGATGGCCAAATACACACTGTTTGTTGGTATTATTTAACCTAGAAAATACATTACGTTACCTACTACAGTGGCACACGTAAAAAAAGAGATGCACAAACAAAACTAACCGCATTAAATAATGCTACCTGCCATATGTACCCTAAGTAACATCGTTGACTTAGATCAAACACCATTACATTGTGTACACATCGTTTGCTCAGTTTGCCGCTCATCCAGCATTTTAGACATACCAAATGGTAGTGAAATAAACATGTTAAAAGTTTAATAAGCGCTATCCGAGCTGACACATGACTTTTACACAACGTCGTCTCAACGTCGATGCAACGTCATGACGTTGCATCGACGTTGAGGTGACGTTGTATAAACGTTTTGTGTCCGCTGGGATGGAGTCCATATATTTAGTGTAAATATGGTATGGTCTCTAATCGTACATCTTGGCAGTTTTCTGTGTTTATCGCGCCGATGTGCTGCCAATAAGTACCCACAATATATGTTTATGGTGAAATTGAGAAAATTATCCCATAATTAATTATTATTAAATACTCCTCCTAAAAGATTCCTCTGACTAATGCCCAAATTGGACAGAAAAATCTTAACTAGAGGGTCGACAGTGGTAACATCTTGCCCTGTATGTAATCACTATGCCATTGTCTCTGCTGATAGCCGAGTTCACTAGGGCTTGGCTCCATTATCACTGCCGGAAAAACATAAAGACCAAAATATTTGAGGTTAAATGGTAGTCCTTTACAAGGCTGTGAGATGACGGTATGTTGGCCAAAGAAGTAAAACGTTAGTGGTAGCTAGACGTTTCCTCGTAGTAATTCCTGAGATTTGATAATTATCTGTTACATAATCATGCAATAATGTTGATGTAATCAAGTGTCATTTGGTTTGACTGTGCCATTTAATTTTCTGTAGCTATTTCTGGCACTAAATGTTAACTGCATCACTTATATTTGCGGGAGTGTAATTGTTGAAAGGCACTCAAACTTAATTTGCTATAAGTAGATCACATTAAGCCGAAATATCCCTGCCAGTGTTGTATGACTTCTGTAATGAGCAGAGGTCAGTTGTGACGCGCAGCTAAGTAAACACTGAATGTGCCGCAACGTCCGAAAACGTACCTTCGGACATGTGCGCCCAGAGACGATTCAGATTAGCCTGCGCATTCGCACAGTCAGACCCGAACCTTCACTAGGTGCATTTTAGTCAGTTAACGATGAAACGAAATCTTAATGCGGACAACGAAGACTCTGGCCAGACTGTGTGGATAATTTGAGAATTCGCATTCCAGATGATACGTTCCCGAATGTATTTCTTTCTGCATGCATAACAAATACTTACGCATAGTGACAGACTGATTTAGCTATGGTGTACTCTTTAGGACACAAATTATAACTATTGAACATGTGTTCCGTCTCATATGCATTTAAGCTTTAGCAAACTCACTGGATGAAGACTGAAAATTCTTTTATCATTTTTTGCACATAAAGTAAGACTTTGTTCCTCATCTCACCTTGCTTTCGTGCCTAAAGAAGGCTAAGGTTCGCGATTGTGGCCTCTCCTGGGTACATTTATTTATAAGTTGGACATTAAAATGTCATTACGTAATTTTTGTGACCAATTAAATTGCCAGAGAGAGTATATCAGCTTTTGAATTTGTCAAAAGCATGACGTTAGGCACGAACGAAAACTAACAAAAAAGAAATAAAACGGATGCTCTAAAAATAAGATGAATAGTATTGAACCAATACATCGTTTTATTTTCTACGTATATTCCTTTACCTGTTGATACTTAGCTGCAATAATTAAAACAAACACCAACACAAAACCCACAAAGACAAAAGCAAAATTATTTGCAAACTCCCATAGCGCTGCTACAATTGTTGTATGCATACGTGATATTAGAAGGAAGCAGCTATTTTTACTTTTCAGCTTAGAAAGTATGTGCCGGGTCAGTTAATGGCTATTTCTTCTGAGACCATTTAATTTTGTATATATTATAGGAATGACTTTTATTTTTGAGGATTTAATCGATGTCTAAACTCCGAATAATCACACACAAACTGAACAAAACAAGAAGGGCTCATCAATAAAAAAAAACACAAAACTATTAACTCATTCCTTATCCTTCCAACTGTCATCCAAATGTTACAAATGTTGCCAAAACTGTCAATCTTTCTTTTTTTATTTATTAGAGATTTTATACATACATACATACATACATACATACATACATACATACATACAAAAAGTAACTATATATACACATTGGATTGGACGTAGGCATTGCCTAATTTAGTGCTTTCCAACTGGTACTATTCAGGTCAATATTTATTTATAAATACAGTTAAAAAACAATTCAAGATACAACAAATATAGATTGCGTATATAACTGTAGAGAACACAAAGTGAAAGCACTACGTATAGTAACAGAATAGATGTGTGTCTGGATGAGTGAATGAAAATCACAAAGAGAGAGAGAGAGAGAGAGAGAGAGAGAGAGAGAGAGAGAGAGAGAGAGAGAGAGAATGAGAGATCCACTTTGTAGCTAGTTCCTTGTATTTGTAGATAATTTAAATTCAGCATAGAATCCACCCATGGGGATATGTACCTGAGTTCTTTTAGATTCAGAATTTGATGTACCACTACACCGGTTGATTTTAGATTGACCATTTAACCTGTGCACCATGACGTGGCGAAACACGCCTTAGTTTTTTTTTTGTTTTTTGTTTTTTGTTTTTTGTAGAAATTACCGTTATTGCTGTAAGAGAAGTTTTATATGGTTTGACAATTGGTCATATAATGACGTTTATTCATACCGGTAAGTAAATCAGAGGAAAAAAAAGACAAGCATTCAAAGGGATGCAGCTCTGTTTCGCAAAGACATTTTTGCAATTAATATGGGGAAGAAAATTGAAATAAAGGCAGTGAAAATAAGACTAAAATAACTAGGTCAAATAAGCTTCTTCCATTTTTCCACGGTTTCTCCAAACGAAAAGGCAGGTGGACCAATGGGTCACTATACAGATGTGTGCGTGTGTGTGTGTAGGTGTGTGTGTGTGTGTGTGTGGGGGGGGGGGGGGGTAGGGTTTTTTTGGCTCAGCTAAACAAAGCTAGTCACTAACCTAGTGTTGTAACCATTATGCAACACCAGTACACATCACGAAAACATACCTATATAATTTTGACCCCCTTCAACCCCACTTTTATATAGTAAAACTGGGGTTTACAGGGATATACATTATTTTTCATATTTCTGCTCAAAACATAGATTGTGGGTACTCGTTAGAACCGCTTCGGCGAGGCGGTTCAAACGAGTACCCACAATCTATGTTTTGAGCAGAAATATGAAAAATATCGGAGTTTTTTATCTGAAAATTTTCAGTTTTTGGAGATAAAATTTTCTATGTATTTGAATAGGCGTGTTTTCGTAATGATGAATGAAGCACCCTGACAAATTCCACCCTATATAGAGAGGTTTATAGGGATAACCCTAAATATTCTAATTCACAACCCAAGCACACATCGATATGAGGCTCATTAGCAACGCCTCACTGAGGCCGCTTAACAAGCCCCAGGTGTTCATGTCCGGTGCTAATGAAAACATTATCATAGGTTTTATATGAAAATAACTTTTATCGAGTCATTCATGCAGACCAAATTTTGCATTGGCGCGTTTACATAACGAGTTGGTATAGTCTTTTTTATTTATATCGGCAGCATATGTCAAGGGGACTTTATGGATGTAGAAAAAAATGTTGTTGCCCATCAAATATGTGCGTGTCCCTTAGGAAGTTTACCAAAATATTTATAAGTTAGAGGTTATATTCATCTGACAATGTATTCATACCTGTTACAAGAAACTCTGCGTTTAGTGTAATGTTACGATATAAAAATGGTAGGCTTAAAGGTTATTGATCAAATCAGTTCTTTGTTAGATAAATTTTGTATATTCAAAGAAAAAGTGCTGTTTGGTTTCTTGTTTGCTTACATGACAGTTGTTACAAAAAAGGTCTGTCATTAAGATGGTCATTATTTAATCACTGTTCAGTCGACTTTTCCTATCCCTTAGCTGACATATAATAATGTAGCACCTCCGTGTCCTGAATGAAAAGTATTTAGGAGGTTGGGTTATTTACGTCTTTAACAGATTCGTGAATGTATGAAGTGGTGTTGCATTATTTAGTTCAGGTGGTAAGTTATGCCAAAGATTTGTTATTGAGAACTTTTGAGATGGCGGAAGGAAAATAGATCCGACGGATTCCTGCTCTAGAATTTATTGAAGTGTAGAACGTTTCCTTCAACCAGTCAAATTCCGCGAAATAAAGATGAGGAGTTGGAAAGATTCTTCTTTGAAAACATAGTCCTCGGATAGTGCGGCTATGCAAAACAAGTCATTTATAACACTTCTAGGATTACTAAACAGCAAACACAACAGCCTACCGGAAGGGGACTACCGGATGGGATCTTGACTTGATTGCCTGCATTTTATGAGCCTCACTGACCAGCTTGAGTATATGGATACATCTGGTAAAGCTGGTGCGTCATGTACCAAATTAGGAAACTGGATTATCCTCTGATTTACATATATTTGAGATCTTGGCATGAGTACAGCACCTGTTTCTTCGACATAACCTGACCGAAACTGAGTTAAAGTATGGAGGCATTTCGTGAAAGCTTGTACATAAATAGGCAACATCTATTTGCATATTGTTCATTGTTTTACATTACAAATTCTACGTTGTGGTGTAATTATCATATGGTTAGGCTTACCAAATATGGTCTTTAAATGTATCTAGGGTAGGCATTGAGTTGCATTCCGGAGGAGCTAACAACAACCTATAGATAAATTTTAGCTCTGCATTAAAAAAAAAAAAAAAAAAAAAAAAGGAAAAACGCTCTGCCCATTCCGCTTGTATGTGACCTAGGCCATTCAGATATGATGTGTAGCTAAGTATTTTGTTGCCCAAAAGTACGTCTAAGAGTAAGCCTTGTTACCCGGCAGAAAAAAAAAAAAAAAACATTGTCTGTACACAGACCTGTTGCCTAAATTGCAGAAAAAAGAAAAACATTGTCCGTAGTATTTCCCCCTATTTTGAGGTACTTTGATTCATTGGTAGGCTATGTTTTGTGATTGAAGATCTTTCTGGACATCTATAATATTTTCATTACGAAAACACGCCTATTAAAATATACTGAAAAGTTAATCACTGAAAAATTGAAAATTTTCAGACAAAAAAATCAAATATTTTTCATATTTCTGCTCAAAATATAGATTGTGGGTACTCGTTAGAACCGCCTCGCAGAGGCGGTTCCAACGAATACCCATAATCTATGTTTTTGAGCAGAAAAAAGAAAAATAATGTATACCCCTGTAAACCCCAGTTTTACTACATAAAAGTGGGGTTTAAGGGGGTCAAAATTATATAGGCGTGTTTTCTTGATGTTTTGATCAACAAATTGGAACTCGTATTTAAAGGCTCCATATTCCTCAAAAAAAGACATTGTATTATCCGAGAAAGTTTAAATAAATTGATTGTATTAACACAATCATAAAATGTGCCACCTGACATGACAGCCTGTAGAATTGCAATTAGTATCTCGGTCTTGAAATGAAATTATTTTTTTTTATTGAATCTCTGAATTAATGTTGCCAACATTAATTCAGAGATACGATGAAAATCATTTCATTTTTGATCCAGTTTATAAACGAGAGACTGAAATTTTACAGGCTATCAGATGCCAATACTATATATTGATTCATTAAACCTTTCTTGGATAAAAAATGTCTATTTTTGAGGAATATGGAGCCTTTAATTTTTATCCGGTAAGGAACTGTTCTCTCCATTAGTTTCTTTTCTTTGTTTTGTTATTTCTAATACAGTGTATTGAGAATTGCTAACCATGTAATCTGGTACAAGGCTAGTCTCATTTTACCATTACCTCTATCTGGGCTAATTCAGCATGCGACGAATTGATTATATGTTTCTTATTTTTCCCAGAAAAAAGAAATAGGAATTGGACGATTTACGGCATCATCACGAAAACACGCCTATATAATTTTGACCCTCTTAAACCCCACTTTTATATAGTAAAACTGGGGTTTACAGGGGTATACATTATTTTTCTTATTTCTGCTCAAAACATAAATTGTGGGTACTCGTTAGAACCGCCTCGGCGAGGTGGTTCTAACGAGTGCCTACAATCTATGTTTTTGATCAGAAGTATGAAAAATATCAGAGTTTTTTATCTGAAAATTCTCAGTTTTTGGAGGTGAAATTTTATATATATTTGAATAGGCGTGTTTTCGTAATGTGAAATGTCAACCATGTTTTCTGCAAAATATAAGAAAACTAATACAATATGTCATCTGCTGAACATTTAGCCAGCATGCTAGGTATTTAGCAGATGGGATAATCAAATGATACTCTTTACTGAAATTTTGATCTTGAAATTATCCGGCCATGCTGGATTCTTATAAGTATAAAGCAGTCAGACTAGACTGAGAAAAGCCGTTCTGTCTAAACGCATATTTTTCAATATAAAAAGGAGGATCGTTAACCAAAAATAACATTTGTGCTTGCTAAACATATCTGCAAATAACTGTACTGCATTTACTTCAAATATTAATACAGACATACAATCGGCGGGGTATCTGGCGGGTTGAAGAAAGTGGGGTAACTTGACAGAGGCTTTTCGTACGGACGTGCATTATTTGCTAAAGCAAAAACAATATACGTAGTCAGACCAAATTATAGACCAATTCAATTTATATATAATGTCAATTTGATAACGACTCGCATACTCTATTTTCCACAAACAAAACAAAACACCTATGAACAACAGAAGTTTTATACACTGCAACGAGACTGGCTTAACCATTTCTACACGCTTTTCTTGGAGTTAGGTTTATTTATTGTTTTTTGTTTAGTCCCCTTTACTCAAAGAACATTAGCCATTTATATTCACATTTCTTCGTGTATAGAGGGTTTTATGTAGCTGAATCTGCTAATTAGTCACACCGATATATTTCCAGGCCGGGGGACATTCCAAGCTCATATATGTACTATGTTATTTATAGCATCACGAAAACATGCCTCTATATAATTTTGACCCCTTAAACCCAACTTTTATATAGTAAAACTGGGGTTTACAGGGGTTATTTTTCTTACTTCTGCTTAATACATAGATTGTGGGTACTCGTTAGAACTGCCTCGTTGAGGCGGTTCTAACGAGCACCCACAATCTATGTTTTGAGCAGAAATATGAAAAATGTCTGAATTTTTATCTGAAAATTTTCATTTTTTGGTGGTAAAACTTTCAGTATATTAGAGTAGACATGTTTTCGTAATGAAGTTACCATACCCCTCTATGACATGTCTGAACAAACGATGCGAAATCAATCCAAACTGCTCCACAGGGATCTGTACCGCTTTGCCATTCAAATGTCGTGTTTCAGAAATAGGTGGTAGCCATATGTAGAGGTAATTTGATACACCAGGACAGGTAACTCTGTCTTTATTGTTTTTGTTCCCTTCTGAAAAGACGTCTACTTTAAAAAGATAAAATTTCTTCCCTTTTGAAGTAGCCTCGTTTTAGAAGGGGGTTTTGTGAGAGCAATTAGTGTGCAGAAAAACAATCAGAAGTCACAAATTGTCTATCTTGTAACAAATGGCTGAAAATCTACCAAGTGTACCAAATCTGTTTAAGGGAGCAGGAGCCTGATTACTCTTTCATAGGCTACTATAGGTACTTGGCGAAGTTTGGGCCTTCACAATGTCCCTTGACTCCCAAATTTTGTCTCAAATTCAAGCTTAGCATCAAAAGATAGAAGGGAGATTTCAGTATGTTTTCTCACCAGAGAACGTTGGCAAATTTAAATCTGGTCTGCAAATAAATAGAATGCATTTTGTGTAAAACTGACATCAATTCAAAACGTCTTCAATTTTCTTGTTCAATCAGAGCCCAGGTGTTATGAAATATAGCCCTTGACTTCGTATACCTTGCGAGTTCTGATCCTCATCACCCTAGTTGGTATTCTGCTCTCTTAAAATAAATAAAGAAAAAACGACTTTTTTTACCAAGTTAAGCGCATATAAGATATTATGTAACCGTATCTTGGCGATGATGTTCTAGGTGTTTACATCCTTATATTTACATTTTAGATTTCGATTTAAGACTCTTAGAGAAACCTATAGAACCCAGTGTAGTTCATTCCTCCATGCACGCAATGGATCACGCGAAGTGACGTTACGTCAAAACAACTGATACTTTTGGAGATTTGATTGTACGCTGCTACTGTTGTGATGACGTCGCCGCTCTTAAGCTATTCAAATATAATCCGCCTGCTCTTAATGCAGCCTGTAATGTTAAGTTCTCTCCCAGGCACGCGAGGAAAATAATGTAAATATAAGTAATGAACTTGATTTTTTTTTTCGAAATTTATTGAGGTATGACCGTAGTGGGTCGCGTGCTAAGTGAATGAACCCCGGGATTCATTCACTTTGCACGCGACCCACTGCGGTCATACCTCAATGAACTTCGAAAAAAATAAAATTCATTTCTTAAATGAAAAGCATTTCATTTATCAGTACACGTATACGAAAATGGGCTTTATGTCATTATGATAGCAACGAAGGCCAAGGTCAGTCTGGAAATTCGCACAGACAGATCAGGACCGCCGTTGCCCGCTTAGAGAATCAACAGCTACTACAGAATATATTGGCGAATTAAATCTGCCTTAAACAGACTTTGCAGTAGGTGTTGCTCTGCGTCCTTACTTTGGTATGTGCCTCAACGGCTATTTTCTTTCAGTGTGCACCGTGTGTGCACACGTGTAAAACATTGTATTTTTCTAATGAATTAATTAGTTTGGATGCACTCGCTCAGCTACAAAAGGAAATGTAATAACATCAATGTGCAAAAAGGCCATTAGATTACATGAGGAAATTTCAGGTCAGCTTCTGATTAGGGCCTTTCCTGGATGTGGATAGATATATTGTAAAATATCCTTGAATTCTGTAAGCTGGCTAGGAATGTCCTGAATGTGTAGGCTGACATCACAGCTAGCATTCTACGTAAATCTACATCGGGCCGTCATCGGCCCGTCAGCTACCCTGACGGGCCGATGACGGCCTGATATAGATTTACGTAGAATGCTGACTGGGATAGGCCTTCGTAGCCTATTATATCATAATGTAATAAATCTACATAATATGAGTCCATTTCACTCCCATTATATATAACATCACGAAAACATGCCTATATAATACTGACCCCTTTAAACCCCACTTTTATATAGTAAAACTGGGGTTTAAAGGGGTATACGTTATTTTTCTTACGAGTATTTCTGCTCAAGAACATAGATTGTGGATATTCGTTAGAAGCAGAAATATGAAAAATATCAGATTTTTTTGTCCGAAAATTTTCAGCTTTTTGGAGGTGAGATTTTCTATATATTTGAATAGGTGTGTTTTCGTAATAGTAAAAACAGGTGTGTGCAGGTGTTTGCCTTATAGGAGGGTAGGTGGATTTTAAGACTCTTTCAGGTTGTATTGCATACTTTCAATCTGTTTGTTACTTCTTCGAACATTTAACACTGTTTAAAGCTATTCAGTACCAAACAAAATCGTTATAATTTCCCATATTGTGTGGTGAAAATTCCATGGTTTAATAAGTTCTAGAAACAATAGTCTTTATCTCCCTCTCTCACTAGAAGCTCCATTTAAATCAGTAGGAGATACTGAACATGCATTTAAAGGAGTGATATTAACACTACTCGGTAACGAAATGATGAATCTGCCAGTGGAACGTGGAATCTGAATATTATAGAAGACGCAGAATCCTATATTCATTTAATACTTTTAGGCTGCATATTTCTTGCAGAATTAATACACTGTTTTTACAGTGTTTGTATAACGGTGATGAAAGAATTACCCATAATACATTTACTCTTTATGAGGTTATGCTGTTCATGTTAACTACATAACAACGGCGGTAGAAATTGTCAAACTGTGAGAGATTTAGGCGTAACAACTGCCAGCGACTAGCACATATTCGAGGTTGTATATTAGAGCACTTTGAAAAACCTGATATATTTTCAATGAAGGTCTGTAAGACGCGTCCCATTTAGCATTCTGTTTAGTAAGTAAGTAAGTAAGTAAGTAAATTCTTTATTTTACGAGGGTAGCCCAATTGGTTTTACCAATCTTCCTTGGGGCCCTCAACAAAACTACATACATACAAATACATACAACAAGTTATTTAAAACAATGATTAAAATGGAGCGGTACACGAGATAATGGTACTTATGGTATATGCGACCAGCAAAGGCCCAAGGAGCAACTGCCTGCTCGCAGACATGAAGCAAATTGACCAGACAACGAAGGTAATCCGACATCTAGCTCCACTTTTTGATTGGTTAAATCTGAATCGGACCGTTATTGGCCTGACAGGACTCTGTCGGGCCGATAACGGCCCGATACAGATTGAAGCGAAATGCTAATTGTAATTTGTATCGGATCGTTATCTGATCGATAGGAGTCTTATTGGTCCGATAACGGTATAGATTAAAGCAGAATGCTTACTTGGATGGTCGATCCAGGATCAAGAATCTAGTGTGCCTTAGATTGAGTTTGGCAATAAATTCTAGACTACTCAGATAAGATACCTGGCCAGAGCATTCAGTTGCATATAGAAAATCCATATATTTGTTTTCCCATGTTGAGACAGACGGTTATGTTCTAGAAATAAAATGTCAAATCATTTTATTAATATTACGAGTAATCATGACGCGCCGCGTCAATTATGTTGATATTAGCATTTTTTCACTATTGCATGTTTTCAGAAAACCTGCAAGAGTGTAACATTTAATGCATACTCTGTTCAAAGAATCACTTTTGCAAGAATTTACAGATTCTGGTTTCCGCTTGTTTAGACTCTATATGTTTGTTTATTTTTTTCTTTAGAAAATAAAATCTGATTTGAATTGGCGCAAACTAGCTAATCTGACCCAGAACACTGGATTCTATATTTTCTGGACTTTTGTGATCATTGAGACTATTCCGGAATTTTGAAAAATCATATGAGGGTCACTGACGAGACATAATTGACCGAAACTTGCTAGTCTATTTATGTCAATCGTACATTGTTTGCAGTCATATCTACACTTAAGGGGACTTTATGAATTAAGTAGATTTTCTACCGTATTTTACAAATGAGATAACTTTAGTGACTAACTCTAAAGGAAAGGAATTTGCTCCCACGAGGAGAATTGCTTTCGTTTTAGAATAGACCCCTTTCTTGAAGACAGGCAAAAAAACACTTTGGCAGAGTTGCTCCCATGAAAGTGTAAACATTTTTCTAAAATTTGACAGAAATATTACTTCAAAAGTGCGAGCCGTTGGTTTTGATATCACGACATTTAGTAGACAAAACGAACCTCCATTATTTCCAGCCTGTGATTGATCTCGCAAACTACTGTAAATGAAGAAACATAGCCGATTTATGCTAACTGTCCCATTAAAGGGACATTGACAAACAGTGTAGACCCAGATCAGATGTAGAGTTATGTGGCATCTGATCAAGGTCTACACTGTTTGCCTTCAC
Organism: Anodontia alba; assembly: GCA_964016985.1. NCBI lineage: Eukaryota > Metazoa > Mollusca > Bivalvia > Lucinida > Lucinidae > Anodontia > Anodontia alba. Next base: position 24,305,564 of record OZ024829.1, read on the forward strand.
AAATTTCTGTATAACATGATAATAGAAACTAACCAGACTCCCCTTATATAGGAAATGGACCTGTCCAAAGAGTTAACGTAGAAGAGTCCACTCGGCATGAATAGGCAATACAACGGAGCCTCCGATTTGTTTCCTTTGTGTGCTCTTTGTTTCCAAAGACAACCGTTAAGGTTTTATTGTATTTCCTAAGACTTTTTATCATATTTTGTCATTATAGTTCAGAATGGTACATTTAACATTACTTGAATTAATTGTTGCTGATGTTTGACTAGTTCAAATTGTCTTTCATTATGGATATGTACTGAGAGTTGATGACATAATGAAATGTTATTTAAAAGCAACACAGGTTTCGGTTGAAAAGAAATAAATTACGTAAGGAATGTAAGCACACTAAACATTGTCAATTCAACCCAAACGCAGACAACAGTCTCAACGGGTTACGGTATCTGGACAGAAACAATATATCCTCCTACAGAACAGGGGCTTTTGCAACAAACGCATTCTAACTGAGAAGTCAAGTAGTGCAAGAGAACAAGGGCCGATAAATGTTTAGCACTGTCAAATAATATAACATACAATATATAAATCATGTGTTATTATTCTTCCAAAAAAAACTGGTATTGACACTTTAAGCATTTTTGGTTTTGGAACATAGTTAAAATGTCGTCTATTGAAAGTTTTACTCGGCTAGACATTACGTCTGATAACTATTACCTGGAGTATTTATTTCAGACGGTTAAATACCATTTCACGTTCATAAAGTAACTGTAATAAATCAAAGCTAAGGTGTCTGCCTCACAGTCATAATTAGATTATGTTTACATAAATGTTGATTACAGAAGTACAGATTAAGCTATTATATAGGACCATGTACCATTTAATGACTTAATCACGAAAACATACCTATATAATTTGACCCCCTTAAAGCCCACTTTTATATAGTAAAACAGGGCCCAGTTGTTCAAAGCTAACGACGTCGTTAGTTAACGATTTGTTAAAATTTACACCGAGTGATACGCAAATATGCTGAAATTTTTTCAGCAAAAAATGTGAGTAGCTTTTGCAGTGCAAAAGCTACTCACATTTTTTCAGCAAAAAATTTTAGAATATTGTATATTTAATCCACTAAAACAGTTAACGAAATGACCCTTAACGAGCTCGTTAAGCTAACGACGCTTTGAACAACCGGGCCCTGGAGTTTACAGGGGTATACATTATTCTTCTAATTTCTGCTGAAAAAACATAGAATGTGTGTATTCGTTAGAACCGCCTCGCCGAGGCGGTTCTAAAGAGTACCCATAATCTATGTTTTGAGCAGGAATATGGAAATTATCAGATTTTATGTGAAAATGTTCCTTTTTAGTTATAAAATGATAAATATATTTGAATAGTTTTAGGAAGAGGATCAGTTGATAAGGCTTAATTTGCCGAAACTAGCAATTCGGGCCCAGAAAACCTCGATACTCATTAAGAAAACATCCCTATTCAAATATATAGAAGATTTCACCTCCAAAAACTCAAAAGTTTTCGGATAAACCCCCGATATTTTTTATATTTCTGCTCAAAACATAGATTGTGGGCGGTTCTAACGAGTACCCACAATCTATGTTATTTAGCAAAATAAGAAAAATAGTGTATACCCCTGTAAACCCCAGTTTTACTATAAAAAAAGTGGGGTTGAAGGGGGTCAAATTTATATAGGCATGTTTTCGTGATGTTCAATTATTATCATTGTGTGTGCATTGTTTAAAATGTGTCACGTCTTTTAGAGTATTTAATGAGTACTATGACTGGTTTTAGTATCGCCTCCAATCCCCGTACTCCACTACAGCATAGTTTATATTTTACGATCGGTTGTAATCACTGCACCTATTCCTGGATGTTTGAAAAATTAATATGAGGGTCACCGATAGGGCCATATCGGTTTCTAGTAGTTTGTCTGATCCAAGCTATTTTCATTATTACATGGAAATGTTCATTGATCTCAAGGGTCATTCCATTTAGAATCTCTATATATTTGTCTGGAAGTATACCTTCATATATGTATAGAGTTATCAAACTGAAGTTTTTGTGAACTACACAACAAACAGCTGCTTTAACTATACACATACAATAACCTGGGCACAGCATTAGCAAATTCCATTTATATATATCCAATCCCTTGCAAAAACACGTGCATTTGTAACAACATTATAGATGTTTATAAGGTAAGATGAAATAACAAAACAAATAATAAAGGTCCCTAAATTTACCCAAAAATCTTAAAGTTAGCTTTAATCTTCTTTGGGACCCATGTATACAACATCAATTCATTACCACAAAAGTATTTGGATTATACTTTCGTCTTATTGCTGTGTTTGACAGGGGGAGGGGGCGGAGGCGGGGCTTCTTTCTATACGGGGTCGCCTCTTTGGGGAAGAGAGAGCTGATTACTTTTTTTTTTTTTTTTTTTTTCTATTTAGAATATTTCATATTTTGTCGAACTACTAGTGGAATTGGAGTTTGATTTAGATTGTAATATTTCGATCATTACATAGTTTTTGGTATGTGTTTTGACATGAACAGGACTTTGAATTTTCATTTTTGTCTATCAGGTACATAATCATATACGTCAAAAGTGATATTATCATTACAAAAACACGTCTATTCAAGTATATATAGAAAATTTCACGTCAAAAACCGAAAATTTTCAGATAAAAAAACTCTGATATTTTTCTTATTTCTGCTCAAACGAGTACCCACAATCTATGTTTTTGAGCAGAAATAAGAAAAACAATGTATACCCCTGTAAACCCCAGTTTTTCTATATAAAAGTGGGGTTGAAGGGGGGTCAATATTATATAGGCGTGTTTTCGTGATGTTCAAGCAGTACTGCTAGATATTTAGCCACTCCCAAGACATGCGCTGTCAACTGACTCATAACCGAAGAGTACAGTTCGCATATGCATACTCATTTAAACAAAAAGAATAATTACAGAATATCAACCGCATACATGCATTAGAATGTTTCAAACTTTATTTTCAGTTCAATATTTTCTAGGCAGTAGGCATCGTTGATTCCTAATTGCTCAAAGTTTACCACTCCATGGTCTAATTGAGCAGACGACCCACTGACGATATTTTCCTATTTTGTTTTTCAGAAAATCGATTCATGCAATGTCTACAATTTACACGAAATGTCAAACCTTCTTTCTGCAAAACAGAAAGAAAAATATTTCAAAAATGTCGTCTGTTGAAATATTTACCCAACATGCAGTGTTAATCACACCATCAGCAATCCTTGCGAATCGATAAATACCACTCTGTACCTATTTGTCTCACACTAAATATTAATTGCCTGTTAATAAGAAATGCTGCTTTTTATCATTCGCAAATATGTTTTCTATTCTTTATGAATCCCTAAAGATAAAACACAAGCTACAGTTCGGAAACTTTGATGGTTATCCGATATTATTGCGCTCAGCATTTATTTACTGCTTCAAGTTTCTTTGTCATCACGAAAACATGCCTATATAATATTGACCCCCTTAAACCCCACTTTTATATAGTAAAACAGGGGTTTACAGGGGTATACATTATTTTTCTTATTTCTGCCCAGAAACATAAACATAAATTGTGGGTACTCGTTAGAAATGCCTCGCCGAGGCGGTTCTAACGAGTACCCACAATCTATGTTTTGACCAGAAGTGTGAGGAATATCCGAATTTTTACCTGAAATTTTTCAGTTTTTGGTGGTTAAAATGTTCAGTATATTTGAATAGGGGTGTTTTCGTAATGTCATATGTGTTCGTTAGATAAAGTAACTTCGAAAAAGCCAAGCATCACAGACCAACAAATCTTTCACAGATGTAACAAAGCAGGGAATTGCATAGTCATGCATACTTCATAAAACAAGTTGGGCAAATCCCAGTAAGCATTATACGTAAATCTATAGCGGGCCGTTGTCGGCCCGTCAGGGTAGCTGACGGGCCGATAACGGCCCGCTATAGATTTATGTATAATGCTAGCTGGGATGTTAGAAAACAAAGAACAAAGAACATAATAATTATAAAAGAAATAATGAGAAATAGAATGGGAAAATGACTAATTACATGTGTAAGTCTTGTTAAGCTGAAAACGTTTATACCGTGTTTACACTAAATACTCGGACACTTATGTCTGAGCAACTGACGAAAACCCAGAATGCGACATATGGTCAGGATCTGCACTATTAGCAATTCAGGTAGCACACGAAGCAGTCAAATGGTATTTTTAGGACCTGGACGCAAGGTGTCAAAGTGTGAGAATAGTTAGTTACATATAATACCAGTCATATTTTCAGACATCTGCATGCATATATTGAAATTTTGATAACTGCCATACACGAAGATGACCGAGAAGTAACGCAGTCATATTACATAGCTTATTAATTACACCAAGAGAAAGAGATCACAAAACACAACGAACAGCAACACGAAAAAACAAGTGTTCGAAAACATTTTTCACAAGACGTTTTGCATCTTCTGAACAATCTTGTTAACTCATTCCATTGACCATAATTTAAGAACTAGCCGTTACTCTCCTACTAAGAGATTTGAAATTCAGCGGCCGTAAAAGTTTCAATGTACTTCATCCTAGTGTAGTTTTCATTTTCTTTGGGATCATCGAACCCATATTTTGTTATCATGCAAAGTCGAGGCTCGAGTTTAACTGATGCTTGGGTTTGGTATTGAAACTCTTGACCATTTGACAGTATTGTAGTTTGTAGACCTGCAAACTACAATGATGTCATATAATGAAGTCTCAATAAAACCGAGAATCCTGTTTTCGTTATTTCATAAGTTTTTTGTTTCCAATGACAAACTTTAAAGATTTTATAGGACCTGACTACAGTAGGTGTTAAGTGCCGTGTCCTGGTCGTAAATGTTTCTCCGTAATTCGTCATAGTGCAGGTTTTATTCCCCTTAGGATTACTGAGCCCATGTCTGATATTTTAGAAAATCGAGTTCCACTTTAATTCATGCAACCTACAAAGCTGTCATATGAAGAGTCTCTTTAAAACCGAAACTCTGCTTTTCGTTCTTTCATCAGTTTTGTTTTCCGTTTACAAAGGGCATCTTCTATGTTTTATTCAATACTCGATCGAATGAATGTTATCAATATTTAGCAAGTTTGTTAAGGATAAAAATAAATAATGTTAACATGACATGATATTCACTTTCAGAGCATGTTGCAACCAAGCAAGCCTGCATAAATTATATTTGCATAAGCCGTCTTGGTCGCTCACGGCATAGTTCGCGGACAAAAACAAACAAACAAAAACAACAACACCAACAACAACAAAAAAACAACAACAACACTTTGATGTGTGGTAAGCGCAAAACATCCAGAACGCTGATGTATCCACATAGGTCACACAGACGTCGTCTTCCGTTAACACAATGTTTGAACGTTCTATTATTTAAACAAGGGGCAGCAACGATTCACATCCGCTAAATTGCGCATTGTCTATTTTCACATGGCAATAAGATGGTTGTGACAGAGCAGTCCTAAAATATCGTTATAGCTACACCATACTCAGACACTCAATTCCCTATATAGATAAACTTCTGCAAAATGATGAAAAATTAGCGTCATACTATTGGCGTCAAGGGGAATGTGTCAGTGGCTTTACGGTCACAAAGGAGCTGAAGTCGACAACCAGACTAATTGTATTTCATGAGAAAAATGGAATGTTTGATATTTTTGTTACCATGTTTTTCAAATAACTAAGCCAACGTGAATGTTTGCACCGCTTTAACCCTTTCATCTCTGCAGAAAAAACAACAACTCCGAAACAAGGTGAATCCATATGAGACAGCCGTCTCATCAGTATCTACACTGTTTGCCATTCTATATTTAATTTAAGACTGAAACCCATGGATGTGTCAAAATTCAGAAATTGAAAAGTCTTTTTAAGAGACATGGGGATAGAAGGGTTCAGGTGTTTGTACGAATGTATGTGGACGGGGTAGGCGAAAATGCAGGGTCTATGATGCGTGAGCGGTATTGCATGTTAAACAGTTATTCATATATAGACTAAAAGATGTCATTGCCGCCACCGCCTTCAGATAAACCCGAAGCCTTCTCGTTTGCTTCTTATGTCTGTGGTTTAATTTTATGTCTTTCTGTATTAAGAGTAGCATCGGGACACAGTGTGAAGTTGGCTAGCTGTAAATGTGCTTTAACCACCCCCGGTGGTTTATTCTGCTGACCGTTCTAAGGCGGCGGTCCCGGTGTTAGTCTTACTCTTTGTTGCTTTGTGGTTTATTCTACGAGGCGACTTGTTTTATGTCTTACCTTGTGTTATCTTGTTCTTGTGTTTTTCAATCCGTTTAGCGTTGCGATTACCTCGCTTGGGGAAGAGACAGCTATTTTTTATGCTTTTTGTACGTTTGATCGATTTGCACTTGTTTGGTTTTGTCTGTTTTCTTTTCCTCTTGGTGTCTGAGAAGGGCTGCGGTTTGTGATTGTGGCACTCCCTGGACTTTTCTCTTACCTTTTTGACATTTTTCTTTTTTAAGGATATTGGGACGAGATGCGGATATCCATGAAACTAGGTTTCAACTACCAGCGCTTTTACCTAACTTGCCGAAACTAGCAAGCATGGCCTAGAAAACTCGATTCTTCAGCTATTTTAGTGTTCTGATTGTGTTAATTGCTCTCAAGGGTCATTCCTCTTAGAATATAGATCACCTCGTTGAAGAAGAAGACGGAAGCTCATCCCGAGAACATGCCTGTATAATTTCGACCCCCTAAAACCCCACTTTTATACAGTAAAACTATGGTTTACAGGGGTATACATTGTTTTTCTTATTTCTGCTAAAAAACATAGATTGTGGGTACTCGTTAGAACCGCCTCGGCGCGGCGGTTCTAACGAATACCCACAATCTATGTTTTGAGCAGAAATATGAAAAATATCAGAAATGTTTTATCGGAAATTTTTCATTTTTTGATGATAAAATTTTCAGTATATTTGAATAGACATGTTTTCGTAATGTATCTGCGATTTCGTCGTAGCTTGTTTACTCTTCCCCTTGGTGTCAATGTCGGCCATGGGATCGGATTACGTCTCTCTCGTGGTTAATATTTTACTCAAATTTTAAAACAAGTGTGTGTTAAAGTGTCCAAATAATGCAGGTAAATACGACACTATTTTAGGCTTTGTTCGGTCACTTAAAGCCCAAAGCTATCCGCTGCCTAGGAAAACTGAATTTATGACTTTTCTAGGCAAAATAGTAGCAATGATAAGCAATCAAACATAGCATATGAGAATATTGAAAACTTAGACAAAAATATACATCAGACTCATATTTTCTAATCCGTGTTGTGTTCTTTGTTTCCAAAGGCAATCTTTTTGACGTTTAATTAGTAAATTTAACTGTGATGCTTATTTTCAATGAATGGGAAAGGGTCAATTCAACGCAGTATTGTAAGGATCCTGAAAATCGGGATACTTTGATGCTAGAAACACATAATATAATTTAAAACTAAATACGAGTAGCAGACGTGGTTTTATACAATATGTTCAAGAACCTTTTGGCCGCATCAAGCGAAAAACACGTGCAAAAGGCGCAGGCTGATCTGGGCCTTCGCTGTCCGTATATCCGTATATTGCCGAAGACATCTTTTCGTATGGCGCGGCCCTTTTAATGAAAAATGCAACACTCCTCTACCATACGATCTTAATGTCTTCCGTTACAATTAATGTCTCGGTAAACAATATAACCTTAAAGCGATGCATCATTCTGTGGATGTCTGATCTGAATCTACATTCTGAAGAAAGGTTCATGTTTTGTACGTTAAGGGGATAAATACTAGTGGCTGATTTCCGTCATTTTGTACAAGGGAGATAATGTTTGTGACTTCTAGTTTACTTTCAAGCACTCTATGTTCCTTCTGAGAAGAGATCTGCTCTGAAAGGAAAGCATTCGCTCCTAAATTCACCCTTCCTAGAACAAATTCCTTTTTTGCTCCCAAATTCTTCCCTTTTGGATCAGACCCCTGTTCAAAAGAGAGCAAAATAAACTGTGACAGTGTTCCCGCCCCTGAAAAATGTATTGGTATCCCTTTAAGCATTTATGGATATGCACATTTCCCATAAGAGATAATCTAATCTACATTTCTTTTTATTGAAGTTAGCACTTTCTTGATTTCTGGAGAGCATTGTACTCTCCATACAGACAAATGCCACCTTTTCAATACAAGGTCGCGCAGAATCTACCGCAACTAAATTTGAAAAAAAGCCGTGAATAAAGCATTTCTGTAATTACTTTATTTGTTGCCAAGTCTACTTCTTGAGGAATCGATATGGTGGTATAGCCTCAGTGATGTGTGTCTGTCTGTCATGGGCCAACATAAAGTGGCTAGACATGTTTTCATAAACAGCTCACTTCACGGCAAAGACATATGCAGTTGCACTATGAAGAATCGATGCAAATCCTACTTGCCTGTCGACAATATGTGTTCATAATCAGCTCGTTTTACGACAAAGCCATATACGTTTGTACTAAGACGAATCGGTGCAAATCCTACAATGCCTGTCGACAACATGCATTCATAGGCAGCTCGTTTCTGGAAAAAGACACATACATTTCTACTTAGTAGAATCGTTTGAAATTCTACATTGCCTGTCAACAACAATTATTCATAAGCGGCTCGTTTTACGGCTTATACAGTTGTGCTAAGAAGAATCGATGCAAATCCTACATTGCCTGTCGACATCATGTGCTCATATTAAATCAGCTCGTTTCACGACATAGACATATACATTTGTACTAATTAGAATCAGCGCAAATCATACATTGCCTGTAGATAACATGTGTTCATAATCAGCTCGTTTCACGACAAAGACATATACATTTGTGCTAAGAAGAATCGATGCAAATCCTACATTGCCTGTCGACCGCATATGTTGATAATCAGCTCGTTTCACGATAAAGACATATAGTTGTACTAAGAAGAATCGATGCAAATCCTACATTGCCTTCATTGCCTGTCGACAGCATGTGTTCATAGTCAGCTCCTTTCAAAGAATTATACAGTTATATGAAGATGACTTGGTGCAAATCATATAAGCGATTCTAACTGCCTGCCGACAACATTTGTTTTAAGGGGAATGCATACACTTCAGGGCAGGTAACCCTGTCAAAATTATTTTATCCCCTTCTAAAAAGGGTATACTCTAAAACGAAAGAATGTGCTCCCAGTGGGAGCATATTCGCTCTGTTTAGAAAATACCCTTTTCCAGAAGGGACTTGCTGTGCAGGAGCACAAACTGAAAGTCTATAACGGTTTGTTCCATGAACCAAATACCTCGAAATTTTCAATAGGTTTCATTCACCTTAAATGTAGATATCAGGTACATAGAGGGATAATTGTGCTATTCATCTGTGCTACGTTTGCTACATGTAACTGTACCCTGGGGTGTTTGAGGTATAAGTCAACATAAGACATTATTGGCCTTCTTCTACAACAACATATGTTATGTGAGAATTTATGAGACAGGTCACAGCATTTCCTACAAGATTGCATGTGCACGCAGCAAAAGATTTAGAACATCCTGCACATACATGCAGACTGATCAATGTTTTATAAAGGACAGGCTGTAGGTAGTCAAGGATCCAAAGCGTGTTCAGGCTGACAGAGACTCCGATCAGACTGTGCAGATGTGCATCCTGAACTGACTCTTTGTTTGGCGCACATGTCATTTTCATCACGGAAACATGCCTATATAATTTTGACCCCCTTAAACCCCACTTTTATATAGTAAAACTGGGGTTTACAGGGATATACATTATTTTTCTTATTTCTGCTCAAAGACATAGATTGTGGGTAATTGTTAGCACCCCCTTGCTGAGGCAGTTCTAACAAGTACCCACAATCTATGTTTTGAGCAGAAATTTGAAAAATGTCAGAATTTTTTATCTGAAAATTTTCCTTTTTTGGTTGTAAAATTTTCAGTATATTTGAATAGTCGTGTTTTCGTAATGTGTATCAATGTTGTCTCCCCGCTCATATAAATAGTCTATACAGTACTCGTAACTGCTATTAAAGGAGAAACCTTTGGAAATACGGAGCAAAATATTAGATGAAAGTAACGAATAAACAATCTGTTGCAGCGCAAGCCGTTGACCCATTCGCGATTTGAAGAAAATGTCAGATCTGAAATGGGTCACTAGTTAACATCAAACTACTGATTCAGCGGGTTATGCCCGAGAATACACGTAATGTCATATACGATAGATACGAGCGTAATACAGCAAAATAACGATACCCAAACAGAGCATAATTTTATTATCTCTCCGGTGCCTTTGAAAGCCTTCCAAGCTAGCATTCTACATAAATCTATAGCGGGCCGTTATCGGCCCGTCAGCTACCCTGGCGGGCCGATGACGGCCCGCTATGGATTTATGTAGAATGCTTACTGGGTCTGTTTCGTGATTGAGATCTTTCTTCTATATCTCCATATGTAGTGTTGTATGATGCGTGTGTGTAAATGCATGCGCAGACAGATTCTTAACAAAATCATTATGTGGATATACCTAGAAAGGCTACAGTAACGGAACAAGACTTTCAAAGGCACCAATTAAGGATTTAGTTACATAAATTAACAAGTTGCTTTAAATTCTTGTTGCGTGCTTCTGCATATTACCACGCCACGCACAAAAAGTAGTAAAATACAATGATATAAAAATGTACAAATGTTGTTTTTTTTTCTCTGGGTAACATAGATCCATTTATAGTTTTGTTGGTTTCTAGTGTTGAATCAACTTATATTTTTGCCAATATACGAGTCTGTGCCAGTTAGCGGCGATATCAAATCGCTTAGCCGCACATCCGGCTGTGATTAATGTCAGCTCTCAGTTGTTTTACGTTTGAGATATTCTGTAGTAATACTAAACACGTTGACTCTTAAAGCATGTGATTTGATCATTACAAATCAAGCAGTTGGTTAATCTTTACTGCCATGAGAATAAAGTTAACAGAGAATTTATTGTTTTTACTTAATTGCCTGTGAAAGTGGGAATATGGTCAAAGGGACGAAAAACAATTTTCGGGGTCGGTGGGGGGGATTGTTTGGGGGTGGGGGCGCTGTTCTGTCAAAATTATTTATCTCCATTCTAAAAAAGGGTCTATTCTAAAAGGAAATAATTTGCTCCAAAGGGGAGCAAATTCTTAACTGTTAAACTTGACCCCCTTTCAGAAGGGGATTGTTTTGCTGGAGAGCAAACATGAAATCAAACATATTCTCCCTGTGTATAAATAAACAGACTTTTTAAAGAGTGAATCCAGTTCACCTGACAAGAAAGCTAAATACCTCAAAGGAACTGTACACTAAGTTGGGAGTTTTTGCTTCGTTTCTGAACGAAAACTGTACAGCAGAAAGGAATGTACTGCCCATATAAGTATACCAATTCAGTATAAAACAAGAGGACCATGATGGTCCTATATCGCTCACCTGAGCAAACAGCATTGCATACTTACTGTTGAAGTTTCAGCCAAGTTTACTGCTCTAAGATTTTTGTATAAATTTTATAGCCTTGCTCCCAAGTGGCCATGTTTTTTTTTCATGCATCAAAATGGCTTGAACTGAATCTTGAAAGAGGATCACCAAAGGAACATTTCTGCCAAAGTATACTGAAATTGGTCCAGTGGTTTCTGAAAAAAAGTTTTTAAAATGTTTTGTATAGCTACATAGGGTATATAAGCTCCACCCCAAACGGCCATGTTTTTTGATGAATCATGACAGCTTGAACAAACTTGGTAGAGGGTCACCACAGGAACATTCCTGCCAAGTTATGTTGAAATCGGTTCAGTGGTTTCTGACAAGAAGAATTTTGAAGTTTTCTATTTAGATATATAAGGAAAATAAGCCCCACCCCTAGCAGGCATGTTTTTTGACGAATCATGATTGGTTGAACAATTTCGGTAGAGAGTCACCAAAGCAACATTCCTGCCAAGAAATATTGAAATCAGTCAGGTGGTTTCTGACAAGAAAAATTTTAAAGTTTTCTATATAGATATATACGGAAAATAAGCCCCGCTCCCTCCCCCCCCCCTTTGGCGGCCATGTTTCTTGACGCATCATAAGGGCGTGAACAATCTTGGTAGAAGGTCACCAATACAACATTCCTGCCAAGTTACATTGAACTCGATCAAACGATTTCTTACGAGAAGATTTTTAAAGTTTTCTATAAAGATATAAAGGGAAAATATGCCCCGCAGCCTAGCAGCCATGTTTTTTGACAAATCATGATGGCTTGAACAATCTTGGTAGAGCATTCCTGCCAAGTGATATTGAAATCGGTCCATTGGTTTCTGACAAGAAGATTTTTTAAACATTTCTACATAGATATATAGGGAAAATAAGCCCCGCCCCCTGTCGGCCATGTTTTTCGACGAATCATGATCACTTGAACAATCTTGGTAGAGGGTCAACAAGGAAACATTTCTGCCAAGTTACTATGTCCAGTGGTTTCAGACAAGATTTTTAAAGTTTTCTATATAGATATATAGGGATATTAAGCTCCGGCCCCTGGCGGCCACGTTTTTTGATGAATCATGACGACTTGAACAATCTTGGTAGAGGGTTACAAAAGAAACATTCCTGCAATGTTATATTGAAATCGGTCCAGTGGTTTCTGACAAGAAGATCATTAGAATTTTCTATATAGATATATAGGGAAAAAAGGTCCCGCCCCCTAGCGGCCATGTTTTTTGACAAATCATGACGGCTAGAACAATCTTGGTAGAAGATTGCCCAAGGAAACATTTTGCCAAGTTATGTAGAAATCGGTCCAGTGGTTTATGGCATGAAGATTTTTAAAGTTTTCTATATAGATATATAGGGAAAATAAGCTCCGCTCCCTGGCGGCCATGTTTTTGACGAATCATGACGGCTTGAACAATCTTGGTAGAAGGCTACAAATGAAACATTCCTGCCGTGTAATATTGAAATCGGTCCAGTGGTTTCTGACAAGAAAATTTTTAAAGTTTTCTCTATAGATATATAGGGAAAATAAGCCCTGCCCCCTGGCGGCTATGTTTTTTGTCGAATCCAAATGGCTTGAACAATCTTGGTAGAGGATCACCAAAGAAACATTTCTGCAAAATTATATTGAAATCGGTCCAGTGGTTTCTGACAAGAAGATTTTTAATGTTTTTTGATGAATCCAAATGGCTTGAACAATCTTGGTAGAGGATCACCAAAGGAACATTTCTGCAAACTTATATTGAAATCGGTCCAGTGGTTTCTGACAAGAAGATTTTTGTTTTTAGTTAAAAATCTATTTTTAGCTCCTGTGACCTAGATATGCAATGGACCGGAACCATTTGAACAACTTTAAAAGAGGACTAACCAAGGATCATTCCTGTGAAGATTGGTTAAAATCCAATCAGTGGTTTAGGAGGAGATGTTGTTTAAAGATTGTGGACGGAAGGACTGACAGATGGACCACGACGACGGACGGTGAGTGATCACAATAGCTCACCTTGAGCCTTCGGCTCAGGTGAGCTAAAAAAGGTGGGAGGGGCGGGGATAATCTTGAAGGAAAAATATGCAGTCGCTAAGAGAAGCCCTATTTAAAATACGAATTACTTCATGTTAGTGATCTTCTTAAAATGGTCGTGTAGAAGAAACTACTTAGTAAAAAAGTCATAGACCTAACATATACACAGTGTTTTTCAATGATTAATGGTCAATTGTGGTTGCATCAATACATATATTTGTTTATATATTTCCCTTATATCACGAGAAAGGGGACATTTAGACTAGCTACTAGTCGGATATCAATATTATTTTCATCAATCAATTATAATTATTAATTTACTTAATGAACTAAGGGCCATCTACTACTTATTGCTTGCCTCACCTCTTTGATAGCAGCAATTAATTTTGGAGATATCAGAGACCAACTATTAGAGACTGGCTATACAAGATGGCATACATAAATTTGAATCAGCTTATAGTTAGGAGTGATAAAACATGACATCAAGGTCTAGGAGGTAGTCTATGGGACAATATATTATCATGAAAGTAAGACACATATAGGACTACAGAACAGAACAAACAAACAAAAAAAAAAAAAAAAAAAAAAAGGGATGATAGCAGACTCGGTTACATTGATTTTTTTTTCATGAATGACCATAACACAATTGCAACACCCTTCACTGACCTAATGAGGTTAAAACAAACACTGCAACATCCCTCGCAGCCCTCACTGTAATGAAAAACCGCAACATCCCTCACAACCCTGTTGTTAGTGAAAAAATGCAATATTCCTCACAACCCTATGATGACGAAAAACTAAAGATTCCTTACATCCCTTTGATAATAAAAAAAACTGCAATTTCCCTCACAACCCTAATGATAACGGACAAGTGGAACAACCCTCATCCGCCCATCCCTTAACCCTAATGATAATCGAGAACTGCAATATCCCTCAAAACCCTAGCAACGCCTTAATTATGCCGTTGCTAGGTTTGTGGGGGATATATTTGCAGATTTTCACACATATTGGGCAAGCCCAAAAAATCATCAGCACTGCATCAAAGAAAAAAGCGACATTTTACGGCTTCTACACAAGCTTCTACACAAGCACGTGACGAGAGCCACTGCGATTATAATACAAACGTCTAAAAGGAGGATTCTTTTAAATTGCAACCAAAAGCAGGAATCTATTTCAAAACGTCTTCTGCTAAGAGTTTAATATAGAAATTCAACTTGTATAGGGCAGGGGCCGAGATGGTCTGATACTGAACATAATGATAGATGTCACGCGAAATGTTATGCATGACAACTGTCGCAACAAGTGCCAATTTACCTGGTTAGCGGCGGCATTAATCAGAAGGAATTGACAATATTATTATCTGTTGAGATAACTGTTTGTAGGTGGAAGTCAGTGTATGATTAGATTATGGCTTTTTCGCTTAAATGAGCAACTGGTGCCAAAACATGCTACAATAGTATATCTAGTCATGGTATAACAGTATATATCGTCCGCATTTATTTGATGCTATATTTAGTTCTGATACAGGATTATAAGAGGACTGCTTTTGAAGGAAAGTATGATCAGAGAGGGGGACATACTCTCTTTCACCGAGAAATAATAATAATAATAATAATAATAATAATAAAACACTTAGATAAATGATCATACGAAGCTTAAGGGTTCTACAAGCTTAAAGTAGTACATTCGATTTACAGTAACTCGAAGACACAGCAGCTTGTGGAGACGAAAATCATCTAGCTTTGGCCAAAGTAACATTAAATTCGCGTTCTTTGCCAGTATATATATATGTATTTGTAACAATTAGGACGGTCTTGCCAAACAAGAATTTAACAAGTTATTTAAAAAAAATATGCAAACTATTGAAAATACTCTTTTGGATCTGTTGGTATTTCTTTTTCTGTTTGTTTTGAAAGTGAGAGTATGCAGCCGAACATTAGATAAAACTAACATCTGTCAAACTTTTTTTTTCTTCTGAAAAGGGGCCAACTCTAACAGCAAACATCTTTGTTTACAAGGATAGTGAATGCTTCCTGTTAGAGATGACCCTTTCAGAAGAGAGGTATGACAAATTTGATAGACATTCCTCCCCTGAAAGTGTATTAATTCCCCTTTAAATAACGATATCAAATCATTAATGAACTTAATCATGGGCTTGCTACATCATGATAGCACTTATCTACCCCTGTAATATATGGCAAGTCCGCCAGTATAATAGATACAGCTTACTGTATTTCCAAAGTATTTAAATGGCATTTAGAATACAGTGAATCCTCGTTTCAACGACAGCATTTGTTCCCAAAGACGTTGACATTGAAATGAATTTGCTGTTGTAAAGAATACTTAATGAGCAGATTGATATGCAAAAAAGGTATTGTTTTGTTTTTATTTCTTCATAGAACGTACGTTTTGGATATTTGTTAGAATTGCCTCACTGAGGCGATTCTAACAAATATCCAAAACGTACATTTTTGAAGTATTAAATACAATATTCCTGCACGATTTGTGACCAACAGTTACCTCTTTAGCGAAGCTTTCGTGAGGTGGTTCTAACGAGTACCCACAATGTATGTTTTGAGCAGAAATTTGAAAAATATCAGAATTTTTTATCTGGAAATTTTCCCATTTTTGGTTGTAAAATTTTCAATATATTTGAATATTCAATATGTTTTCGTAATGAAAAGCGGTCAACTTAAATTATGTCATTGCTCCCAAAGGACGTAAAATTTTATCCATTTAGAGATGATCCCTTCTAGAAGAGAGACATTACCGTTTAATAGGTTTTCCTCCACTGACAATGTATGAATTCCCTTAAAATAAACTGATCAAATCACTAAAGAATTTAAAGATAGACTTGCTACATCATGATAGCACCGTGTCTACCTCTAAAATGTATACTCTAGCTCTGTCGGTATAATGGATAAAGTTTACTGTAGTTTGAAAGTCTTTAAATAACGTTTATAATGTATAAATCTGTCAAAATAGTAGTTTTGTCTGTCTTTTGAAAAGAAGTCTGCACTAAAAAAATGTCCTTGCTTCCAAAGGTAGTATAACATTCCGTTCAGAGATGATCTTTTTTCAGGAGAGAGGGAAAGCCATTTGAACAGATTCGCATGTCCTGAAAGCGTGCCAATTCGTTTTAAAATAAACAGATCATACCAGTAACTCCTTTATTCCGAATAGGCTCTTTTTCCTCATTTCTTTGGACAGATCCATTTGTAATTGATTAGTTTTATTATCACATTGTTTTACAGACCGGTATTTAATGCAAACAGTGTACTGCGATGTCTGAATAGGGTCTACCCTGTCTGTCAATGTCCTTTTTATGGGACGATAGGCATAAATGGATTTATGAACTTAATCATAGACTTCTAGCATCATAATAGCCCCGTCTACCTCTTAAGTACATACGCCGGGTCTACCGGTATTATAGAGAAAGGGTCTTGTACTTTCAAAATCTTTAAATGGCGTTTAGAATGCTTATGAAATACCTATCATTTATGTGGGTTTAGTTAGGCAAACACTTTACTTAAATACGCATCTAAGTATTCCCTGCTGACTGATTGCAATATTTATTCCTATTTGTACAATTAAGGCCGTCTGAAAAGCTTTTATCGCCGTAGAATTACAAAACACACAGACTGTACATTATACAGACAGGCTTAACTAACTTTAGTTTGTTTTAAATAATGAGAATGGTAGGAGAATTGTCTTTTATCACCTAGGCCGCTTAATGCGCCAAGAATAATATGAGTTACTTGGCAATTTGATTGTGCCACAAAAATAGGTCTTTGCGCATATGTGAATAGTGAGCATCTGAACGTGTCTGACCTTCGTTGGGAGGAAAAATGCATACGAAAACACACCTATTCAAATATATTGAAAACAACCCCCACCACCCCACCCCCAAAACAAAGGAAAATTTTCAAATAAAAACTCTGATAATTTTCAAATTTCAGCTCAAAAATAGCTTGTGGGTACTCGTCAGAAGCGCCTCGGGGAGGCGGTTCTAATGAGTACTCACAAGCTATGTTTTTGAGCAGAAATAAGAAAAATAATGTATACCCCTGTAAACCCTAGTTTTACTAAATAAAAGTGGGGTTTAAGGGGGTCAAAATTATATAGGTATGTTTTCGTGATGGTAACCGCATTTACCTTATGTATTGGCACTGGCAGGCCAGGGTTAACAGTATAGACTCAGATCAGGCGTCTGATCAGGGTATGCACCGTTTGACACTCACCCAGCAGTTATAGACACGACAACAGGTAGTAAACAGGCTTGTTCCAAATTTAGGACGATTACGGAAACCAGTTGTTCGAATACGGTATTGTAAAAGTTATTGCCAAAACACAGGGTAAAGGGATACTGATCTGAAATCACACTGAATGCTCCTGTTTAAGCAATGAAAAAATAATAATAAAATGATGAATGATATATATATACACACTGTACAGAGATATTCAGCAAAGATTACATTTCGAAAACATGTCTATTCAAATATACGAAAGTTTTCAGATTAAAAAATTCTGATATTTTTTCTTATTTTTGCTCACAACATAGATTGTGGGTACTTGTTAGAACCACCTCGACGAGAAATAAGAACAAAAATGTATATCGCTGTATATCGCTGTAAAGCCCAGTTTTACTATATAAAAGTGGGGTTTAAAGGGGTCAAAATTATATAGGTATGTTTCCGTGATGACAATCACGGAACACGCTCTCTTAAGGCCAAATAAACATAGCGCAGATTATGTTTCATTCCTTTTGGGATCATTGGGCCCATTGTGGTAAATTTGAAAATGGTGTTGTGTTCTGCTCATGTATACGAGTACACTAGAGGGCGTAAGCAGTGTTGCAAACTTCATTACTGCTTATGAAGAGTCTCAGTAAAACCAAGACTCCCATTTTCAAATCTGTAGTGTGTTCTTTGTTTCCAAAGGCAATTTTTTTTGACGTTTAATCATCATATAAAGTGACTTGACTCAAAACCAGTACTTTATCAAAACCATTACGGGAAAACGAAGAGAAATTGCAATAGAAATGTACCACTTTGGAAAGGTCAAGAGTGAAAATACTATTTTCAGATGAAATTAAGCTGCAGATGAAGAGGCGTTTTGTATGGGTTAATGGACGTACAATCCTCGCCCTTACCTGATACAGTTTCCGCTTCACATAATTATTCGTTTTGTTCACTGTTCCCCTAAGTTTAGTGGATCACCACAGGCAAACATAGAAATTAACCCTTGCCTTGCTGAATAAATTAGGATGCCACGCCCACTTCTAATTTCCAGCCAATCAGATTACTTGATCCGGGTTTTTGATAGAAATTCACATTGTTAATGACAAACAATGCAGATCCAGATCAGTTGGCTTCTTCAGAAGCCAACTGATCTGGATCTACACTGTTTGCTAAGACAGGACATGTCGTATTTTTGCAAGAGAAGGGTTAACTTGTTAACAGTACAGTAAAACAAGGATGAGGGCTCGTCTACTAACTGAAAGTCAGAGCAGAAGACCAGCACCAGGAAACCATGGTGAACCCGACCCTAGACGAACACTATCAGTCATGTCCTTCTAGAAAATGTTTAGGTTTGTGCCTTCATTAAGACAGAGGTCCGAATATCCGTCAGACATGTACAATTAACTCTTACAGTTTATCGGGCACTGAAACGATTCTTTAGACAATTTCTAAGTATATAATATTGTGGGCGAGATTGGTGAGGGTTCTAGTGCAACCGTATTTACACTTAGTATTCGGACAGACAAGCCAATGCAAACAGTGCAGAACGCGACTCAATCAGGGTCTACATGCTTTTTCACTCATTTAGCAAGTTTTATTTATGTCGTAGTCCAAACAGGATTTAGCATGATCCGGAATCTGGCTAGGCCAAATAGGAATTCTTATTTGGCCTAGGCAGATTCCGGATATGGCTTAATTAGTACAGTCGAACCTCGTTATCTCGAACTCGCTTATTTCGAATTACCGCTTATCTCGAAGTGAAAATCTGGTCCCTGTTTTAACATGACACTATGACAACAGGTAAAAAAATAATGTGGAAAAGAGGAGAAATTGCTCCTCAGGAGCAATTTCTCCTCTTTTCCACATTATTTTATATATATATTTCTAACTTCAGGAGTCAAATTACATATTCATTTGTTAAATGTGGTTGTTCAATATATTGTTTTCCTCACTCTCTCAACTCTGATATGTCGAGGTACGGATATCTCGAAGTGTTTCAGTGAGTCCCTTGGAATTCGAGATAACGAAAGTCGACTGTATTTAGTTTAATCAAATTCCGGATCTGGCTAAACTCTGTTTAGTTCAAATAAGAATTCCTATTTGGCTGGGCAGATTTTAGATCTGGCTAAGCTGGTCAGACCAAATAGGACTCTTGTTGTTCTATGAATAATGTATGGGTGGATACCTTTACTTCTTTATCTTTTGATGTTAGGGGCAGGATTTTGGTTATGGGTCATTGCTCATCATATCTATTTTCACATGTTTTTGGTTTATTTACTAATTTATTGCTTTTATAATTGTATTAACTTCTTTCTCTTAAGATTTTGGTAGCACTGTAGCCATCCTAAAAAATAATTTGTTTGCTGTTTGGTGTTGTAGGAATCAAAAGGCGATTCTTGTTTGGAAAAACAGAGTTTAGCCAGATCCGGAATCTGGCTAAACTAAATACTAATTTAGCCAGATCCGGAATCTGTCTAGGCCAAATAAGAATTCCTATTTGGCCTGGCCAGATTCCGAATCTGGCTAAATTCCTATTTGGACTACGATATACACATCAACATGTAAATAGAAACGGATTTGTTCACATTTTACGGCACCTTTAGCTAGAAAATAGCCTAAAAATGTTCCAATGCCCAAAAAGCGTAATTCATGTAGATTAATGAACCTTTTTAACAACACGACGTAGGTCGGTCCACAGCCTTAATGACGGTACAATCCTAAATGCTCCCCGCAAAGTTAAAGTAAAACACTAAAACAATATTTACAGCCACGAAATTAGAGTGTGACCTGTGTAATGTTTAAAATAAAGTTTTATCATTTCTATATAAGATTACATTATCAGTTCCTCTTTTTTGATGTTAACCCATTTGTGCCGAACGGACTATTCTACCTTCATTATTTTGACTGGTCCATTTCCAATGTAAGGGGTGTCTGATAAGTTTTTAACATTATTAGCTTGCATTCTTTATAAATCTACAGCGGGCCGTTATCGGCCCGTCAGCTACCCTGACGGCCGGTTATAGATTTATAAAGAATGCTTACTGGGTGTGATATTCATTACATCTGAATTAGCTGCGGTATCAGGCTTTAAAGCTACGAACTGTTAAATGGCGTTTCTTTATTTTATACAACCAAATTCGGACAACGTCATTCGTTCTGGGTTAGACAAAGTTAAACATCTGGGCCCAGTTGTTCAAAGCGTCGTTAGCTTAACGAACTCGTTAAGGGTCATTTCGTTAACGGTTTTAGCAGATTCAATATACAATTTTCTGAAATTTTTTGCTGAAAAAATGTGAGTAGCTTTTGCACTGCAAAAGCTACTCACATTTTTTTCAGCAAAAAATTTCAGCATATTTGCGTATCACTTGATGCAAATTTCAAATTTTAACGAATCGTTAACTAACGATGTCGTTAGCTTTGGACAACTGGGCCCTGTCTGTCGCATTCTCTTTTGCGTCCATGCT
Organism: Anodontia alba; assembly: GCA_964016985.1. Taxonomy (NCBI): domain Eukaryota; kingdom Metazoa; phylum Mollusca; class Bivalvia; order Lucinida; family Lucinidae; genus Anodontia; species Anodontia alba. The sequence goes on from OZ024829.1 coordinate 24,326,799, forward strand.
TTAGCTTTGAACAGAAAAAAAAAGATGAAAAAGAAAAGTGAAGAAGCCCCATACTGTGCATTTAATTACATTAATTTCTTATTACACATGCTGGGAAGTTTTGTCTTGATTAAAACATGTGAAGACGCAGAATATCTTTCCAAACAACAGCTAACCTACATTTCTTATTATGTAAATGCATTCTAAATACCTTTAAGTTATCAATGTTACAGTGTGACGTCATAAAAGGTTAGAAGGTGCTGAAAGAGGATGTTACAGACGAGTAAAATGGGGCTAAGTATGTGTTAACCCATTGTAGTCTGGAAACCTTTAAAACAGTAATTGGCAAATAGTGCAGACCCAGATCAGACGTCGCAGAATGCGGCGTTTGGTCAGGGCTCCACTGTTTGCAAAGAGCTTAGCCGTTTTTCTCTAGAAATATGTAAATCTCATAGCTTGACATACCTAAAATTGAAATGGACTATTCCAATATGTAGTGTGCGTAAGTCTATTTAGTATACAATGGGTTTAGCTCTTGTTTAATGCGAATGGATACCCTTTCAGACGCGGCAACACTCAAAATTGTTCTTTCCTCCGTTCTGAAAAAAAGGTCTAGTCTAAACCAGTAGACCCCTTTTCAGAGGTGGCTTGTTGTACGGAAAGTTCTGATTTCCCTAGATACCTATAATGCACTACATGAGAAAATATTACGAAAACATGCTTATTCAAAATTTCATCTCAAAAACCGAAAATTTTCAGATAAAAAAAAAAAAAAAAAAAAAAAAATGATATTTTTCATATTTCTGCTCAACATATAGATTGTGGGTACTCGTTAAAATCGCCTCGACGAGGTTGTTCTAACGAGTACCCACAATCTATGTTTCTGAGCAGAAATAAGAAAATAATGTATATCACTCTAAACCCCAGTACATGTATTACTATATAAAAGTAGGCTCTAAGGGGGGTAAAATTATGTATGCATGTTTTCATGATGAAATGCTCTTCGGACGCTCCGTCGAATCCATATTTCAGTGCTATAGCCCCACCCCCTACCTTTAGCGAGGCCATATATCTAGTTCTTTGGCTGAAGTTCCGCTTGGCTTACGTAAGCGAAAAGCACAACTTCTGGCCAGGGTCGCCTGAACCTTTGCTGCTCGCATTTGCTATTACGACTCTTTTCCATTACGAAAACACGCCTATTCAAATATACTGAAAATATTACCACAAAAAAAAAAAAAAAAAGAGAATATTTTCAGATAAAAAATCTGATACTTTTCATATATCTTGTCAAAACATAGATTGTGGGTACTCGTTTTTGAGCAGAAATAAGAAAAATAATGTACACCCTTGTAAACCCAGTTTTACTATATAAAACTGGGGTTTAAGGGGGGTCAACATTATATCGGCATGTTTTCGTGATGAATTGTAGCATTTCTTTTATAGTCGTGTTTGAATCCTAAGGATGCTTTAGAAAACTGTTTATTAAACCGCCAAAGAAAGGGAGAAGAGACAAACTATGTGCAAGCATATTCAAGACATTGACAACATTGCCAAATAAAAACGTTTACCCTGCTTATTATTTTAAAAGCAGATAATACTTTGAAATATTTTTTTCTTATTCTTCAAAGAAAATAAGCTTCAAATTTCATTCAATTTGGCATAAAATCTGCATAAAATTTGAAGCCTTGGACAAAAAATGAGAAAACTATATTTATTATTTGCATATTATGATTTAGTCTACAGTACTAAAGCTTTACTCCCCTTTCAATCGGTAGGGGAGATAGACAGGTTTTTAGAAAGTTTCTCTTGTTCAAATTTTCTGAAATTTTCACAATATCGTCATCAAATATAAATAATTAAAAATCACCTAAAAAAAATCCTCAAATGAAAAGTCCAAAATATCATTTTACTATAGAAATTGCATAGGTCATACCAATTTTTACCGTTAAATTAATTTTGATATATATTTGAGAACAAAACAAAGAAACAGAAATAACAAATTATTTCTGATAAGATATGGTCAACCAGAATATAAAATAAAACGTCAAGCAAAAAGCGTCTTTCCGAGTGATGTTGAAAGTACAGTAAGTGTCTATAGATTTGTCTTTGATATAATTAAGTGCCATGTTTGGTTTTAAATCACTTGCACATACCTGTTAGCACTTTTTATTTGACAAAAACTTTATATAAGCATTCACTTCGCTACAAGCTACTTTTATCCCATGAATTTCTTAGCTGTTAGTTAAGCCTTGTTGTATATATGTATATAAATTTTAGTTAGAGGACCGCAAGGTAGAACAGTTATTTATAGCTAATTGTGTCATCCTCTTTAAACATTGTTTAAATAAATAAATAAATAAATAAATAAATAAATAAATATAGGACAAAACACAAAGCCATTGTATGCTCTTCAAATTACGGGAAGTGTTTACGTTTGACTTACAAACCGTCTTGATTTTTGTCTGTATTGTGCCAGTAAAGCAAACACAATTATAAAATAATCAGGAAATAAGGCAAACTGGTTAACCTCGCCATTCGCATATCATCTTTTAACCAAGTTATGCCTAGCGTACCATAAAAGGGACAGAGGCAATCAGTGTAGACCCAGATCAGACGCCGCAGAACGCGGCGACTGATCAGGGTCTAAACTGTTTGCATTAAATACAGGAATTTCTATAAAAAATTCTCATAGTAAAAGCTAACCTGACACCCATTTTGTTGAAAATGGACCAGTCTAAACAGTTGAGATAGAAGAGTGCACTCTGCATAAAAGGGTTAAAACGGTGTCTATTTTCCTCCGCTAACCACTTGGGCCGAAACGTCAGAAAACGTACGTTCTTACATTTGCACACAACGATAACTCAAATCAAAGCCCTCGTTGCATTACAAAAACATACCTATTCAAATATACTGAAAATTGTACCACCAAAAACTGAAAATTTTTAGATAAAAAAATCTGATATATTTTTTCATATTTCTGCTCAAAACATAGATTGTAGGTACTCGTTAGAACAGCCTCGACGATGCGGCTATAACGAGTACCCACAATCTATGTTTTTGAGCGGAAATAAGAAAAATAATGTATACCCCTGTAAACCCCAGTTTTACTATATAAAAGTGGGGTTTAAGGGGGTCAAAATTATACAGGCGTGTTCTCGTGATGGTCCGCATAAAATAGCAAAATTTGCATCCTTGGCTATCCAAAGGGCGCCCAGTGAAGTTTCTCATCAGGCTATGTAAGTGCACAGGCTGATCTGAATCATTGCAGGTCGCACATATCCAAAGGCACGTTGTCTGACGAGCGGCTCATTTAAATGTAAAAGCCGGTTTAACAGAATGACAATCTATCAGTATAGTGCAGTCCCATTTATTTTCATTGCTTTTTGTAAAAATATCTTCAGAAAATCAAGGGAAATGTTTCGGGATCAATTATTGAGGATTGCTGTGGAAAACCAACAGTTTTCATAAAAGATGAGTATAGATCTAGATATATGTAACGACACCTCTTTCATATATCGATCAATTAACTTTAGAAATTCGGAACATCAGCAGTCATTAAAGAAATGGACATTAAAGACATGCCAGCCAGTGTGGATGTCCTTAATTGGGGTTTGGCTGTGTTGCGTCTGCAGAAATCTTGTTTTCCCCACACCATGTCTCAACTGACATTTACAGAATAATTAAGCACTGAGGCGTTGATAGACTGAATATTTTATAGGCTTCCCAGCTGCGACAATGCAGTGCAGCGATAATCTGGGCTCATTCATAGGAGCAATAAAACAGATACGATCATCAAAAACTGCCATTGTCTTCTATTTATAGGCATTTGAAATATTAAGTACGTGAAAGGTTGCATTTTAGTATAACATCGACATATGTTATGACAAGAAACACGCACGAATGGAATGTTTAGTTTCTGTTCATTATGGACATGCTCTTCTTCTCCTAATTAATTACACATGCCCCTAATATTTGTCATTTAGAAGAACAAAAAGAATTAATAAATAAAAATAAATAAAACAAAATAAACAAGAAAAGATTGATGCAAAGCACCAATACGCCGGGAAACTAATCTGTCATGCATTACTTAGCTCCCTAGATCGTAGTATAGTGAAAAATGTTAGAATTTATGAAAGGCTGTAATTATATAAATTATCGCAATACTCAACGATAAAAACATTATAGACGTTATCAGAGCTATGTAAAAAAATCAACTTTGATCGTCTGTGTTCTAGCCCGCATACATAATTACATGTCGCCATCCATAGCGTAGGCCGAACATACTATATCCGAAATCATCTGTGTAGCAGTGTTTCGTTCTTTCCTCCACTCATAACGTTTTCTTTCCATGCTTGAATATCAAATTAAACTGTATTATTAAACCAGCTTATAATCCGTTCGTTGTAGGAATGCATACTTCCAATCGTAAACAAAGAAAAATATATTTTGTTTCTTCTTCGTAGTACGACGAAAAAAAAAAAACACACAAAAAAAAACATTCAAACGTGTACGAATATTGACAGCAACAAGCTCATTTCAGGTCGAATGGTCAAATTGGAGCTCCTTCGGAAAAACTGCTTATTTCTTTTTTAAATGAGCAAAACCCATATTGCTACATTCATTCTACACAGTACTTCCCATTTTTTATTTCACTATGTTACCAATAGCACAGTTCTCTGCTGCAAAAGTGTGACTTTGAATAATAATAATAAAAAAAGTGGGGATGAATAGTTATATGTAACCTCACTAAAAACCCCATAAAACTGGAAGAAAACCGATGTTCTTCAAATGCATACACATTTTACAAAAGAAAACTCAAATAGATACGCTAGGCTTCAGCCCGGCGTAAATAAATGAATAACTAACTAACTAAATAAATTAATTAGTAAATAAATAAATAAATGCCAAACTAGCATTCTACTTAAATCTATAATTCCTGTCTGGCCGATAACGGTCCAAGATAGATATAAGTAGAATGCTAGCTAGGTAGTTTCCAGTAAAACATTTCTACTTTCAACCATATTATTACTTTTTTCCATCTCAGATTACCAGTTAGAAAAGAATGGGACATAACTTGGATATCATTCGACATACTATGCTTACGTTTTCGATTGATTTTTTACAATCGAGCCTAAGTACATACACACCAAAATGTTGCTTTCCATCTTATTATCATTGGCCAATGAAATTAAACAGTGCGTTTTTACGAAAGTAACGGTTATTTATAGCCGTGTTATTATTGTTACTGTGACGTCAGAGTGCCGTGTTAAGAGGTTTATCTGTAAACTATTGGACATTTGAAAACAGTGTAGACCCAGATAAGACGTCGCAGACCGCGACCTCTGATCAAGGTTTGCACAGTTTGCTTAAATTGCAGGAAGTGGAGGGTTATAAAAAGAGTCTTATGTTCCCGCTAAGGATCATTTTCCAAGCCTACACTAAGAGACAATCGACCTCCTAGTATTGCCAGTGCTTTGATTAACCCATTCATGGCTGATGGCTATGATTTCCTCTTTAAATGCACGACGGTGTTTCTGGGCTTAGACCGTATGAAAGTACCAACATAAACCTTTCATTAGAAGGCTGACACATGTACCTGATGATATATCTTTCCATTACGAAAACAAGCCTATTCAAATATACTGAAAATTGTACCATCAAAAAGTGAAAATTTTCAGATAAAAATTCTGATATTCTGATATTTTTCATATATCTGCTGAAAACATAGATTGTGGTATGCGTTAGAATCGCCTCGCCGAGGCGGTTCTAACGGGTACCCACAATCTATATTTTTGAGCAGAAATAAAAAAAAAATAATGTATACCCCTGTAAACCCCAGTTTTACTAGATAAAAGTGGGGTTTAAGGGGTTCAACATTATATAGGCATGTTTTCGTGATGTTCGGGCCATGGTTCAGTTAGTGGTTTCCTTTAGCTCCGTATGTCAGTGTCTGAGATGATTGTCACGAGCCCTCAACCTTGTATCAATACAGTGATTTAATTTAAGCCAGCGCAGGACAAAACCTACATAATGACATGTGCGCCCAGCAAACACTCAGATCAGCCTGGGCATCCATTCAGAGTCTTGGCTGTCCGCATGAAGAAAGCCTGAGTATTTAGATACCCATTGAGCACACACCAAATACTCTGATTAGACTGGGTGGATGCCCAGGCTGATCTGAGTGTTCGCTGGGCGTACAAGTCATTTGGTTGGTTTTGTCATGCGCTGGCTCATTTTATTTACATTTTTTCTGCAGTGCTTCACTGATTGAGTTAAAGAGTCTTCATGCAAACTGAACCATAATTTTTGGTAATTTTTGGTATTTTTAAAACATTTGAACCTGATTAACTCAATTCAACTCTATAATGGCTCATCCAATAGCTCATCCAGACAGGACCAGAATGATCCGGATCATAATTATGAACCGGATCATTCTGGTCCTGTCTGGATGAGCTATTGGATGAGCCATGTCATATCTAAAAACAGTCGTGACATGACTGAACGATTGGCAGAAATACGTCAAACAGCGCGCGCGCACGTACGTACGCACACACATACACATATATACACACACACACACACACACAGTACGTATGACAGAGTGAATAATATCATGGAATTAATTTAAAAGAATGCTCTATCTGAGATCAGGCATCGTTTTAACTTTGAAAGTTATAATGAGAAATTGTGAGACTTTCAAGAACGCTTTGGAATATAAATTGAACTAATTTAACCGACATGCAACAGAATTTCAGGTTGGTGTCTGGTTGGTAATTCACTTTGTTCCACAGTGTATGTGTAATATTAACGACATTCGCGACAATACTAGACAATCACAAGCTTGGCGAAAGATTCCGACGACCACAGGCGTTGGTAATAGCTTCTGGCAACCATTTAGATCTGTGGAATGTAACAGGAAGGAAAGTAAATTGACTTACATGCATTCTTGAATTACGATATTCCTTTCTGGAATTTAAGACGAGACAGCGCTCTGATTACGTATTCTGTAATTTAGAGGCAGTGTTTCTGCGATGGTAAGGGGACTAGATACAAATGGTACACTTAATGCACTTTTTACAAGAAAGACAACCATAGATTTTAAGTTTATAACTTCCCTAATCAGGAAGTCTCTTCTAGAAAGGGGTCTACTCTAAAAGGAAAGAATTTGCTTCCAGGGGGGGGGGGGGGGAGGGGGGGGGGGGGAGCAAATTCTGTCCTTTCGGAGAAGACCATCTTTCAGAAGGAAGGCCAAAGCAATTCTAGTGGGGTTTCCGCCCCTGAAAGTGGATCAATTCCTCTTAAAACAAGATAAAGTTTGCATTGTTTTCCAATCTTTCATCATATGCATCAATAATACAGACTAGAAGATGAAAGAAACACAGCATACATTATGGTACCTAATTTTGCGTGTAGTGCCAAAGACCCAGAAAAGCGTGCACAAAGTCCTGCAAGGGCTAAGAATTATTGAAACTGTGTACCATCAACAGCGCAAACAATGTAGAGAATGATCAGAGTGCAAAGAAACAATACCAATATGGGTCTACGCTGGTCAAGTAGCCATAATGTTTCGGATTTCTGCATGAACCGTTTTTATTTCATAGCAATGAAACTGTTTGCCGACGTTCCAACAATAGTTGCGATATAACATGAGAAAAGTGCCCTTATCCCATATGCGAGCAATGAAACCCCTAATCAGTCTGCAGATTTGCACAGTCATCTTAGTATTTTCTTTGCACGCTTAAAGTATCAATGGGTTCTGAAGTAAATAACGACGAACAGCGAATGCGCAGATCAGACTGCGCGTATGCGCAGCCTGATCTGCGCATTCGCTGTTCGCTTATGATAACTGATCCCTTTTCTCATATACCAATAATATCAATAAGCTCAGAAATCTACAAGTTAATTCTAGCTCGGATGAAGTTACCCTGTTAACGACTTGAACAAACCAATATTAAAGCATGCGGTCTTTTGTTCTTGAATGGGAGCAGATGTTCCGTAGCCTAGGCTATTCAAACCGTAGAGCCTATTCAAGCGATACATATACGAGAAAAAAACATTTTTATGACATATTGATTGTTTCATATGAAAAGGGTCTTCAGGGACCCAAAACAGGCTGAAAATATTTGCATTCTTGTCAGAATGTTCGCTTAACTATTTACCGTAAGAATCAGCGATGCATTAGCAAACCATGACTCTTCTACCCATTCTATATATAGGTCAATATTCAATACAGTGGCAGTCTGACTAAGTGTACCTTTATTCTTTCTTTTTTTCAGAAAATCTTATGTCCATGAAATAGTGAAGGCACTGATCAGATGTCGCGTTCTATTGCGTGTGATCTGGGTATACATTGCTTGCCTAGGTCCTATGTTTGGAACGCTGAATATAAAAAGAAAAAAGGGTTAAGTAATGACATAGCAGCCATGGTAAACAGAATGAAAATATAACTAAATAGAATTTCTAGAGCCAACTTCAGAAGTTTTATTTGCATTTTAGATTAGATTTCTTTATTTTTCTACTGATATAAGATTAATGTGTCACTTTAACCCTTGTCATGCTGAATAAAGTAAGATGCCGCGCCCACTTCCAATTTTCAGCCAGTCAGATTACTTGATCCAGGTTGTTGATATAAATTCCCATACTGAACGACAAACAGTGGAGATCCAGATCAGTTGGCTTCTTCAGAAGCCAACTGATCTGGATCTACACTGTTTGCAAAGGCAGGGTATATCCGGGTTCAGCAGGACAAGGGTTAAATGATTGCAAGCTGCACGTTACCATTCACTATAAGGCATTCGATAATGCTTTCCTGTAATGATTTTTCCTCCAGCAGTCATGTTTCGTACGAATAAGCAGACTGGTCTAAAAAACACTGTTGCTTCCTTCATTTCCGGAAGATTTCAGTTGACATGTACATGTATCAATAACTCTAAAAGCGCTGAGCAAAATTGTAGCAGACGACATTCTAAAACTGATTTTCTATTTTTCAGACAACAAGACTTGGCATGTCATGTGACTCGTCGCCGGGCAGACGATTCACATGAAACATCAAGACTTATTTGCTCTGAAAATAAAAACAATGTATGATAATGTCGTCTGCTGTAGCAATGAATCTGCTTTAATGGTAAACATAATTATCATCGGTTACATATACGTACAATGTACAAATATAGCCCAAATCAGACAGCGTATCACCAGTCCTATCAAACCTTACATAGCACATCACGAAAACATGCCTATATAATTTTGACCACCTTAAACCCCACTTTTATATAGTAAAACTGGGGTTTAGAGGGGTATACATTATTTTTCTTATTTCTGCTCAAAACATAGATTGTAGGTACTCGTTAGAACCGCCTCGTTGAGGCGGTTCTAACGAGTACCCACAATCTATGTTTTGAGCAGAAATATGAAAAAATCAGAATTTTTTATCTAAAAATTTTCATTTTTTGGTGGTAAAATTTTCAATATAGCTGAATAGGCGTGTTTTCGTAATGAGATATTACATGTTTTCAAGAATATCCTGATAAACAATACAATTTCTGATCACAAGAAATTTAACAGGGTGTTAGCCGGGTATTAAGTTTTGCAAAGTTCTGTGGGACGTGATCTACTGCAATGTGAAACATTCACTGGGGAAATTTGATGTGACTCTGGTCTACGAAATCCGGGATACAAGGCGGATCGCGAACGCTATTCCGGGTGTTAAATTTCGCAACATTACGTCATAGTGATGTAGGTTTGACAGCTGGTGCAGATGATTTGATTTGACTCGGATATACAGAACTCAGATATGCAGATAATCAAGAAAAATAATTGTATGTAAATGATAGTAGATTAAATTAAAGTTTGTTGCATCGAACTAATTTAATGATAGACTTAGTCGTTAGTTGTATGCACTGATGAAGTTCTTTTTATTCAGACTTTCGCATTACGAAAACACACCAATTCAAATAAATAGAAAATTTCACCTCCAAAAACTGAAAATTTTCGGATGAAAAATTCTGATATTCTTCCTACTTCTGCTCAAAAACATAGATTGTTGGTACTCGTTAGAACTGAAATAAGAAAAATAATGTATACTCCTGTAAACCCCAGTTTTACTATATCAAAGTGGGGTTTAAGGGTGTCAAAATTATATAGGTATGCTTTCGTGATGGAAAGCGGAGAATTACGCCTGTCAGGTGACACATTTTTTAGAAATTGACTACTGTTCTTCTGTTTTGTGGAAGGTAGCCTAGACTGGTGGGGTATATGTACTGATTGTTATAACCTACCTCTGATTTAAGGACTATGTGTGAGTTTGAGCAAGTTCTTGTGTCCCTGTTCTCCCTCTCTCTGTGACATGACACAAATGATCAACAAGGGTTGGTGTATCATTAAATAAGAATTCGGTAAAATAAATATCAGACAACCATTATCGGCGTTGTCATATATCGCTATGTGTTTACAAAGAACAATTAAATGGAGTCACTTTGGATAAATACCCATGGTTTTCAAATATCCAAAACGGAATATTTCCCCACAAGTCAGGGCTTTTAAAGCGAACTTTCGTCTTATCAAGTCTCTTGAGAATGACGAGACAATCATTATTTAATGACCACTAATTGTTTACAACCCATCCCATCTTTTCTTTATTCATAGTTTTCTTTGAAATTGTATTATCGTCATTCACACTTTAGCTTACTGGAGGCTCAATCTGTAGGCGATTTATCATCGACGCCATCGAAACTGTGCCTTCTGTGCAGATAGCAAAGGCTCAGATCTGCCCACACAGTCTGGTCAAAGCTTTTGCAATTCGCTTACAGAATCAGTGAATACTTAAGAATATGTTAACATATGGAAAATACCCATTACGAAAACACACCTATTCAAATATATAGACTATTTCACCTAAAAAAAAAAAAAAAAAAAAAAAAACTCTGAAAATTCATTCTCAGATAAAAAAAAAAAAAAAAAACTGTTTTTCATGTTTCTGCTCAAAAAGTAGATTGTGGGTTCTCGTTAGAACCGCTTCGCCGAGGCGGTTCTAACGGTAACCCACAATTTAAGTTTTTGATCAGAAATAAGAAAAATAATCTATACCCTGTGTACCCGTTTTTGTTATATAAACGTGGGGTTTAAGTGGGTCAGTTATATAGGTATTTTTGGTGATGCCCTATCAGATCTGATCTGACCTTACGTTTATTGTTATATTTACCCCTTAAACACTCCTTATTTATGTTTTCCACTTAAATATAAGATCTACCGCTGGAAAAAAAGTACTACAAACAGTGAATATTTTAATGCAATACAAAGCATGGCAATCAAAGAATGGCAAATACCTCTACCAGACTGCGGCTTCAATAGTTACGTTGTTTGTTCATACCCCTTAAACACTCATAGCTCATTTATATTATTTCCACTTTAATATAAGGTCTGCCGCTGGACGAGAAATGCTACAAACAGTGAACAGTTTAATGCAATACCAAGCATTGCAATCAAAGTTTTATTGCTCCAAACAGTGAAATATTTAATACAGTACATGTACCAAGTATTGTCTTTCAGATAATTACTGCTTGGATCCTTTGTCGGGCGATGGCAGACCCTAATATCGCCAATCACAAACGCAGATTTTGGAATACTCTGCTTTCTTTATGCTTGAAAGCACATGCATATTCATAGTAGTACCTTCACGTTTTGCTGTCCTATTTTCTTTAAATGAGGCTTTATTTAAATGGGGCAGTTAAATCCTAATACGGGACACATCGAACACACACACACACACCCACCCCGCACCCCCCCCCCCCCCCCCCACACACACACACGTGATGATGATAATAATACTGAAGCCGAGTATAAAACAGTGTTGTACTTGTCTCTTTCTAAATATGCAATATATCAGGGAACCAGATTGACGTCATAAATAAGTATAAATCAATCGACAATGAGTTGACTACATACATGTACATGTATATATGAATGGGTCTGTGTTAAACTGCAATTCGATATGTTCGACAGTATCAAATGCAATGAATGTCTGGATTCAGTCTGATCATGGCTTCACTGTCGGTTTGCAAACCGACAGTGAAGCCCTGATCAGACTGAGCCCAGACATAACGTTTCCATTTTATTAAATTCTGCAGACTAAAGGTAAACATCTATTGGATTTCAATTTGTTAAATTCAAACGCATTACATTCATTGCATTTGATTTTCTTTCAACTGATTAATTTAATAGCTTGAGTTTATTTTGGGTTTATCATCGCTTAGCATGTTCAGTAACATCCAGAAGGCGACATTTTGTAGTCAATGAATTGACCGAGTTTTATAAGTAAAACTACATTGCTTACCCTATTTATGCCTAGAGACATTAGCAGTATAGACCCAGATTAGACGCCACAGAACACATGCTGTATTGTCTGCCTTTAATACACGAATTTCCATAAAGCATGGTAATAATAACGAGACACTCCTGCTTTCAAAACCAAAGATCTGTGGTAGAAGCGCACACTAGGCGCAAATAGGTTATATGTACATGTAAATATGCCATTGTGATCTATTTCGAGTGAAATACTTGTACAACCCTTTGCAGTTTCTTTCCGTCCAGTACCTAAACAAGATACTTTTACAGTAGAACCTCGTTAGCTCGAACACCGATAGCTCGTTTACCATGGCTAATTCGAACTTGTTTTTGAGTCCCTAGGAACTTTTTCCAAGAGAACAAATATTTGGGGAAATTTTGTCATTTTATCATGAAATTGTATGTTGAGTGTACTCATTAGAATCGCCTCGTCGAGGCGATTCTAATGAGTACACTCAACATACAATTATTATATAGAAGATTAAAACGATTTCCCTTAATTATTCACTTTTTGCTTCCTGACCTAGTGCCAGGATTAACCCTCAGTGGCTCGAACTACCCATATCTCGAACAAATTTTCATGGTCCCAAAGAGGTTCGAGCCATTGAAGTTCGACTGTATTTTCATTTTTATGGATATATATTTGCCGTTAGACAGACGTCAAACTAAAGACATGCTTTAATGATATGGATACATTTGCATAGGATGTAATCTTTCAAAATTTCAATACTGCTCTAAATGGAAAAAAAAAAACCCCAAAAAACACCCCCCCTTTGGAGGGAAGTATTCCCGTTTACAGGAGACCCCTTTTGGAATGAGGTTGGTGTTCAGAAAAACAAATATTGTCTCCCTTGTAAAAAATGGCGAAAAACTACCATGTTTATCCATTTGCAAAAATGGCATTATTTAGACTGGTCTGGACCGTATTGTCCATTTTTTGCGAGAAAGGCATTTAACTCATGGAATGTTTTGTTCTTTTGCTCGATCCAGATATAGAATAGGGATGATCTTGGCTTGACTGACAAACAATGTCTACCTCTTAAGAATGCAGCAATTTATTTATTTATTTATTTATTTATTTATTTATTTATTTATTTATTTATTTTTATCCATGACATTATTCTCGAAATGAAATGCTTGAGAGAATCTGTCTGTCTTACTAAAGTCACTTTACTCATTTTAACGATTTTATAAAGGTCTAAAAGCTTCGCCTTGGTTAAAATTCGCAACAAAACATTTGCGAGACAGCATTAATACTCGTAGAAGCATTGAATTGTATGAAAAAGGACTTGTGATAAATGATTAAGAGTAACGATTCAAATAAAATAAAGTAATTCAAATAATTACGAAAAACTATTAAATAGGTCTTTTGAATGTTTAATCCTACTTGTGAAATATACAAGAACACGAAAATCATGCAAATCATGCAGCTATTCTATATTTGTCACTGATGAGTGAAAATAGTGATGTTGGTTTTTTACCTGTATGGCAGCACTGAAAAAAAGATGTCAACTTATCTTAGACCTGAAGGCTAAATTAATTAAACGCAGCTTAATTTGTTAAACGTCCGGATTTGTGAATACCAGTGAGCCAGTTTCAGATAATCAGAGTAGGCTTTTGATGGCAGTCATATCAAAATAAAGCTAGTCTTCTTCGTTTCTTCTGAGACGCAATGTAATATTAAACAGATAAAAGCTAACAAGACACTCCTGTCGGGAATGGACCGGTCCAGTGTCAAAGTATAGAAGTCCACTTGGCATAATTGTCTCAAATATGGCATTGCAAACGATAGCCAATGAATATTTTATATAGCCGTTTTTATTTTCTTTACTGTCAGTACCTACGCCAAAACAAAGGTAACTTTAATTTGATTGTATCATAATATAAATGCTGTCCAGACAGAGCGGGGTTATCAACGTCAATCTGAAGACGTAGTTAAAGGGAAATATAATGCATGTTCATTTTAAGAGACGTAGATCTGTCAAGATTGTTTTACATTGTAACTCTTTTCTGTCTACTCTAAAAAGAAAGAATTTGCTCCCCGAGGGAGCAAATTCTTTCTTTTTAGAGTAGACCTGTTTTCAGAAAGGGGTTAGTGTGCAGAAAAGCAAACAGAAAATCATAAAAGGTGCTTCCCTTGTAAAAATAGTGGAAAATATGTCGAGTGTATCCACTTACCTTGAAGAGAAAGGAAAAACATAATATAGACTCGCTATGGCATTCGTTGTCCGTATTTGCGAGACAATGCCTTTTATCAGGGGATGATTTATTGACTTCATTCAAATATATAACAGCGATGTCCTTGTCTTGTCTGACAGTGTGTCTACCGTGTTCACAAATAACATTAGAGCTTGTCTTCTTTGCTGCTTCTGAACAGCAGTAGACACGTGTCCTCTCTCTTCGTTGCAAGAGATAATTCTTTGTGTCTCTGTGTCTCAGAACAGACAATTTACTGTCAACATCCTTGCTGTCGGAAATATAAGTTTGACATAACAGCGGACATATCGACCTTTGCACAATCAAATTAGCCATCGAAGAGAGCGAGATAGAAGAAACAAGATTTGGGCATTTCCTGTCTAAATTAAATTCCGTTAATTTCCGGTAGGAGGTTCAGCAGCCAGAAAATCGTAGGGGATGAAATAATTGAGCCAGCGCATGACAAAACCAATAAAAAAAAGCATGTGCGCCCAACAAAGACTTAGATCAGCCTGGGCATCCGAGTATTCGCTGTGCGCTCAGTAGATATCTAAGGACCCAAGATTTCTTCATGCGGACAGCGAAGACTCTGATCAGACTTGGCGATTGCCCAGACTGATCTGGGTCTTCGCTGGCCGCCCGTGCCATTTTGTTTGGTTAGTCATGCGCTTGCTTATATCATACATTTTATGAGTTTTACTGTATCTGCTGTAAGTATTCGGACACATTTACTCCTCGCGAATTGCTCTAACTTTCGAAATTTGAAGTCCATTTCACTATGTCGTTGATGTCTCTAGAATACTACTTGATGAGGGGCAAACACTGTGGACTCTGATCAGACACCGCGTTCTGCGGCGGCTGATCTCTGATCTGATTCTTTATTTTTGCTCAGGCGAGTTTGCCCGAATACTTATTGTACTTTGAAGCAAGTACAGTCAAACCTCGATAGCTCGAACACCGATGGCTCGTTTGCCATAGCTAATTCGAACTCGTTTTTGAGTCCCTACGAAAATCTTTCGACAGCTTAAGAAAACAAATACTTAGGGAACATATTTTTTATTTTATCATGAATTTTTATGTTGTAATCGAGGCTATTCTAATGAGTACACTCAACATACAATTATTGTGTAGAAAATCGAAAAGATTTCCCTAAATTATCGCTTTTTGCTTCCTGACCTGGTGTCATAGTTAAACCCTCAGTGGCTCGAACTACACATATCTCGAACAAATTTCCACGGTCCGAAAGATGTTCGAGCCATTGAAGTTCGACTGTATATTTGCGGCGGAATCATATAAACCTAGTTACATGCACAGTTGTTTTTAGTTTATAGTTTCTGGAAATGGAACGCTGTAGATTCAAATCATAGAACGCCGCGTCTGATCAGAGTATGCATTGTTTGCCCTGGTACATGTATTATAGTTCAACGTACAATTGAACCTCCATTAACGAACACCTCTTTACAACAGCCACCGCCCTAAAACAACCACTTTTCTCATATCCCAAAATGCAGTTTTACATTTCGAGGGTTGAGCGCAAGACTGGCGTAAGTCAGATGGTTGTTTTTCCCCAAACCTAATCTCCTCACCATGAAGGCATTATGAAGATTACAACATTTCTTTCTGTAAACAATGAAAATTTAGGTGCCATTGCTCGTATGAGCAATGGCACCTAAATTTGCATTGTTTACAAAGGGGTCCAAGTTGCCCCTAAACAAGGGTTTCAAAAATATGTTTGAGTTACCATAGTCTTGCGCTCAACCCTCGATTTACAGTCGACTCGTTATCATGACCTCGCTTATCTCGAATAACGCTTTTCTCGAAGTGAAAGTCTGGTCCCTGTTTTGACACAGAGATCTACCAACAGGCAACAAAATATTGTGGAAAGGAGCAATTTCTCCTCTTTTCAACAATATTTTCAATACATCTCTAACTTAGAAGTCAAATTACATATTCATTCTGTTAAAGGTGGTTGTTCAATTAATTGTTTTCCTCAGTTCCGCAAATCTGATCTGTCGAAGTACGGATATCTCGAAGTATTTCATATAGTCCCATGTATTTCGAGATAACGAGAGTCGACTGTATGTAACCTCTCAACAACAAACACCTTCTAAGAAAAGTCAGTTCTATTTGTTCTAAGAGGGCTGTTGTGTGAAGGTTGTATTAAAGAACTGCAAACATTATTCTATTTGATTACGTTTTATCGTATGGTAAAATATCCCAATAAGGAGACTGTATTTGAAGGGACAACCCCTTTAACTCTCATTGCAGCGTTTGTCGCGGAAAACGTACGGGCGATACGTAAAAGACATTTTATTCCTTGAATTATGACCGCACTGGAAAAGGTATCAGTTCATCTAAAGGACTTGCACTGAATATGCAAAATACGAGTATACATGTTGAAGAACCCACGATACGTGTATAACGTAGGATGACTCAACAGCTTTCAGCTTGACCGATTTAAAACAGTTATGATTTTATTGTATATTCTTACGAGTTTCAGTACGCTATTAAAGCGACTTGTCTCTTGCCTTTTTACACTATCATTTTGACACTATCCCATCACTTCAGCTGAATTACATTTGATATGCAGCATCGCTATGAGACATGTACACTAGACTGTTGATCTTATGTATATGCATTATTTGAAATCTATTTTTTTTTTCACCCAAGAACAAGTTGATTGTAGTATTAACTCGACGTAATATGGTCTCTCCATCATTTCATATTACAATAAGAACTGCTTCCATGAAAATGATTCTGTTGCAGAAATATAACGGCTCTGAGTCATATAATGTTAATGATGTTGCCTTCTGTTTTCAACAAGAGTAACAGATATAGCGTCACCCTTTTTGGACAAGAATTGTACGTATACATTTTCATGGCTGCGTTGCTTGATTTTAGTTGTTCACAGCTTAGTACCCAAATGACTGAAAACTAAACTGAATAAATACGTTAAAAATAGCTTATTATGTCAACTATGCATTTCAACACTACGATATACGTACCAGTATAACAAAACAACCGTACTAAAACAGATCACGATACTTGTTGAACCTGATGAAGCTATTTTTGAAAAGTTTAGAGAAAAGGTTAAAACAAAAAAGAAAACAAAAAACAAAAAAAAAAAAGAAAAAAAAAAGAAAAAAAAAAAAACAACAACAACAACAAAAAACCTTCAACTATTGTGAGATGAGCTGCATTTTCCTTTTTAAGACAAACTCTGGCTTAAATTCGATATATTGTATGTTCAATTTTCCCAGGGTATAAAAAAGAGTGCGAGAATCTCCTTTTAAAAATACTTAAAAAAAAAGAAAAAAGAAAAGAAAACAAGAAAACGAAAAGCAAAACATGTCTCAATGTTGAAATGTTCATGACTTCTATGATTTATTTCGCTGTAAATTTTTCTGTCTATTTGAATGAAAAGTGCTTTATATGCTCCAGTGCGAGTGATTTGCTTCAGAATTATGTTTCAGTTTAATCTCTCCTAACAAATTTCATCGAACTAATTTTATTATTATTTTCCATGTTAAGGCATGGAAGAAAAGTTGCTGAACATTTTCAACGTACATGTATAATTATTCAAAACTACAAACAGTAAAAGTTCTTGTGCTCTTGCAGCTAATGGCCAGTCAGATCTGATCAGAGGCATTTACTCATAAAATATCAATCAAATGCCGTGAAATTCACATGGGGATAATTGTCGCTAATGTACATGTAATGCAAGAACAACCATTGATTAAGCCGTATCAATTGCACAGATTGGTAACATTCTCATCACGAAAACACGCCTATATAATTTTGACCCCTTAAGCCACACTTTTGTATAGTAAAACTGAGGTTTAAAGGGGTATACATTATTTTTCTTATTTTGCTAAAAACATAAATTGTGGATACACGTTAGAACTGCCTCGCCGAGTCGGTTCTAACGAGTACCAACAATCTATGTTTTGAGCAGAAATATGAAAAATATCATAATTTCTATCTGAAAATTTTCCTGTTTTGGTTGTTAAATTTTCAATATATTTGAATAGGCATGTTTTCGTAATGTAATGCGTAGACTGGTCTGTTCCGGCCCAGACGGTATGAATGAAATCGTACTCCGGATCTGGTCAGACCAGGCCAAAATTAAAAAAAAATAACTTTATCAACCAATACTTATAAATATAACTTGGTAGGGGCATAACTCACAAATTTATAAATTCAGTGTTATGTGTTATTTGTATTATCATTGTAATTCTTCAGAAATTATTTTTTATTTTTATTGGAATAGTTTAAAGAACTTAAAGTTTGACCTCTCAGACGTTGGACTCTGCAAAGTAATTAGCGCAGACTGGACGTTTTGACTGATATGGTAACTTAAAGATAATTATTTGCTAGCATGGCCTGGCGTTGAGTAATATGTCATTGACACCGTTGGACCAAACCAAGCCAGGGCAGGCCAGACCAGGCAAGAGAATAAAACACGTCCACGGAGCCAGATGACACAGAGGATTTTAGCACCGCGTAGTCATTATACCGGATATGTCTGCACCTCGTCGCACTGCGCAGATTAGCTATTCCGTTTTTATACGAAATATTCGGACACAATGGCGCTTTTTATTATGTATCCTAAAACAGAACAAGTCTGGCGATTTACCTGAAAAGTGCTGGCAAACAATGTAGAAACATATCATATTCCGCGTTCTACGGCGCCTGATCTGTGTCATCACTAATTGCCCAGGCATATTGTGCGAATATTTAGGGAAATATGGTATAAATAAAATACAATAGTATACCTTTCTTTTTTGAGACTAGATTGGTTTACATTTATAAGTGGAATTGGTTCATTTAGGCCTGGACACAGGAGATCTGATAAAGTCATACTAGATATCTACGCACCACTCTTTTACAGAGCATCAATGATTCTACAATATTAGTTTAGCTGTAAAGGCGATTCATTAGAATCCCAAGAGTATCATTGATCGTTGGTTTTATTACTTGTTAAAGATCTTCAATTATGTCTGTTCTGTTATGCGATCATATCATTTGTGTTGATCTATCAACAGAACCGGATGATAAGGCGGGGCGCAGACTGTGAAATGTTATTGTCATACATTCATACATACTAATTGCTTATTAGGATTTACATCTATTTTGTGATCAGACCAGGGTCGTTTATGACATAGTTTCGTGTTAGAAGCGGTATATCAGCAGTTACCTGGTTTTGTTATAATTTTTTAAATCATTTTATGCTATAAATTCAAAACAATAACTAAAACAGAACATAATCTAAAAATCTTTTATTTGGAAGACTCTTGCGTCCATGCTTCTTGTCCAATAGGCATCCAACACACTTCTTGTGACTTGTATAAATATGAACCCCACCACGAAATGTTTAAAAAAATCTTAAACGGGATCTTCTCCGAGAATAAACAGTCGCTTAACAAAGAAAATGGAAGCTTTGAGGGGAGGCATCTCTATCATGTTTCCCTTTTTGGAAAGAGGTATTTTATATATAAAAAGAGCGATTTCTTTCCTTGTAGAGTAGACCCGTTTCAGAAAGTCGTGCAGGAAAGCCAGAGTGAAGTTACAAAAAGTAGTTTCCTTGTTGAGCCTGGCGAAATCTCTAACAAATTTATAAAGTATATGATTTGAGTCTTCGCTGGATGCACATGTAAGAAGGTACGTTTTCGCACGTTACAGCTCATATAATGGAAACGTAGCATTACGAAAACATGCCTATTCAAATATATTGACAAGTTCACCTAAAAAAACCTGAATGTTTTCAGATAAAAATTCTGATATTTTCATATTTCTGCTCAAAACATAGATTGTGAGTACTCGCTAGAACCGCCTCGGTGAGGCGGTTCTAACGAGTACACACAATTTATGTTTTTGAGCAGAAATAAGAAAAATAATGTATACCCCCGTAAACCCCAGTTTTACTATATAAAAGTGAGGGTTTAAGGGGGTCAGAATTATATAGGTATGTTTTCTTGATGGTGACGTGACATCAATCTACAACGACAGCTGTTGTTAGAGTTTGAAGGTGACAAAAACATCAGTCAATGACAACTTAGATTTGCTAAAACAAATCACCCATGGCCTTTCGGTAGAGGATGGCACATTGTGGCCCTTGGGTCTATCGTTTTCCTTTAAACACTGGAATAAAAGCCACTTTCGTTGCTTCATATCCCTAGAGAGTATTACAATACCACAAAGCATTATTCTTTAGATGCAACGGATATTTAAAGTGATCAAAAGTATAAAAAGAAGTTCTAAATTTAGCGATTCCGGAAAGAATTTCGTTCGTAATCGTCACTTTTGATTACCTTCAGAGAGAACACCCATCCTAAGGCAGTCTCTAAATTAAATTTCAGATGTAGACAATCTGGAAGAATCTCCTAATTTAATTGTCTTTTGAACATGTTCAGGAAATTTGAGCATAAAGGTGTATAGTTTAGATGAAAATACGGGTTTATATAGACTATCTATTGGTCGGATATTTAATTTTATCAGTGAATGATAGTATAAATTTACATTTAATGAATAAATGGCCAGCTACAATGTACTGTCTACGGCTTGCATCGCCTCTTTGACAGCAGCAAATCGTCTTGGAGATATGCTTGATGTCAGAGACAAAATATCAAATATTGACTATACAGGGTATCTTATCACACATAAGTTTGAACCAGCTTATACTAAGGATTGTTAAATCATGACAATAAGGTCTAGGAGATAGTCTACGAATTAAAAATCCGAATTAGCGGCATCTGCATATGCGTTTGATGGATGTTTATATTTCTGTAATGAATTCGGTCACATTTCGTGTTTCATTTTTTCTGTTTTTCATCTTATTGTTTTTATCAATATTTTAAAACAAAGGTGTTTACATCCTGTCGAAACACGAACTGTCTGATCTGGACGTTAGTGTCAATATCCAGTGCAGAAAATTTGGTTATTTACATTTAGCATTATATTGGCTAATTCAGCTTGAAACAACAAATTAGAGATGTTTCTTTGTTGGTGTTTTTTTTCCAGAAAGCAGGATTTGACATTGCATGCAAATTGTCTCCATTGGAGAAAATATAGTTCTATATAATGCCTGCTGACACGTTTATCTAGGGTTGAGCACCTTAAGACAGATTTGCACTGCGAGACATCACGAAAACATGCCTATATAATATTGGCCCCCTTAAACCCCGCATTTATATAGTAAAACTGGGGTTTACTGGGGTATATATATATTTTTTTTATTTCCTGCTCAAAAACATAGATATTGTGGGTACTCGTTAGTACCGCCTCGGCTGTGGATACTCGTTAGAACCGCCTCGCCGAGACGGTTCTAACGAGTACCCACAATCTATGTTTTGAGCAGAAATGTGAAAACTATCAGAGTTTTTATCTGCAAATTTTTAGTTTTTGGAGGTGAAATTTTCTTTATATTTAGATAGGCATGTTTTCGTAATGAAAGGGTTGCTAGAAGTAAAGCATATTAAACAGTTGGTTTAAAAGCAGTCAGTGCAGCATTCTGAAAATCACTACTTGTTTTCTCTATATATTATGGGAGAAAATGGGGTGCACGTTATATAGACTTGTTAACGTAATGAGATACAAACTCCAAATTTCCAACCTACAATTAGTTACAAATGCAGACGACACTGTTACCACGCAAGATTTGCGCACAAAGAGTTAATATATTTTCTCTTTTTTGTGTGTGATTATTGAGCCCACCCCGAAAATTTTGAAAAGATTATATGAGGGTCACGGATACCCACATTACGAAAACACGCCTATTCGAATATATAGAAAAAATCACCTCTAAAAACTGAAAATTTTCAGATAAAAAGCTCTGATTTTTTCACATTTCTGCTCAAAACATAGATTGTGGGTACTCGTTAGAACCGCCTCGACGAGGCGGTTCTAACGAGTAACCACAATCTATGTTTTGAGCAGAAATAAGAAAAATAATGTATACCCCTGTAAACCCCAGTTTTACTATATAAAAGTGGGGTTTAAGGGGATCAAAATTATATAGGCATGTTTTCGTGATGAATTGGCCGAAATTACTCAAAGGTTTGAATACAAACTATAGCAGTATTTGCACAGACTCAGAATAAAGTCTTTCAGCAGTACGAACAAGTGACTCTCCGTTCAGATACATGCCCTATATTAATGTATATAAATCAATGACAGACAGTTTTTTAGCTAACAAAATTAATCGTTTGTCCATACATTTGTGATTGTTTTGTTGCTGATAACGAAATTCTGTATTCCTTTACGCAATTATTATTGTTTTATTGATTGTAACTGTCATTTATGGTCATTTCTGTATCGTCTTAATATAATCTTTAGACCAGTTCATATAACTTGATATCCCCGTTCCAAGAATTTGGTCTAATGCGAAAATAGGATAACCGACATATCGACGTTTGTAAAACGTAGTCATATCAATAGTCAGATCATGTCTATAGCGATAGTTTTAGGCATAGTTCAGTTACACAAAAGAATAACAGACATTTCTGTATGTCACTATAAGGAGCCTACACACGCTAAATTGGTAGATCTTTCGCAAATTCCGCTAAGGCAGACACGTTTTTCGACTCCCTTTTGCTTAACTGCACGCCAATTGCCCTTTGAAAAGTAAGGAAGTAAATCCCTCAGAAGCGCATTGTCTAGAGCTATGGATTATAAGTAAACATTTTACATAGATACAGTCGAACCTCGTTATCTCGAACTCGCTTATTTCGAATTACCGCTTGTCTCGAATTGGAAATCTGGTCCCTGTTTTAACATGAAACTATGGCAACAGGTAACAAAATAATGTGGAAAAGAGGAGAATTTGCTCCTAAGGAGCAATTTCTCCTCTTTTCCACATTATTTTATATATATATTTCTAACTTCTGGAGTCAAATTACATATTCATTTGTTAAATGTGGTTGTTCAATTTATTATTTTCCTCACTCTCTCAACCCTGATATGTCGATGTACGGATATCTCGAAGTGTTTCAGTAAGTCCCTTGGAGTTCGAGATAACGAGAGTCGGCTGTATGTTTGGTAATGCAATTTCAAAGTTAACCGTTGGCTTGAGGAGGCTTCTTCAAGAAGCTCTACTGGAATTCGAGTTTTATGGTAAATTGATTTACAATTTTAGGTGATTTATGTAAAAGTCGTTTTTTTTATAAATAAGGGGGAATAAATGGATTAATCTTCAGTATAAAATAATAGGATTATTTGTAGATGTAATGCGACAGATTGCATGTTTCTTGCTAATACCAGTCACGATTTATTGAACGAGGGCGGGTCGAATTGCAGACTGATGCGAACCTTGGTTGTAAACTTTTCAGTGTAGGTCTCTATCGCTGTTTTGAATGACGCCTCGAACCGAAATATGTTTTTGAAGGTTGATGAACTCTCGTTTGGAGCCATTACAAAAACGCGCCTATTAAAAAATATTGAGAATTGTACCACCAACAAAATTGAAAACTTTCAGATGAAAAATTCTGACAGTTTTCATATTTCTGTTTAAAACATAGATTGTTGGTACTTGTTAGAACCACGTCGGCGAGGCGGTTCTAACGAGTACCCACAATCTATGTTTCGGAGCAGAAATAAGAAAATTAATCCCCTGCAAACGCCAGTTTTACTGTATACATGTTAAAGTGAGGTTTAAGGGGGTCAAAATTATATAGGCGTGTTTTCGTGATGTGTGTGTGTATTAATAGTTAGGAGTTTAGTTGTACATGCAAATTTAGATTTTCTACAATTTTTGCCAAGGGAGACAGCTTTTATGTCTTTCAGTTGCTTTCCAATTCAAACCCCGTTCTCTAAACGATGTTTACTTGACAGGGATGTGTGCAAATTCTTTCTTTTATGGTAGATCAATGTTGAGAAGAAAGCAAACATAATTTTGACAGAGTTACCTGTCCTGGAGGTGTATATTCCGCTCCCCTTAAACTGGATGAATACATTTTAAGGACGGGAACTTCATACATCTAAATTAGAGCTCTTGCAAAATATCAACAAAAGGCGACAAATTAGATTTACCTCTAGGTTGATTATCATATGAAAGAGTCGTCATCACAAAAACATGCCTATATAATTTTGACCCCCTTAAACCCTACTTTTATATAGTAAAACTGGGGTTTACAGGGGTATACATTATTTTTCTTATTTCAATTCAAATACACAGATTGTGGGTACCCGTTAGAACCGCCTCGTCGAGGAGGTTCTATCGAGTACCTACAATCTATGTTTGAATCAGAAATATGAAAAACATTAGAATATTTTTATCAGAAAATTTTCAATTTTTGGTGGCAAAATTTTCAATATATTTGAATAGGCGTGTTTTCGTAATGTAAAATAATGTTCTGTAAAGGGGAATAGACACTATTTCAGGGGAGACAACTTCCCCATAGGAGCAGGTTCTTTCTTGTTTTAGTGTACATCCTGTCCAGAAGGGGTTTAGGAAGTCACAGAAATTAATTTCCAATGTTAACCCTAGTCCTGCTGAGCCCGGATATGCCCTGCCTTTGTAAACAGTGTAGATCCAGATCAGTTGGCTTCTTAGAAGCCATCTTATCTGTATTTGCACTGTTTGTCATTCAGCATGTGAATTTTTATCAACAACCTTGATAAAGTAATCTGACTGACTGAAAATTGGAGTGGGCGTGGCATCTTGATTTAACATTTCGAAAACATGCCTATTCAAATATACTGAAAATTTTACCACCAAAAATGAAAATTTTCAGATAAAAAATGTCTGATATTTTTCATATTTCTGCTCAAAACATAGATTGTGAGTACTCGTTAGAACCGCCTCAGCGAGGCGGTTCTAAACAGTACCACAATCTATGTTTTTGACTAGAAATAGGAAAAATATCAGAATTTTTTTTATCTGAAAAGTTTCAGTTTTTGGTGGTGAAATGTTCAATAGATTTGAATAGGCGTGTTATCGTAATGGCCCAGTTTTGCACCAAATGTTGTATCATACCTTGCATTATTATCGATGCATCAACAACCATAACGTACTAATCAATATGAAATTCTATCTCCTAGTTTGTAGAAAAAGAAGTTGTATTCTTTGACTGAAAAGATCATTATGTGCACAGCAAGAATTTGATATTGCTCCATCTCCACTAAAGATAGGTAACGATTTATACAATAATTGATTTTAGTTCACGAGCACTTGCTTATGATTGCATCGAAGTTCGGACCGTTTTTCCTACTAGTATAATATATCCCGTATCCATTCTGTCCCTGTCTGTCAGTCTGTCTGTCTGTCTCTCTCTCTCTCTCTCTCTACTTCTTAAATGACTGCTTTTGCCAATCGCGTACATGTATTTAAGCACATTGTCAATGTTAATTTTGATATTGTATAAAGTTGGTATTCGGTTTGCCCTGTCCACTGACCCCTCGTCCCTGCGTTATTCCTCGTCAACATTTTCAAGGCTTCTCCGAGCATTTCCTGTTTGTCTCTGCTGTACCGCAGCTCCTTATCTATGTTTGCCCTTAAACATTTCGTACTGGAATGATCTTTCAGTAAGCAACTCCATGGTCTAAGGGGAGTAGTCACACTTCGAAGGGAGACAACTCTGTCAGAATAGATTTTACTTCCTTCTAAAAAGGGGTCTACTCTAAACTGAAATAATTTGCTCCCAACGGAGGCAAATTATTGCCTTTAATAGCAGGCCCCTTATTAGAAGGGGATTGCTGTATATGAAAGCAAACAGGAAGTGATAAAAGTTGTCTCCCTTGTCAACAACTGCAGAAAATCTTCCAAGTATAGTAATTCACCTTAACAGAAACTGCATAGAGTGTACTTGTGGCATCAATTTTCATTTGAACGTTATTTTTATAATCTTCCGTTTCAAGAGAGTTGAATTCCACAAAATATCGAAAGATTAAAATGCTGGGACTGATTTATTGTAAATATTTATGGCTGCTCAGAAAGTTATTACAGTTTATGATTCATTCACATACACAAATACAACACACATAGTACAAACCGATCTTTTTACATGCGTACATTAAAGCCAACGATCTACGACTCCCTGCATATTTAATATCTGCCCAGAATATGTGAAGCTCGCGAATATTATAAAAATATATGAGCACGAGAAACGGTGCCTTTGGGCCATAATCCAACAGTTGTACTCTGCTTCGACATCTTTCGGAAAGTTGCATTTTTGCGTGGCTCTTTAGTCAGAAACAGAAAATCTGCAAAGTTTGTCATGGTTAGATGCAAAACCTTTTGTCGTAACTAGCTTTGCACCAAACAGATTATTCGTTTTAGTTGTTTTATTTTTCGCATAGACAAAAATGGCTGTAAATTATGCAAAAATCGATAGGGTAAGTAGTTTAAATGCAGGCTTTCAACAAGTTCCACCCGTTATTTTATTTTATTTATTTTTTATCAATAAAGTTATGAAACATTAACAATTCAAAATCGGTGAAAAAAGCAAAAGTATTTTCTGATATTTTTTTTTTTTCAAAAGAAATAAATAAAATTATATAAAATAAAAAAAAACAACAACAAAAAAACCAAAAAAAACCCCAAAAAAACAACAACAACAAACAAACAAAAAAAACAACAACAAAAAACAAAAAAAACAATCTACCACAGAAATTGCATAGATTAGACCAGTTTTGGGCAGTACCTTCTATTTTTATGGTAAGTAAAGAAACAGGAAAAATAATTAATTTCTGACAAGATATGATCGATCAGAACAAAACATTTTTAGAATAAAACGCCAAGCGAAAAACGTCTTTCCACAGGATGTCGAAAGTACAATAAGTTCAGAATCAGTCAGCAGAACCGTAAACTTTGACAAAAAAAAAAAAAAAAGAAAAACGTTTTTGCGAAGGCAATAAGAAAAAGTATTCATTTAAACACCCCCTTTATCTAGAGCTATGTAAAACATTACATTTTCACCAACATATAATATTAGAATTAGGAAGATTGGGTTGTTAAGCACAGTGTAATAGATTCTAAAACGAATGACACTTAAGAGCAACGGACTCAAAACAGCTAAAGTATCTAGTATTCTGGGCCAGACTAGCAAGTTTCGGTCAATTAGGCCTCATCAGTGACTTTCATAATTTTTCACACATCCCCATCACGAAAACATACCTATATAGTTTTGACCCCCTTTAACCCCACTTTTATATAATAAAACTGGGGTTTACAGGGGTATACATTATTTTTCTTATTTCTGCTAAAAACATAGATTGTGGGTACTCGTTAGAACCGCCTCGCCGAGGCGGTTCTAACGAGTACCAACAATCTATGTTTTGAGTAGAAATATGAAAAAATATCAGAATTTTTATCTGAAAATTTTCAGTTTTTTGGAAGTAAAATTTTCTATATATTTGAATAGGCGTGTTTTCGTGATGCGGAATGGGCTAAACGATCACAAAGGACCAAAGAATATGAACTACACTTACAATGTACACTGTTTTTTGCAATAATATTTTGCAAGAAGTAATTTACCCATTTATGACTTGCGTCCCATAAAAGGGGCATGTGCAGTGTAGATCCAGATCAGACGTCGCAGAATGCGGCGTCTGATCAGGGTCCACACTGTTTGCATTAAGTTCAGGAATTGCGTTAAAACATAGTCATTATAAAAACTAACCAGTCCCCGTTCTATGGGAAATAGACCCGTCCAAATAGATACAGCAGAGGAGTCCACTAGTCATAAAAGGGTTAAATGCGAATTCTGAAAATCCCCTAATAAGTTAGACCGCTACATACCCTTGTTTTCACTATATATTATGGAGTAACATAGGGTACACATTACATAGACTTGTTAACGTAATGTTAGAATATATTGACGAACTGAGAAGGCTCTAGTCAAACTGTGTAAATGCACAGGCTGGTCCGAGCTTTACTTGTCGCATATTAAATAAGTGACCTTTTCGTATAGTACGGCCTGCATATTTCCCACAGCGGAACTAAAATCCATGCTTAGAAATAAAGAGCATTGAGTGCGATGCATCGCGGACGTAAAGTGTATTCAACATAAAGATTTTGGGATAGTATTCTGTCAAAACATAATTTAATATCTTCTCCCGTCGGAATACTAGTTCCGTATGGAGCGATATAAAAAATTAAATACAAAATCAGTTGAATGTGATTTTCCTGAAATTTACAACAAATTATTGAAGCGACAAATAATGCATGGATTTTAGCAGTGATGTAGTCCGTGAATGTTAAGTGGGCTATTATTTGCTTTCCCTAAGCATAAAATCTAGCATGCAAGACATTACGAAAACAAGCCTATTCAAATATACTGAAAAATTTACCACCAGAAAATGAAAATTTTCAGATAAAAATTCGGATTTTTTCTTATTTCTGCTCAAAACATAGATTGTGGGTACTCGTTAGAACCCGCCTCGGCGAGGCGGTTCTAACGAGTACCCACAATCTATGTGTTGAGCAGAAATAAGAAAAATAATGTATACCCCTGTAAACCCCAGTTTTACTATATAAAAGTGGGGTTTAAGGGGGTCAAAATTATATAGGTATGTTTTCGTGATGGCCCAGTTGATCTTAATGTTGCCTTCAAACTGTATTATATTTGAAACATTCTCTTAAAGATTTTAAACAAGGAAAAGGTTCGAAACATTTGTCTTGAATTCGATACATTATGAAAACACGCCTATTCAAATATACTGAAAATTGTACCACGAAAAAATGAAAATTTTCAAATAAAAAATCCTAATATTTTTCATATTTCGGCTAAAAACATAGATTGTATTTATGAAAGGGCCTGACTCGCTGAACTGAAAATAGTTGACCAAACACCACAACATCCGAAAGGGCTTGACTCGCTGAACTGAAAATAGTTGACCAAACTCCACAACGACCAAAAGGGCCTGACTCGCTGAACTGAAACTAGCTGATCAAATGCTGAAACTCAGAAAATTTAAGAATCTATTTTTCTTCTAAGAATCCAGCAAAGTGCCAACGCAATGGCTTGCGTTTTGAGTTTTGATACATTTATTCAAACATTTCCTGCAGGTATATAGCCTTGATGTGGTGTTTGGTCAACTATTTTCAGTTCAGCGAGTCAGACCCTTTCGGTTGTTGTGGTGTTTGGTAAACTATTTTCAGTACAGCGAGTCAGGCCCTTTTGGTCTTTGTGGTGTTTGGTCAACTATTTTCAGTTCAGCGAGTCAGGCCCTTTTGGTTGTTGTGGTGGTTGGTCAACTATTTTCAGTTCAGCGAGTCAGGCCCTTTTGGTCGTTGTGGTGTTTAGTCAACTATTTTCAGTTCAGCGGGTCAGGCACTTTCGGTTGTTGTGATGTTTGGTCAACTATTTTCAGTTCAGCGAGTCAGGCACTTTCGGTTGTTGTGGTGTTTGGTCAACTATTTTCAGTTCAGCGAGTCAGGCCCTTTTGGTTGTTGTGGTGTTTGGTCAACTATTTTCAGTTCAGCGAGTCAGGCCCTTTTAGTTGTTGTGGTGTTTGGTCAACAATTGTCAGTTCAGCGAGTCAGGCCCTTTTGGTCGTTGTGGTGTTTGGTCAAGTATTGTCAGTTCAGCGAGTCAGGCCCTTTCGGTTGTTGTGGTGTTTGGTCAACTATTTTCAGTTCAGCGAGTCAGGCCGTTACGGTTGTTGTGGTGTTTGGTCAACTATTTTCAGTTCAGCGAGTCAGGCCCTTTCGGTTGTTGTGGTGTTTGGTCAACTATTTTCAGTTCAGCGAGTCAGGCCCTTTTGGTCGTTGTGGTGTTTGGTCAACTATTTTCAATTCAGCGAGTCAAGCCCTTTTGGTTATTGTGGTGTTTGGTCAACTATTTTCAGTTCAGCGAGTCAGGCCCTTTTGGTTGTTGTGGTGTTTGGTCAACTATTTTCAGTTCAGCGAGTCAGGCACTTTCGGTTGTTGTGGTGTATGGTCAACTATTTTCAGTTCAGCGAGTCAGGCACTTTCGGTTGTTGTGGTGTTTGGTCAACTATTTTCAGTTCAGCGAGTCAGGCCCTTTCGGTTGTTGTCGTGTTTGGTCAACGTTTTTCAGTTAAGCGAGTCAGGCCCTTTCGGTTGTTGTCGTGTTTGGTCAACTTTTTTCAGTTCAGCGAGTCAGGCACTTTCGGTTGTTGTGGTGTTTGGTCAACAATTTTCAGTTCAGCGGGTCAGGCCCTTTCGGTTGTTGTCGTGTTTGGTCAACGTTTTGCAGTTAAGCGAGTCAGGCCCTTTCGGTTGTTGTCGTGTTTGGTCAACTTTTTTCAGTTCAGCGAGTCAGGCACTTTCGGTTGTTGTGGTGTTTGGTCAACTATTTTCAGTTCAGATAGTCAGGCCCTTTCGGTTGTTGTGATGTTTGGTCAACTATTTTCAGTTCAGCGAGTCAGGCCCTTTCGGTTCTTGTGGTGTTTGGTCAACGTTTTTCAGTTCAGCGAGTCAGACCCTTTTGGTTGTTGCGGTTTCATTGCAGGAAAGTGGATACACGTTCTCGGGAGGCAATCATCACGAAAACATGCCTATATATATTTGACCCCCTTAAACCCCACTTTTATATAGGAAAACTGGGGTTTACATGGGTATACATTATTTTTCTTATTTTTGCTCAAAAACATAGATGGTGGTACTCGTTAGAACCGCCCCACCAAGGCGGTTCTAACGAGTTCCCACAATCTATGTTTTGAGCAGAAATATGAAAAATATCCGAAATCTTTATCTAAAAATTTTTAGTTTTTATTTTTTTTTTTTTTGTGTGAAATTGTCTATATATTTGAATAGGCGTGTTTTCGTAATGTCTGTCACAATTAATTTCGTGTCCTTTGTTGTCTCCTTTCTGTAAAGCAGAAGCAATAGCAAGCTTCTCCTTTTCGATAGTTTCATTCTCTTCAGGAACTGCATGAACATGAATTCACAAAACTTGTCTCTTTTGAAACCAAAGCACTGACAGCACTGGTGGATCGATTGTCTGAGTGTAGGCTGGGAAAATGGTCCTGAACGGGGACTTACGACTAATTCATTTAACCTTTAACTTCTTGTTATTAAGCAAACAGTGCAGACCCTGATCGGACGCCGCGTTCTGCGGCGTCTGATCTGGGTCTGCACTGTTGAAAATGACTCGGTCCAGCTTTTACAGATAATCCTCTTTACACGGCACTCTAACGCCACAGTGACAAAACTATTGCGGGGATAAACGGCCTTCACCTGAATTTCGTACAAATACGCAGTTTGATTTCATTGGTCAATGATAATCATGTGGACAACAATCTTAAGGAAATTTGGTGTATCTGTACTTTAAGACGATTGTAAACAATCGACCCATAAATGGGGGAACATTTACTAAGTGTGTCAAGTCCCTTTAAGCTAAAATACGATGTATTGCCACATAATTTTCCTAAACCTTACAAGTTTAATATGTACCATTGTATATATGCAGAAAGCTCTAATTACCTTCATGTGGATTTTAGATTGGACTCTGTCCAGGAAACTGATAATATACACCTGTGCAAAGAACAGAGTTAAAAAAATATTGGCAGTGGCCATAAAGGAATAAAAGTACACCAAACTGATAGAGGAATGCTTTCTGAAATTCCTTGTAAGCTAGCCACTGTGCAAATGTCTGGGGTATCGGTGCATTTAAACGAAATGCATGAAACACGTGTGGCAGTGATGCTTACCGTACTATACCAGAGGTAAATAACATTGATCAAGAATCATTTGCTAAGCATGTCTGTAGTGATACTAACTATACCATTATGAGGGAAAATAATAGTCTCTGATGTATGCAGAGTGAATACCAACTTTGGCAACACTAGGCATATAGTACTACATGTAATCTACAATATAATTTTTGTTGTCTATGAAACAGATCCTTCAGCTATTCAAATCAATCTATGAAGCCCGTTACGAAAACACGCCTGTTCAAATATATAGAAAATTTCACCTCCGAAAACGGAAAATTTTAGGATAAATTACTCTGATATTTTTCATATTTCTGCCCAAAACATAGATTGTGGGTATTCGTTAGAACCGCTTTGAGCAAAAATAAGAAAAATAATGTATACTCCTGTAAACCCCAGTTTTACTATATAAAAGTGGGGTTTAAGGGGGGTCAAAATTATATAGGCATGTTTCCGTGATGGTAACACTGTTCACGTATGGTAAGATTTTCAGGGGACTGGATATACGTGGTAGTTTAATTATTCACCATGTTTACAAGCAACGGAGCAATTGTAACTTCCTGTTTGCTATTTTTGCCTTTGGGACCTGTTTTCAGAAGGGGTGCAAGAGCGATTTTGCCAGATTTTCTTACCCTGAGGGTATTTCAAGTCGCTTAAAAATATAAAATACATGCCGTAAGGATACTGTGTGAAGCGTAAATAACACTGATCAATAATAATTTTCTAGACATATTTATACATATACTGAAACGTACCATGGGGAAAACATACGATAGGCGAAGGCCTAATTCTACTGGCAGCACTGGGGATATCGTGCGAATCTACAATGGAATTATTGCGGTTCAAATAATACTGCTCTTTAGATTTTCAGCTTAATTTCTGTAACCGCAACACTTTCGCATAGGTAAAATCCAGAAATATAACACTGAACCGAGAAGCTTGATGGTTTGGTTGGTTAAATTGCAATACTGAATTCGTCGATACGCAATACATCTCCAGTGAAGCAGGGAGTCCTACATGTACATATGCCGTCAGTCTCCGTTCATGTACAGAATAAAGGAAGTTTGTAGAGTGTATGATACGACGGGCTTAAACTATTCCATCACGAAAACACGCCTATATAGTTTTGACCCCCTTAAACCCCACTTTTATATAGTAAAACTGGGGTTTACAGGGGTATACATTATTTTTCTTACTTCTGCTAAAAAATATAGCCTCGTCGAGGCGGTTCTAACGAGTACCCACAATCTATGTTTTGAGCAGAAATATGAAAAATATCAGAGTTTTTTTTATCTGAGAATTTTCAGTTTTTGGAGGTAAAATTTTCTATATATTTGCATAGGCGTGTTTTCGTAATGAATATAAATGCTAACAAAATCATGCCGATATAAATATCCTATTTACAGTTACCTTAACTGAGGCTTGTTTAGGGGTTTAGGGATACGGGATAGTTGCCGTTTTATTTCACGGGATATGACATATTAGTTGTTTTACTTCCGGGGATATGTGATATTGTGATTAATGTCAGAAGTTCTAGAATTCAAAGTCACAGGTGGAGGAAGATATAGAAGAAGTAAAGAAAACTGAGGACCTGGAAGCTAAGAATTTAGTGTCTACGATGCCAAAAAAGTTTTGGAAAACATTTCGAAAAAACGCCTATTCAAATATATAGAAAATTTCACCTCCAAAAACTGAAAATTTTCAGATAAAAAACTCTGATATTTTCCATATTTCTGCTCAATACATATATTGTGGGTACTCGTTAGAACCGCCTCGCCGAGGCGGTTCTAACGAGTACCAACAATTTATGTTTTTGAGCAGAAATAAGCAAAATAATGTATACCCCTATAAACCCCAGTTATATGTACCATTGTATACATATACAAAATTATATAGGCATGTTTTCGTGATGAGGAAAAATGATGACAACTGCCTGTTCAACAAGATATGTTTTTAAGTCCCCAGTTTCTGTGATAATTAATCAAGAAAGAACATTTTCAGTGCCATGAACATATTACTTATAGTTCTAGACCAAATCAACAAAAGATTGGTGTTTTTAGTGATAACTGATCAAGAAAAAACATTTTCAGTGTCATGAACATATATTACTTACAGTTCTGGACCCTAGCAACAGATAGATTGGGTATTTAGTGATACATGTATTGAGCCAACGTTTCCAGCGGCATGGAAATATTACTTACACTTCTAGACCAAAGCAACAGCTTGATTGTATTTAGAGATAATCGATCAAGAAAAACGTTTTTTTTTTAGTGCCATTAACATATTACTTACAGTTCTTAGGATAAATTGGATATTTAATGATAATTAATCAAGAAAAAACGTTCTCAGTGTCAAAAAACTAACACTAACAGTTCTAGACCATAGCAATAGATTGATTGTATTTAGTGATTATTAATCAAGAAAAAACGTTTTCAGTGCCAATAACATATTACTTACAGTTCTGGACCATAGCAACAGATAGATTGTGTATTTAGTCATAATAAATCCAGAAAAAACAACAACAAAAAAAAAAAAAAAAAAAAAAAAAAAAAAATATGTTGAATGCCATGATTATATTACTTTTAAGTCTGGATCATAGCAACAGATAGATTAGGCATTTAGTGACAACTGATCAAGAAAAACGTTTTCAGTGCCATGAACATATTGCTTACAGTTCTAGACCATAGCAACAAGTTGGGTAATTAGTGATGAAAATTAAGTGTTATTTTTCCTATTACCTCCAAAAAAAAAAAGATAAGATACATGCTTGATACCTACGCATCATGCACGTTTTTATGAAGAACAATTAAAAAAAAATATCTTCTTCATAAAAAAAAAGAATAAAAATAAGGGCCCTCGCTCGATGTCGAGATTCTGCCATATCTGCAAAACAAACAGCCATAGTACCGAGATGTGTTGGTACAATGGGAGGAACACTGGTATGCCGGGTCGATTCCCCCAATAGCAAATAAATGGGCGTGTGAAACACATATTACCAACAGATAATAATATATCAATGAGACTGCCCCCAGACACAGAAAACCATTCACCACAACAACAATGTGAATATGATGAAACAATTATCATACCACAAGAACCTGCGCATCCCGGTGATCCTTCCCTTGCTAACACTTCTTCTTTGCCCAATCAAAACATTATACCAAACTTTCATACCTCTGATCCTACCTGCTTGATGCCTAACACCACAAGTAATACCACTTTGGACTTGTTATCCAAGTCAAAAGGGTTGCATTTTTGTAATCTTAATGTTAGGCACATTGTCTCTAAATTTGATGAGATACGCATTATCATGGCTAACAAGACATGCCCAGATATTCTGGGTATTTGTGAGTCATTTTTAGAACCGACCGTCTCTGACAATGTGGTGGCGATCGACAGATTTGAGATTCTTAGAAAAGATAGAGCAGAGACCAAAAATAAAACTGGTGGTGGTCTACTATTATACATTAGAAACACAATTAAGTTCAAACGCAGGCCTGAGTTTGAAACATCTAGCTTAGAAACACTTTGGGCTGAAATCGAGCTACCGAATGCTAAACCTTTTCTCTTATGTACAGTTTACAGGCCACCCGATGCAAAAAGCGAATGGATCGACTTGTTTGAGGTAGAGCTTTCCATAGCACAGACATCTGGTCTTGAATTCCTTCTCATGGGTGATTTTAATGTTGATTTGAAAGCTCATACGAATAATAAATGGCTAAACCTTATAAATCTATTCGATTTAACTCAACTGGTAACAGAGCCAACAAGGGTAACGGAAACTACCAATACGTTAATTGATCATGTATATACGACTCATCCAGAGAATATTGTACGTTGTTTTACTTATACTTTATCTTTAAGCGATCATTTTCCCATTTGCTTTACACGAAAAGTAAACTCAAAGCTTCTAAAAGACAAACATACTACCACTACTTATCGCAGCTACAAGCATTTTGACGAAAATAAGTTTATATCTGATATTGCTAACGATTTGGATGAATTTGCGGCAGATAAATCAAGTATAGACGAAGACCTTAACATCTGGTATTCATTCCTTTTGAAACACTTGAACAATCATGCTCCGATTAAATCCAAACGCGTAAAATCTAAACGTATGCCTGACTGGTTTACTCCAGATATAATTCAAATGCAATCTTTACGAGATAAAACCAAACGATTAAAGCAATGGAGTGATCATAGAAAATACCGCAATAAAACAAAACAACTCATACGACAAGCAAAACGTAAATATTTTTCTAATAGCATAACAAATTCAAAAGATACCAAATCCTTATGGAAACACCTGCGAGACGTGACTAATGGTAGCAAGACTGCCTCCAGTAATTTGCCTCAAAAACTTATAATCGGAAATGAAACCATTACGGAGTCTGAAGCTGTTGAGAGCAAACTGAATAAATACTTTGCTTCAGTTGCCGAGCTTTTGAATAAAAACACATCATCCGGAAATTCATTAGACTTTGACACCAATAAAATCAGCGATTTTGTTGATAGCAAAGTGCCTACAAACACACAATTTACAATTCCATTTATTACCCCCGAACAAGTTTTATTACATATTAATACCTTAGAGGTTTCAAAATCGACCGGGCTTGACGGCATAGGGCCAAGGATTATCAAACTTGCTGCTAAATCATTATCGCCATCGATTGCGATGCTTATCAATAAAAGCATTGCGACCGGCCAGTTTCCTTCTCAAATGAAATTGGCAAAGGTACTTCCAATTTACAAAGGTGGTGAAAAGTCCGACCCCTCAAACTATAGGCCAATTTCTATCCTGTCCACTGTATCTAAAATTTTCGAAAAGCACGTGAACAAACATCTTATGGCATATTTGAACAAATATAAACTTCTACATGACAATCAATCCGGGTTCAGGCCAAAACATAGTTGCCAAACAGCTTTAGTCAAACTCATTAATGACTGGATGAAATGTATTGATAAGGGTGACTTGGTTGGAGCCCTTTTTATCGATTTTCGGAAGGCTTTTGATCTAGTTGATCACTCCATCTTGCTGAATAAACTTGCATTATACAAACTTAACCCTTCTGCCATTCAGTGGTTCAAATCATATTTATGTTCTCGACAACAAGTAATCGAGAGTGATAAAGGGTTGACGGATTTCACCACCGTACAATCTGGTGTGCCTCAGGGCTCAATATTAGGCCCGACCTTATTTCTCATTTTTATCAACGATCTTCCGCTTCATATCAAAAAGTGCTTCTCTGATTTGTATGCAGATGACACGACGATTCACACGCATGGTAATGACATAGATGCTATTGAAGAAGATCTGCAAGGAGAATTCGGTAACACAAAAACATGGGGAAAGATAAACAAAATGAATGTTCACATGACCAAAACAACTTGTATGCTAGTTGGCGCTAGAAAACGCTTGAACGACTCTCGACCTCTAAATATTATTGCTGACGATGTCAATATTCAATCCGTTAGTAAACAGAAACTCCTTGGTGTTTATATCGATGAACACCTTTCTTGGTCTGCCCATATAGACCACTTATGCTCCCTTATCTCATCTAAAATATCTCTATTACGCCAGTTAGCAACGTATGTACCGACACATATTCAAAAAGTTTACTATCAGGGGTATATTCTTCCTTATATTGATTATGGCTCTGTTACCTGGGGGTCAGCCTCTGTAACTAATATTGAACGCATATCCAAGCTGCAAAAACGCGCTGCTCGAATCATCCTGCGAGCGAATTACGATACCCCATCAGTAGATATGTTCAGTCAGCTGGGATGGCTGTCAATTCCGGACAGACTTAAATATAATAAGGCTGTCTTGACATACCGAGCAATAAATAATTTATCCCCTGAATATATAACACAAGTTCTAAAACCAGTATCCGAGGTACACACTCTTAACCTCAGGTCATCAGAAAATGGCTCACTTTATGTGCCGAAAGCACGGACAGCACTTTTTGATGGCTCTTTTTCGTGTTCCGCACCAAGACTATGGAATGCTCTACCTCAAACAGTAAAAACATCGGGGTCACTCTCTACCTTTAAGCAGTCTCTTATAAAATGTCTTTAACTATGATTTTAAATGATATACCATGTGTAAAATTATCGCTGAAACCGTTATTGTAACTGAATTGAGAGCTTTTATGACCTAGCATAATTGTTTCAGATATTGGTTTTATGCGCTCGTCAAATCTTAAAGCACTTACAAAAACTGTGATGACATACAGATTTGTCTTTGATATAATTCAGTGCCATGTTTGGTTTTAAATCACTTGCACATACCTGTTAGCACTTTTATTTGATAAAAACTTTATACAAGCATTCACTTCGCTACAAGCTACTTTTATCCCATGAATTTCTTAGCTGTTAGTTAAGTCTTGTTGTATATATGTATATAAATTTTAGTTAGAGGACCACAAGGTAGAATAGTTATTTACAGCTAATTGTGTCATCCTCTTTAAACATTGTTTAAATAAATAAATAATAAAAATTTATCATCAAATACCAACCTTATTTGTTGCAGCATAGACTAGACATTGCTCAAGCCATCATATATACATAAGTTGTGAACTTGTATCATATACTTCTGCTTGACGGCAAAATAAAAAAAAAAAAAATAAAATAAAAAAAAAAAAAAAAAAAAATAAAATAAAAAAAAAAAAAAAAAAAAAAAAAAAAAAAAATAAAATAAAATAAAATTAAAAAAAATAAATAAATAAATAAAAAAAAAATAAAAAGCTTTTTCTATTTGTATTATATGATGGTAATTTCAGGGATATATTTTGCACTTTAAGGGTTATGGGATATTTAGGAAAATCAATAATGCGGGCTTTTGCCTTTTGATTAAAAGGGATATGGGATATTTGCCCGATTACTTTCAGTGATATGTGATACTGGTACCCCGACCCTCCCACCCCCATTCCCATCCCCATCCCCCCCCATACACACAACACACACACACCCTTACAAGCCTCTTAAGTAATTAAAAAGTCCGACCTTTGCAAAAAGTAGAGACTCACATGAGACGTCTGATCAGGTCCTATACTGTGTTTTATTGTTTTGCTCTTTTTGGTTGTGTTACAGGGTAATAGCATGGACTTGTTCATTTTTAGGACAAATATGACCTGACAATTTGATGGCCGATAACAGAGTAAACACGAAACATCTCCTATGGTAGTCATGTTGGTTTTCCCATTTTGTTCTTCATATATTAGCCGCATTAACTAAACTGTTCTACACTTTAAATTTATTACACAATCTGAACACATTTAGGCTTTTAAAGAGGATTTTATAGCAAGATTGAGATTTTGAAAAACCCTTTCAGTGCCACATTCAAAATAATTTAGTGTCTTCTGTATTAAAATCTGAATATTAGCAATTCTGATTTATGGACCATCAAAGAATTATAAAGGGGATACAAAGCAGCGGTGATAGATGGTGGAATGATTCCGTATCTGAGATGATATAGGCCGCGTCAAGCGAAAAACTGCCTTCGAACACGCGCAAATGCGCAGATTCAGCTCATCCTGCAAATGCGAAAAAGTATCATCCAGGCATATGATCTCCATTCATACATTCTGTAGTATCCAATGATTCTGTTTGCGGACAGTAAATGTCCTGGGCCCAGTTGTTCAAAGCGTCGTTAGCTTAACGAGCTCGTTAAGGGTCATTTCGTTAACTGTTTTAGTGGATTCAATACACAAAATTCTGATATTTTTTGCTGAAAAAAATGTGAGTAGCTTTTGCACTGCAAAAGCTACTCACATTTTTTCAGCAAAAAAAATCAGCATATTTGCGTATCACTCGATGTAAATTTTAACGAATCGTTAACTAACGACGTCGTTAACTTTGAACAACTGGGCCCTGATAAGACTGCGATCTGGGCCTTCGCTGGTCTGCGCCTTCGCAGTCCGCATATGTCACAAGACACTAGAACCAGGGCATGCAAAAACCTACGCAATGTTAAACAGGCTGGGCCTAGCCCTTTCTTCACATCTATGTCGTCAGGTAACGAGCTCCACTGTTTGCGTTCTGTTTGCTATTAGGACACTGAATGTGCTAATAACAAATGTTCCAACCAATACTGAACGGACCTGCAAGCGGGTCATGAGGACGGATTAAGTTGGTTTTCATGTGTGATAATTTGCGCCTTATTAACCTTTATCACTCGCCGGGCAAATTCAGCAGCCGACAAACAGGGGATAGATTTCATATTTTTCCCAGACTACAGGCTTTGCCATTTTATGCAAACTGAGTCCAAATGAGACAATTTGCAGGAATTTTCAGTCTTTTTTTCGGTGTAAATTAACAGAAATAATTCAAAATGGCGTCTGCTTATTTTTTCTCTTTCTCAGCATGCTGTGCGTTTATCTTCAGGGCACTGCTTATCATTACAGCTTAGAATATTTGTTTCCTATAAAACAAGCATATAACTCTAGATAAGATGTTATTTGTTTCTACTAAGATGTAATACAGTCGACTCTCGTTATCTCGACCTCGCTTATCTCGAATGACCGCTTATCTCGAAGTGAAATTCTGGTCCCTGTTTTAACAGGGAAATCTAACAATAGGTAACAAAATATTGTGGAAAAGAGGAGAAATTGCTCCTAAGGAGCAATTTCTCCTCTTTTCCACAACATTTTCTCTATTATACCTCACTTCAGGATTTAAAATTACACATTCATCTGTTAAATGTGGCTGTTCGATTTATTATTTTCCTCAATTCCGCAAATCTAATATGTCGAGGTACGGATATCTCGAAGTATTTCAGACTTCGAGATAATGAGAGTCGACTGTAATTTGATTCGTATTTCACCTTGCTATCTTGCTGAAGTTATTCATTAGAAGCATTGCGGTGATGCGATTCTAATTATATTATATATGAGTCGTAACATAAAAAAAACGTATCATCGGACATATGCGCCCAACGAAGACACAAATCAGACTGCGCATCCGCTCATTCTAATCAGAGTCTTATTTGTCCGCACGAAGAAAGTTTGCACCTTTGGCTATCCAAAATGCGCCCAGCGAAGATTCTGATCAGACTGCACGAATGCGCAGGCTGATCTGAATCTTCGCTGGGCGCACATGCCCACTGGTACGTTTTCTGACATTGCGATCCAATGAAATAAACATATATCATATATATGGATACCCGCCTCGTCTTGA
This sequence comes from Anodontia alba, assembly GCA_964016985.1. Taxonomy (NCBI): domain Eukaryota; kingdom Metazoa; phylum Mollusca; class Bivalvia; order Lucinida; family Lucinidae; genus Anodontia; species Anodontia alba. The sequence continues at coordinate 24,368,109 of OZ024829.1, forward strand.
GTTACGAAAAACCCCCAAGTAGATTTGAGTGGTTTATAACAATATTGCCAAACACGTGGTATGCATACATGCAGGAATGCAAATAATAATGATAATACCCCTGCACGTGGCTCCCTCTTCCCTTCTACATTTCTAACTATGCTATATAAAGGGAGTTAGCTCCCAAACAACCATTACGTCATTTTTTACACCAGCCTCCTAGGTTATAAAACGTTTTTCATGCTCAACTCAGCCGAGCATGAAATTTGTCCAGCGTGTAGATCTCAAATTACTAACAATTGAAATTTCTATTTTGCTAAATATAGCTGAGCATAGAAATTTCTCTGCTAATAAGTATGAAAATGCCAACTATTGTTGGCATTTTCATACTTATTAGCAGAGAAACTTTCATGCTCAACTTAGCTGAGCATGAAAATATTTTTATAAATCCGTGTCCAGGCATGAATAAGGTTAATTAAACGGAATAGATACATTTTCAAGGGAGGCATATATGCCAAAACGCCAAACCGCTTTTGTGCCATTTTGCCTTTAAGAGTAGACAGAGAAGGGAGAAGTGTACAGGTACAGTGCGAGCAACCAGGAAGTCTTAAAACTTGTCTCATATGTGGAAAATACTTTCGCATTAAGGGAATATAAGTATACTTGGTAATGTTATATAACGTCGTACACAGTCGGATTGGCTTACAGTTTAAATGGGGTGTAATTCATCATCTGTTAACAAGTAGTGCCCTAATTCCTGTCGTTTTGAGGTGAGTCAAAGAATACATACACCAAAAGTTCCTTAAGGTTGTTGTCCACGTGATTATCATTGATCACGGAAATCAAACCGAGCGTTTGTGCAAAATCTAGCTTTCGGTAATTTAGAACCGCTATTCTTGTCGTTGTAAGTCGGAGTGCCGTGTACGAGGGTTATCTGAAAAAAAAAAAAAAAAAAAAAAAAAAAAAAAAAAAAAAACTGGACTGGGACATTGGAAAACAGTGCAGACCCAGATCAAACACCGCATAATATGGCGTCTGTTCAGGGTCAGCATGTTTGCTTAAATTACAGGGGAGTTAAGGGTTAAATAAAACAGTTTTAAGTCCCCGCTCTGAACCGTTTTCCCAACGCATTCCCAGAGACAATCGACCCATCAGTGCTTTCAGTGCTTTGATTTTACGTTTTATCTGTAATTGGATAAGAAAATGATATAATATAATGATATCCAGGAAATGTCACTATAGAGGAACACAACCCTCCAAAGGCACCGAAGATGGTTTGAAAGTGAAAAATAGTCGACACTCTTTATACCGACACTCGATACAACGACAAAATTCGTTAGAATGACAAGTTGAATGTCACGAGACATTCGCTCAAGAGGTGAACGTTAATGAGAAATTATGCAAAAGCATTGCATAATATCTTAAAGCAACATATGTTTAGGATATTTGTTAGAATCGCCTCAGAGAGAGAGGCGATTCTAACAAATATCCAAAACATATGTTCTTTGGGGTAATAAAAGTAAAACAAGGCCTTTCTTACATATCATTCTGTCCATTGAGGATTCTTTAGAACTGCAAATTCATTATAATGGCAACATTTATGGGAACAAATGCTGTCGTTGTAACGAGGGTTCACTGTAATTTAATCTAGCTGCTGAGTGTAAACGTCAAAAAGATTGCCCTTGGAAACAAAGGACACGTATTAATTTGAGAATCCGTTAGTGCTCAAATGGACACAAACCACGCTCTTTTGTGCTTGAAATAGGATATACATGTATTAGCTAAGTTACTTATTTCTTAAACATAAGGGCACTCGAGACGGAGGGGCGACGATATGGAAATGCTGAGTGTTTATTTGTTAGCTCTCAGATAACATTTAATTGTGTGTTTTTTTTTTTTTTTTTTTTTTTTTTTTTTTTGTTATTTTTCTTTTTCTCTCTATTATACTCATAAAATTGTAAAAGTCTAAACAAAATTTTTATTAAATCGCTGAAAACCGAACGTAAAATCAATTTTATTATTTGTTTTTTAACTTGTGAATTTTCCTATACTGTGCTCGAACGTAAGCTAAGGGATCGTATATTTTCTCAAATGACAATTTGCATGATATGTCAAAGCATATTTTCTGGGAAAAATAAGAATAGATCAAATTGTCGTGTTCTGAATTTGCCCAAAGAGTGATTATGTAAGTTAAAAAAGGCTTTAAGTGGAAGACCATATTGGAAGAACAGAAGGCAATTTAGCCTTCTACCTTCTGTTAACGAAACGACTGTTGACCGAAACAAATTACATTTTCTCCTTCGTGCTCAGGCACAATAACCGATAAAATGTCCAACTAGAGCAATTGTCTTGTTTAGCTCAAACGTTAAATTTGACATAGCTGATTGATATAGAAATTGATTTTAGATTCGTTCAAAACATGTAAGCAGCGCTAAGACGGACATAGAACTGACACATAGAAATGGCAGTTTGAGATATAACTAAATTTATTTCAAACTTATGATACTTAGACAGGCAGCTGTGTCGCAATAATACATCACGAAAACATGCCTATATAATGTTGACCCCCTTAAACCCCACTTTTATATAGTAAAACTGGGGCTTACAGGGGTATACATTATTTATCTTATTTTGCTATTAAAACATAGATTGTGGGTACTCGTTAGAACCGCCTCGCCGAGGCGGTTCTAACGAGTACCCACAATCTATGTTTTGAGCAGAATTATGAAAAATATCAGTATTTTATCTGATTTATTTTTCATTTTTTTTGTGGTAAAATGTTCAGTATATTTGAATAGGCATGTGTTCGTAATGATAAGTTTATGATCTGTGACCGAAGTTGTTACACGTATGTGTGATCATTTCATACGGAACTCAAAGGCCGCAGCAACGCAGCTAGTAGATGCTTGAGGGGAGGGGTGGGGTTGGGCAGCTGTGGCGGGTGGGTAACTTCCTATATATGGTATAGTACGGATATGCGTTCCGAATGGCCCCCTTTTTCAGCGCTGCCAGGTATATGATTAGATCCCTTTTCAACAAAAAGTATATGACCGACCCGATTTTTCTTGACTGGCATATGAAAGGACCCACTTTTCGAAGATTAAACTGTCCAAGTGAAAAGGAGTGTCTGGCAGAATTAGTATATATGCGTATCAGTTTACAAGATTGATAGATAAATGTCGTTTCATTTGTGAAATATAATTGTATAGTTTTATTTGTTAATATGTATGCAAACACCGAAGAGTAGATTCTATCTGAATGGGCATAAAAATCAGAGGCCAATATATGAATTTGGTCTGTTTTTTCAAAGGCCAGGTATATGAATGGGTAGATTTCGAAGTACTGACTCGCACACACGTACCAATATTACCCCAAAGTTACCCAGACCCCCACCCCGAGAGTAGATGTCCCTGTTCTGTGCTGCTTACATGTAGCTTGGGTTCGATATCCAGCCGAAAAATATCAAGAACACTTAAATGACTAAATTCTCTTTAGGTTGGTGCTCTAGCATATAGAAACCGAGTTAGACGACTGAAATAGTTTTGAACGTAACGTAACGTTACGCATACACGCACGCACGTATACACACGATATGGCTGAAAGTGAAACGCAGATTGACATATTAGCAATCCAGAACTCATAAGTGGAATTCAGGTTACTATAGCATTGACATAAATTTTGACAATCTGTCGCAAGTGTTTGCCTAAAATGGTGAATAAACACTTCGTCCGAACCACATCTGCAGATCATTCGGGCATCGGGGAAGTGCAATGAAAAAATAATTTCAACATACCTTTGCTGAGTGTTGTAATCGAATAAGCTGGTGGATTGATGTAATCTGTTCTGCGACAGTTTATTGCCAGTTTAGTGCATTGTATAGGAGAAATGATATAATTCAAACATGACATGCTTCTAGTAAATTGGGCCGCACAATGCGAAAACGCGTCTTCGGGCGTATGCGAACAGTTTCGGGCATATGCGGATATCTTCGGGCATATGCGGACATTTTCAGAAACATTCGGACCTCTTCGGGCATATGCGGCTAGCGAAGGCCCAGATCAGTCTGCAAATGCGCATGCTGATCACGGTCTTCACAGTCTACTACCGGACGATATTTTGCACATGCGTGGGATGATATAAATCTGCTCCTTTTGCACATATTCGAAGGCACTTTTTCGCTTGACACGGCTCAAATGACCTGATATACTATTACACTTTGATTTGAAGTGTCCAGATCATTGGATCACGTCGGACGCTAACAGGTGATCTGGATTTGTCTGACAGCGATCGAATGATATGGACTTGCCTTAGAAAGACATGAAATGGCCATCAATCAGATCAAGTTACTGTAATAAGTATAATCGTCTTTGTAGTAAGTGGAACTGATACACGTTTAGGGTAGGCAACCGATTTTGTTTCATTACGAAAGCACGCCTATTCAAATATATTGAAATTTTCATCACCAAAAACTGAAAGTTATTTTTCATATTTCTGCTCAAAAGATAGATTGTGGATACTTCGAGGCGGTTCTAACGAATACCCACAATCTATGTTTCTGAGCAGAAATAAGAATAATGACGTATACCCCCGTAAACCCCAGTTTTACTATATAAAAGTGGGGTTTAAGGGGGTCAAATTATATAGGTATGTTTTCGTGATGTCTTATTTCTGATAATGGTTCTATTCTACAAGGAACAGCTTTGCTCCTGCAAGAAGCAAAGCAAAGTTATTGCCCTTCAAAAATATAGCGGACAATCTTCCAATTGTATCCATTCCTCTAAGATCCCGACTAGCCTTATTGCTGACCGTTCAAAGGCAGATCTCATTTACTTTTCCTTTGTGATCTATTCGTCGCTGACTTGCATATACAGGTTGCGTTTTGTGCTTATGCATCTAAAACATCTTACTCCTACCTTTCCTGCATTTAGAAGACTGTGGCTTGTGATTGCATTGAATTTCTTTTTCTGGTTATTTTCTCTTCTATTTTAGAACAGCATATAATTATTGCAATTTGTCGCCATCATGACCTATTAATGTGCTGCTATATTTAATATACATGTTTATCGTGCAAGCTGGACGCGTCCACCTTCGGTTAAACCCTTTCAACCCAGAGTTTCTGAAGCGTACCCTTCCATCTTTGAAGTTGGGCATTTCAATTATTGCAAAAAGGGTACCGGTCAAAATACACTGTCATACGCTGTTTGCAAACGTGTTCGGTTTGGACTGCAGGGCTGAAAGGGTAAAAAAGGTGGCATAAAGACACTGCATTTATTGATTCTATAATGGGATATGGCAAACACAAGTAATTCAATACCAGAACAGACGATGTTGTCTGCTCTGGGGTTTAGCGTTTTGCAAAAGATTATTTTGGAATAATAAACTTTAATTGATTTATGCCCACTTGTGCTTTTGTAAGCCTATGCCGTCAGAGTGATGGCACGTTCGTTTTAATTGTGACGTAACAGCACTTAATTTATGAATGCGAAGAATATACGTAGAGAACTTGCAGACTGATATGAGCCTTCGTTGTCTTTTTTTTTTTATATATATATATATATATATATATACACTTGTATAAGTGCCGATGTTTTGTTGTTTCCTATTGTTGTTAGAAAAAACGAGTTATTGTACAGATTAAATTTATTATTTCTTTTCAGTCTCGTCTTAACCTTTAGAAAGCAAACCATAATTATAGTCGACAACAATTTAAAATATATTTTTTGTGATTTTTGTAGAGAAAATAAGACTTGAAATATGATGTGAATCGTCTGCAAGACAGACGATTCACATGATATGCCAAGTCATATTTTCTCTGAGAAAGAGTACAATCAATTTTAGAATGTCGTCTGCTAAAATGCTCAGCGTCGTATGGGTTAAAAATCTGTCCCTAGGCATATGAGAATTCTGCAAGCCTATATCAGACTGCAGTGTGACCAGGTAATGCACAGTTCATTCTATAGTTCTATGTTCTGATAAGCATTGTAGAGCTCACAAACCAAACTGTACCGGACCAGAGTGCAAACAGGCGTGTATACAAATTTGACTGGACTCACGGTCAATCTAGACACGACGCGTGTATCTGAAAATAAGTTTTCTCATTTCCGGGAAATCTTCTTTTATATTTTGTCATGACACCTTTAATATCCCTGCTAGCATTCTTTATAAATCTACAGCAGGCCGTTATCGGCCCGTCAGCTACCCTGACGGGCCGATAACGGCCCGCTATAGATTTATAAAGAATGCTTACTGGGATATTATAGCAACATATTCTAAACCTCCCGAGAAATGGAAAAGATTTATTGATTGATTCAATCAGATCAATTTCAGACAAGTATAAATTTTAGACATACTAAGTCGGAAAAACTGGAGTAACTTTATCTATACCAAGCAATATACATATGTATCAGCCTATAATAAGGCGTTTTATAGACTTTGCCAGGATAAACAGCAGCTGACCTCTCCTATGAGCTCTTTTATTGCTGTGTATGGAGAACAAAGGAGACTATGTTTATGTTTATGTTAACCAATTTATGGGCATTGTTCTTCAATGGGATATTTCATCATACAACTAAAATATATAAAGGTTGCCCTTGGAAATATCGAACACATAAAATAATGAAAATGAAGTTCGGGTTTCCTTGGGACTCTTCATGTGCAGCAATGTAGTTCGCAGGGCTGCCTACTCCCCTAGTATATACCTGTTTAAGCGGATTGTGATTTTCCAAAGCATTAGAATGGACTCATTGATCCCAAAGAAATAATAAAAAAGACTGTACTATGGAGTCGTACGGGAGTCTTTTTACGGCAGCCATACGGCACTTACATTATGAAAACACGCCTATTCAAATATACTGAAAATTTTACCACCAAAAAAAAAATGAAAATTTTCAGATAAAAATTTCTGATATTTTTTATATTTCTGCACAAAACATAGCGAGGCGGTTCTAACGAGTACCCACAATCTATGTTTTTGAGCAGAAATAAGAAAAATAATATATTCCCCCTGTAAACCCTGGTTTTACTATATAAAAGTGGGGTTTAAGGGAATCAAAATTATATAGGCATGTTTTCGTGATGGATTAATTGCTAATAACATAGTGAATAGTGCAAATTATTAGCAACCGTCGCAATCTGTGGAGTCTGAGACAGTTGTTGTTATATATAGAGAGACAAGAATGTACCAATGACATGATACTTCAGACAATATGTATCAATTGAGTTTTCTCTACATGTGTTCATTTCATATGAAATGAGTACAGGAAATCAGATCGATCTAAGAGAGTCAACAAATAGCCTCATCACAGCTGCTAACGTACACAGCTTCTCTTAAGGCTTTCATATTAGCGCTCCTCAGTGTCAGATTACTAACACTTCATCCCTCATGCATAAAATATGTTCTAAAGTTTTCCAACATGCAACAAAGACACTGCAGAGGAACGAGGAACACATGTTAAACGCACTGAGACTGAGAGGTTCATGCGACGGATGATTAAACGTACTGAGACTGAGAGGTTCATGCGATGGATGATTAAACGCACTGAGCCTGAGAGGTACATGCGACGGATGACTAATCGCACTGAGACTGAGAGGTTCATGCAACGGATGAGTAAACGCACTGAGACTGAGAGGTTTATACGACGGATGACTAAACGCACTGAGATTGAGAGGTTCATGCGAAGGATGATTAAACGCACTGAGACTGACTGAGAGGTTCATGCGACGGATGACTAAACGCACTGAGACTGAGAATTTCATGCGACGGATGACAAAACGCACTGAGACTGAGAATTTCATGCGACCGATGACTAAACGCACTGAGACTGAGAGGTTCATGCAACGGATGACGTTATTATTTTATTTGCAAAGTAATAATCCTAATCTGCAGTTTGCGGGGAGTGGATACACATTCTGAGAAGGCACCTTTGTCAAAATGGTTTGCCTTCCGTGGGGGCAAATCATTATAAAAAACATGCCAATACAAATATACTGAAACTTTTACCACAAAAGATGAACATTTTCATATACAAATTCGGACATATTTTCATGTTTCTGCTCAAACCAAATATTGTAGGTACTCGTTAGAACCGCCTCAGTGAGGTGGTACTAACGAGTACCACAATCCATGTTTTTGAGCAGAAATAAGAAAAAAATAATACATACCTGTAAACCCAAGTTTTATTACATAAAAAAGGGGTTTAAGGGGGTCAACATTAAATAGGCATGTTTTCGTGATGTCTTTTCTTTTAGACTAGATCCCTGTTCAAAAGGGTATTGTTGCTCAGGAAAGCAAACAGGAAGTCGAAGAAGTCTCTATCGTAAACATGGCTGCAAATCTGTCAAGAGAATCCAGTGCCTTTAAGAGAACATCTAAGTACTTCGTGTATTTCTGTAAAGCTAAACAGAAGACACGATAGTAAACTGAAAGAGTTTCTGAATGTTACAGTATACACTAAGCAGAAATTGGACATGTGGCATGTTTACTACAATTATAAATTATGTACTAAATACATTTTGAAGTTTTGAAAGAGACACTCGTATTTAGGCATTAAACAATTGTCATAACTGAAACAAAACGGATGCTATATGTTCAAAGTGCTCACTGAAGCTACAGTCTGAAAGACATTGTATAACTGCCTGTGTTTACATTAATTTAACCCATTATGCCTAGCGTCCCATAAAACAGACATTGGCAAACAGTGCAGACCCAGATCAGACAGCAGCGCCTGATCAGTGTCTAAACTGTTTGCATTTACAGGAATTTCATTAAAACATGGTAATAATAAAAACTTTCTAGACACCCCTTTTACTGTAAATGGACCGGTCCAAAGAGTAAAAGGTAGAAGAATTTTCTCGGCATAAATAGGTTGGTTTAAACATATTTTATTTTCCAAATATTACATAACACTATACATTGTAGCACATAAGAAATAGGATCAGAACGAAAGTATGACTACTTATTTAGTTCTTCTCCTGAACAATTACAGTTGTACAAATAGTGACGGAAAAAAATGTTAAACATTATGGATCTCAATTTGTGAATGTGAATTAAAGTTGCAGGATTAAAAGAAGAAAAACAAAAAACACAAATAAACAAATGTTAAAAATATAATATAAAGAGCAGTGATAAGATAACGGAAAAAAAAATACTGGAAATGACAGTAAGGTCAGATTATCAATTAAAGAGCCATAACTGTTAACTGGTTCATACTAATGCCACTTCTAAGGCTGATAATATCAGTCGTAGAAGTCGCTTTAATATGTCACAAGACCTTAAGGGATTTTAATAAAAACAAATGGGGGGATAAGGGCAGCGCTTCCATGGTAAGTATCCCACAGAATCTACTAACTTTTCAATAGAGAGTTGTATGTACAGAACATTTTATTTAAATGGCCTCAACAGTTAAAAGCGTTTTGTGTCGCTTATATACTTTTGGACTTTTTCAAATATAAGAACATTTGTTGTGTATGGTAAAGAGGCATCTCCATATAGTAAATAGGTTAACCCATTTATGCCCAGTGGACTCTTCTACCAACTTATTGGACTAGTCCATTACCTTTATAAGGAGTTTCTGGTTGATTTTTATTATTACTATGTTTTGTAGTGATTTCTGTATTTAATGTGAACAGTGTATACCTTGATCAGACGGCGCATTCTGCGCGTCTGATCTGGGTCTACGCTGTTTTCCAATGTCCATTTTATGGGACGCTAGGCATTAATGGATTAATAAAATTTATACGCGAAAACTTCATCATTTAACAGAGAAAGGTAACATTGATAAAAATGGTATCAAAAATGAAACTTAAGACCTTAACAAACAAATAGTTTTGATGCAAAACCTTATTAACATAGGAGGAATGATATTAAAAAAAAAAAAAAATGGAGTTTGAAGGTATCAACATTGGGTGCCGCAAGTTTGACTATTTAATGAGAATTTATAACCTCGTAGGCTCCGAACTAAATATGTATACCCTAAATAAATCATAGCTTTTTCTCTCAATGTTTACTGAGTTTTGATTTTATTGGAGCTATGGCGAAGCAGTGTTTATTTTATGTAGGTGTGTTTTCATAATGTTTTCGAAAGATAAGCAATTATAGGTTCAAGGAATAAACCGATTACGGTAAACCGTTTTGCGTACTTTTGCAATTCATAATGCCGCCCAGTGTTTCGCCTATTCTTTACCATGTAAAATTACTTAAAACTAAACCATAATGAATTCGTTTGGTTGAACTAAATAATATGTCCATAAACTATTTATGATACATTATTGTTTGTGATACCGCCATGACCATTTGCCAGGACGTCTTTATCTTATTATTTTATTATCCTTGATATTTAGATATGTTCCAGAAAAGCTTTTGTAAATATCAAAGTGTACCCTCTTAGGCTTTATGGTCTGGCGTTAAGGAACTTAGCCGGGACAGGCTAAAACGTACCTTAACGCGTATGCGAAAGAAAGTAAACAGTGTTTTCTCGTAGTGCAATCAGGAGCTTGGCATTGCACTTTTAAATGGGACTTTTACAATACACATTAGAAGAAAAGGGCTAAGTGACCATATGCGAATAATGAAGACCCAGATCAGCCTGTGTGGACGCACAGGCTGATCTGTGCCTTCACTTTTTGTCAGCAGATTCAACATTACCATTTGATCCTTTAAGCCGGCCAAGAAGGTCCAGACCAGATTGCGACATCGTCGTCCGCATTGGTAATAACTTTCTTTTTCTCAAGTTGCAGCACCCATGTATATATAGCAAACGGCAAAACCCCTGACTGTACTTAGCATATCAGTGTATAATTACTCGATTCCCACAAGCCAGAAGACACCTTTCTAATGTACCCTGCCAAAATATGTTTGAAATAATTCACTTTCATTATCTTAATAACATACTATCTGTTACAGACCATTTTATTGTCTGGGCCTGATTCCACACATTTTTCTTAGTGCTGCTGTACCTTATTTACTTATTTACCCTAAATATTTAGACAGACAATTCTGAACAATCCAAAAACGCGACGTCTGATTAGGTTCTACACTGTTTACCAGTCATCCAGCAATATTTTAGATAGGCAGCAAAATGGACGTATTCAACCTTTAGGACAGTTGTGTGAAGGAGATAAGGTAAAAACGATCCCTTACATGTATATATTAGGACAGCTCTGTCTACGCGTATAGTGTAGAACCAGATCAAGCGCGAAAGAACGAGGTGTCAGATCGGGGACTACACTATTTGCCTTTCAAACAGTACATATGCTTATAGACACATAACCAAGTCATTTAATGGACTAGTATAGATATTAGGATAAGTGAGTAAAGAGATAATATGCCTGAATATTTAATGAAATATCCATGAACTTTCTCCCCTACTCAGAAGATAATCTGCATGATATGTCAACCCTATTTTCTGGGAAATGTAAAATCATATCATCAGATCATTGTCTGCTGCATTTGCTTAGACAGTGTTAAAGGTTAAATCGATTCTAACGTAAAAATATTATTTTTGTGAATTTTACCGATGTGTAAACACCGGCGAATTATTCAGTAATTCCCCGGAGTTTACACATCGATAAAATCAACAAAAAAAAATAAAATTCATTCCTATGATACAGGCAGTTTGCTTTTTTGGGTTTTTGTACATAGGTAAATAATGGCGTTGTCTTCCTTCATATGTTCTTTAAAGGAACTGGCTACACTCATTACTATTATTATTATTATTATTACTGTTATCGTTGGTTTGTATTTTTTCGCATTGTTTCTGTGATTGTCTGTCTGCGTTCCTACACAACAACCTCCTTCTTAAAAAGGATCTACCACCAAATGAAAGGGCCTTGGGGGGCAGTTTGTTTCCTTTTAGAATAAACCAATTTTGACATACCTGCCTCCCCTGAAGGTGTATTCATTCCCCTGAAATAAGACCGGGTACATCAGTGTATCTTTCGATGTAAAAGATTCCTTCCTGGACAAAAGTTTAGTCCCTAACTAACACAAAAGAGTTTAAAAAATGGTCATTTCTGCACAAAGTAATTCGATGGGAAACCCATATGCAAGAATTGGCAATATTGTAGAAACAGATTGAAACCTTATGAGAAACAGTACGATAAAACGCACCTTATATCATGTGCGCCATGTTCAGTCTGTTCAGCCTGCTCATTCAATTAATTCCGCGACTTCCGTGACCTGCGGCTTCCTTTTTTTGTTATTCGATATTCAGTGTACTCTACAGTAGCCAATACGAAGGTCACAATCATACTGCGCGAATGCGAAGCCTCATTTGGAAATGAGCCTTGGTGCTTATACAAAACTGACAGGCACAAGGGCCTCTTATCTTATATGCAAACATTTATAATTCGTCTGAGTATACGCATATACAATTAATAAAGACTAAGGTCTTTGCTGTTCGCTAGAAGAATTTATACACACACACACAAAAAAAAAAAAAAAAAAAAAAAAAAACCTCGGATGCATATGATAAACTGAACCTTGAAGTTTTTCTATGCTGTATTATGTATTCACGTACACATTTATACTCTATAAGCACCGTAGGCTAAATAAGCAGACGACACATATCGTAAAGTTTTCTTATTTGTCACCCAACCATTTTCTAATCTGTAATGTGTTCTTTGTTTCCAAAGGCAATGCTTTTGACGCTTTTTTTTTTACATTTCATTGAACTCGTCTTTGTTTTGATGACCATTTGCGTGAAATCTCAAGACTTTCTTTCTTTGATAGATATCAGGGTCCAGTTGTTCAAAACTAAAGATGTTGTTAGTTAACGTATCGTTCAAATCTTGATCATTAAATATGGCATGTACGCTAATAGTTTTGCTGAAAAAAATGTGAGTAGCTTTTACATTTGCAAAAGCTACTCACATTATTTCAGCAAAATACCAGTGAATTGGAAATTGTACTTTAACTAGAACAGTTAACATTTCGTCCATTAACGAGCTCGTTAAACTAAGGATGCTTTAAACAATTTGGCCTTGTAAATTAATATATCGTCTGTTGCCAATTTATAGTCAACAGGCTAACACACACAAGGACTGTTTTAAGCCTCGGATAATCTTTAATCAGCTCGTGCTAAGTTAGGCTCCGTCCCTTTTCAGTGGGCGGTCTAGTATACCAAAATGGTTTCTTTTTTACTGAAATTTTAATCTCACCTTCCAACCGAAGCAATGCATGTGTTCAGTAATTCAATAATTTACGAGGGTCGTGCAAAAAGTTCTGTCACTAATAGGCTTCCTTGGTTTTATCCCAGGAATATTTTAAAATGCTTCACTGCACTTGAATGGTGTGTTGAAAAGTTAACGATATCCGTTTATTTCGTGCAAATTGCTTTCCAACTGACCGAGTTATTTCAAACTGAAATAGATGCAGTCATATACACTGACCAATTTATTTGTTACATTGGAACATAGACCAGAAGACTGAAATTCGTAGCTATATTAAATGCCGCATTAGGCTTAATATAGATTCAAAGCAGATATTTAAAGAATTGTGTGGTATATATGGACCTCGGACCATTTCAGTGCGCACAGTGTTTAGGTGGGTTAAAGCTTTTAAAGCTGGGAAATTTTCTGTTGAAGATGAACCCCGTCCTGGAAGGCCTAAAACCTCTGTTACCAAGGCTAACATCGCTGTAAAGATTGTGATCGAACCAGATGCGCGATTGTCTGTCAAAGATATAGCTAGTTGTACTGGCATATCAGAAGGCAGTGTGCAAACAATTTTGAAAAAAGCGTTTGGACCTGAGAAAGGTTTGCGCTGGGTAGGTACCTCATTTGCTCACTGAGGAGCAAAAGACACAACGCTTTAAATGTGCCCGGGAACTTTTGAAAACATACAAAGGCTGTAATAGTCGAGTTATTTCTGACTTGCTTACAGGTGAGGAAACCTGGGTGCACATGTTTGAGCCACAAAGAAGAGCTGATAAAAGACCAAAAACGCCCTTGTATTGCCAACAGAACCATAAGTTCGAAAAAGATGTTGTACGCAATTTTCTTTAATTCAAGTGGTCCAGTCGTCCAAGTGCCTTGACCTCAAGGTCATACAGTCACTGGCCGATTCTACAAGAATTCTGTACTGTAGAAAGAGTTTTACAATAAGAAACGACCAAGTAAAGGATGGTCAGGAGTCCGCCTTTTACATGACAACGCCTCCTGTCATAAGTGTGAGGTTGTTAAGTCTTTTTTGGCTTCTGAAAAGGTGAAAGTTTTAAACCATCCACCTTATTCACCTGACCTGAGTCCCTGTGACTTCTTTTTATTTCCAAGCTTAAGAAAATGCTTTCTGGAAATAAGTATACGTCTAGAAGTTCTCTTGGCAGCGCTATTTATCAGTGTCTCCAACAGATACCAAAAGAAGACTATTTATATGCTTTTCGCGACTGGGTAAAAAGTTACAAAAATGTGTTTCAGTAAAGGGGGGATTCTTTGAAGGTTTGGTTTGTAATAAAATATGTTTGATAAAACGTAGCACTGAAGTAATCCGAACCCAGTGACAAAACGTTTTGCAAGACCCTCGTACTAATATGAAAAAGTGGATTCGAAAGTGGTGTCTGGGAAGGGCTGCGGTTTGTGATTTTGACACTCCATGGACGTTTCTATTATCTTTTTATTTTCGAATGAGGGATAGATGGACTTAGAAATTAAGACGAAAGTCATATGTAATAAAAGCCATTTCTTCCATTCACATTGCGCGGTTTTAATACTTCCGTGACCAAAATTAAATCCTTTACTCGAGTTGTGTTGAAATGTTGTAATAATGACTAAAGTAATAAAAAAAAATCTATTAAAGCTGTTTCACACGAATTTTGTAATGCTATATTTAGTTTCATTTCTGTTCTATTCCAGGTTCCAGTTTTGTGTTAAAACGAGAGGCGACTCCCTATTTTTTGAAGACTCCGACAGAAATAACCGTTCACGAGGGAGAGCTAGCGGTTCTTAAGTGCCATATTGCCAGACTAGGCCCCAAAATGGTAAACGTGGTAGGCTATGTATTGTCATGTGTATTTTTCTATTTCTTAACTTTAAACCTTTCTTAGAATCTAGTTTCTGCACTGTATGATTTAGTTCTTTAAGCAACCCAGTCAGCATTCTACGTAAATCTATATCGGGCCGTCATCGGCCCGTCAGGGTAGCTGACGGGCCGATGACGGCCCGATGTAGATTTACGTAGAATGCTAGCTGGGAATTCCACTGTAGTGATACTGGCACATATGCTGAGATGACAACATAGCCACATGTTGTGCCCGTGTTTGATATATGTATTTCTTTTAAGGTGAATGGATACTTCTCCAAGGGCGACCACTCAAATCGGAAAAAAAAAATTAAGCTCCCTTCTCAAGGTCGAAAAGATTGACCTCCTTTCTCAAAAGTCTATATTCAAACGAAAGAATTCTCACCCACTGCCTTTTTTTTCGTTTTAGAGAAATTACTTTTTTGAAGGGATTCTCCTATAAGAACCAGGAGTCTACTTCAATGGGCTTCCTTTATAGCATTATAGTATTTGGCTAAAATCTGACACTCGCAATATTCCTTAACTTCCACATTTGGTCGAAAAAAACAGTTGGTCTAAGACTGACGAAATACATCTAAAACAAATGACTAGGACTGTACCAGCATGTATGGTTCTTTTCAGTCCTTGAACACATGTACCCTCATTTTATAAATAAATAAACAAAAATGACCTTTACTAGGTCCGATTATTCATCAACAGCACACTAAAATACCATTCAAAATTTTAAATATGGCCTGCAATTAAATGAAGTATATTTTCTTGTATAGTTCTTTCCCGAATTGTAAAGACTGTTGACACTTTCCAGTTCAGCTGTGGTAGGGTCTATTCACTAAATAAGGGATATCATCCCTGCATGACTTAAACACAATTTGGACACGCACTTCTTAAATACATTGCCTGGATTAATAGCGAGCATAGCTTGCGACGCGCTTCACGTCGCGAACCAAGTGAGCTCTACGTTAGAGAATATGATCAAGGAAATGTAACATACAACGATATATACTTTCAGCAGTAATCGCTCTGACTAATTTTCTTCCGTTTTTTCTTCCCGGAAGTTGTCACCGGAAGTTGAAGGACTTGATTATGGGGCTCACTAATAAGCGTCACAAAGTGACCAAACGAGTGTAAATAAGTGCCACGAACCGTATTGTGCTGATTATTTTTATTATTTATTATTGATTTACATAATATTTTATATACTGATATTCATTCTTTAATGCTGGGAAGAACTTTTGAAGAGTGCAGATATAGGTCTGTGCTGTGCTCGCATTTAGGCTAAGCCTATTTTCATATTAGCGAGCACAGCTCGCGACGCGCGAACGAAGTGAGCTCTACGGTAGAGAATATGATCAAGGAAAAGTAACATACAACAATATATACTTTCAGCAGAAATCACTCTGACCAATTTTCTTCCCGTTTTCTTCCCGGAAGTTCTCACCGGAAGTTGACAGGACTGGAGCGGACTTGATACTAATAAGCGTCACGAAGTGACAAGAAACGAGTGTCAATAAGTGTCACGAACATATATTGCTGATTATATTTTTATTATTTATTATTGATTTACATATATTTTTTATATACCGATAGTCATTCTTTAATGATGTTGTGAAGGCCGTTTGAAGAGACTACAGATAGGTCTGTGCTGTGCTCGCATTTAGGCTAAGCCTATTGTCATATTATAGACATTTGTATATGCGCGCCTATATGTTAGAATATTACAACGCACTGATACATGTTAAATCGTCCATGGTCCATTAAATTTATACAGAATTGTTCTAGAAGAGTTTAGAAATTTACTTGACTATCAAACAAATTTGATGTTTTGGTGTTTTATTGTGTTAACGTCCCGGCATCCGTATTTCAGCCATTCTGTGTTAATAATTAAAGTTAAACATAATAAAGTTTAAATAAAGGAAACAGCGGGATTCGAACGACCGACCTAAATATCAGCGGGCTATCGCTAAATGTACTGAGCTACTAACTCTCCTCAATCTAAACCAATACGACTTTTAAAACTTTATGAAGTTGTTAGTCGAGGTGAAAGGTAACCTTGCTAGCATATAAATATTGCATCAGTAATATGGGGTCAAAAACGGCTTTCAAGGATAATGCGATGTTCATTTAACCTTCGCAATAATGGGATACTCCGCTCACGCATCACAGCAGTCTTTGAATTTCGGGAAAGACATAAAAAACAATCAGAATCAAGCTTTTTTTTTTTTTTTTTTTCTTATCAAATACAGCCCTTGGCTTCCAATTACGTATTGCTGGTTCCAGTTCTCACTACTCTAATCGGTACCCTGTTCCCTAAAGATTATATTCTACTAGAGTAGGCTCCATTCGGAAAGGGAGGCAAGAATGTTCGGCTTTGAAGTGTATCCATCCACCTTAAGCGTAGCTGAGTGCAACTTTTTATTGCCTTTAGCTTGTAGCCAACTTTAGCAATAGCACATGTACATATAATTACACTTTGTTCAATACAAAAAGCTCAAGGAAATATTTTGCTTCAGCACAATCTCAGAGCTAGTATTAGTGCATGTGCTTGAAAATGCATCTAGTTTTCTCAGTAAATGTTTGTAGATACGTCTGAATTTTTTAATTATGCTAGCCTTCATAATTTATTTAATTAATCAAATAAACATACAAATATCTTGAAAGACACAGGACAATCTATTTCATTTAAGTATCTAATAAATACAGTTAACGTAACTGTTGAAGACTCCTAAATTAGTTCCCATTTGATTTGAACTTCATGAAAAGAACTTTGGAACTGTATCTCGTAGCAAGCCTTTGTGAGCTGGGAAAAGCATTTCTAGAATGGAAACTCATGCACATCATATCAAGTGCGAATGAATTATTTTCTTCATAGGACCACGCAGTTAGTTTCCCTGATTGTCAGTCACAAATGGCAAGACAACTTATACTGATAGTCTTGCCAATGCGACAGACAAAAGGAATTCGATCATCACGAAAACGCGCCTATATAATTTTGACCCCCTTAAACCCCACTTTTACAGGGGTATACATTATTTTTCTTAGTTTGCTACAACATACATTGTGGTACTCATTAGAACCGCCTCGCCGAGGCGGTTCTAACGAGTACCCACAATCTATGTTTTGAGAAAAAATATGAAAAAATATCAGAAATTTTTACCTGAATTTTTCCTTTTTTGGTTGTAAAACTTTCAATATATTTGGAAAGGCGTGTTTTAGTAATGCCAATGATAGTGCCAAGGAACACATATGTGCTGGTCATATGATGCATACCGTATTTACCCAAATTATTCGGACATCTTGACTCTTTATCATAGTTTTCAGCGTCTGTTTTCTTTTTTTCCTGCATTTATATTGGTAAGTTTACTCATTGTTTGTACGAGCCATCCCTTTTAGAACCTGTTTATCTTCACTACAGTTGGTGTAAGTGCCGAGTTGCAGCCGTAAAACTTCACCCCTTCACTATATAGTGTACTTTATATTTTCTGGTCTTTTGTGATAGAGACAACGCTCTTTATACCGACATTCGATACAACGAAACAATTCGTTGTAATGACAATTTGGTTCGCACGAAAACTTCGGTTAAGCGGTAACAATAAGTCACAAATTATGCAAGAATATTGTATTTAGTAGTTTAAGAAACATATGGTTTGGATATTTGTTAGAATCGCTTTAGTGAGGCGACTCTAACAGATGGTTCTATGAGAAAATAAGAACAAAACAAGACCTTTCTTACATATTAATCTGCTCATTTAGTATTCTGTAAAACAGAAAATTCATTTTCATGGCAACGTCTTTGGGAACAAATGCTGTCGTTGTAACGAGGGTCCACTGTAATGGAGCCCTTATCGGAATTTAAGCAAAACATATATGAGGGTGACTGATAAAGCCTTATTGACCGAAACTAGCTAGTCTGGCCCAGAAAACTAAACAATTCAGCGTTTTCAGTTTGTTAGTGTGCCGTTACTCTCGAGCAGTTTCCTTTCATAATATATTTATTTTAACTACAGCTGATGTTATTGCCGTATGACGGTCGTAAAATATATCTTCGTATTTTATTTGTAGTTTATATTTTCTGAGACCATCTCGGGTTTTGGATAAATTATATAAGATTCATTGACACGGCTTTAGTTACATTAAGCCTGTCTCAGAAAACTTGACAAAATGTTTTCAGTTTTATGAGATAGTTCACTGTCCTGAGGGCCATTCCTTCTACAATCTTTTTGTCTACAATTTGGAAAGGTCCGGGTTTTATTACCTATTGATTTTTATGTCCCCGGTAGCGATAGCGGGGACATATTGCTTTTGCCCTGTCTGTTTTGTTTGTTTGTTGGTTTGTTTGTTGGTTAGACACCTTTAACATTGGTCATAACTTTTGAACCGTTTGAGGTAGAGTCTTTATATTTGTCGTGTAGGTTTCTTGTGACAAGGGCTTCCCATTCATACAAAGAAATGTTGACCTGTGACCATGACCTTGACCTATGACCTACTTATAGAGATAGAGCCTTCATATTTGGCGTGGAAGTTCCTTGTGACAAGGGCTTCCAACTCATACAAAAAGTTTTGACCTGTGACCTTGACCTGTGATCTACCTTAAAGATAACAATGACCTTGGCCCGAGGGCATGTTCGTGTTTCACAAACACATCTTGTTTTGTGTCTTAAATCTGATGGGTGAGTAGCAAAATGTGTAGATCCTGACTAGCTCTCGGCCTACACTGTTTGCTTAGGCCTGTATGTCCGAATACTTAGGGTAAATACTGTATTCTGTCCAGTGGTCGAGAGTAGTTTTAATACAATTTCTTCTAGGTGGTCTGGCGGAAGATGTCCGAAGATTTTCCACTCACCATAGGACAGATGACATTTTCACCGGAGGATGAAATGACCATTGATCATTCTAAATTGTCACGCACTAGCAGCACCTGGGATTTGTTAATCAAGGACGTGAAACCTCATCACGCAGGCGTTTACGAATGTCAAGTTAGCGCCGCCCATCTAATTGCTCAATACGTTACATTACATGTTATAGGTAAGCAGTTTATTTCTCTGTGTATGCGCACAAGTATGAAAGCAGATATTTAACACTTGTCTGAATACAGTCGAACTTCAGTGGCTCGAACATCCTTGGGATCATGGAAATTTCTTCGAGACATGGGTAGTTCGAGCCACTGCGGGTTAATCATAGCGCAAGGTCAGAAGGCAAATGAAAATAATCTAGAGGTGTCTTTTCCATCTTCTATGAAATAATGGTATGTTGAATGTACCCATTAGAATCGCCTCGATGAGGCCATTCCAATGAGTACAATATAACATACATTTCATGATAAATTAAGAAAATTTCCAAAATGTTTGCTTTCTTTAGCTATCGGAAGAATTTCCTGGGGACTCAAAAACAAGTTCAAATCATCCACGGTAAAGGAGCCATCCGAGTTCGAGCCATCGAGGTTATACTGTATTTGCTTCTAAAAATCTCTTATGTTTAAGTACATCACGCCTAATAAAACATTTTCGCATTTTCTATTGCGTTTGAACTGGCTTGTTTTTTGTTTTTTGTTTTTGTTTTTTTTTCAGACAGTTAATTTGTTCTCTGTGATCTTATATTA
The DNA here is from genome assembly GCA_964016985.1 of Anodontia alba. NCBI lineage: Eukaryota > Metazoa > Mollusca > Bivalvia > Lucinida > Lucinidae > Anodontia > Anodontia alba. The sequence continues at coordinate 24,388,697 of OZ024829.1, forward strand.
TCGCATATGTATGTATAGTTCTACCTGGTGTACAGTCAGTTCCAATTTAGTCATTTCACTTAATTGTAACAATCATTTGGAAGCGGGCCCCCGTAGCCTAGCGGATAGAAGAGTTGACTCTTACTCCATTAGGTTTTACACCGCTGTGGTTCGAGCTTAGCTCGGGTTACATGTGGGAAAGGCAAGTTCTGCTTACGGATGGTCAAGTGGTTTTCCCCGGGTTCTCCAGTTTTCGCCCACCTTTGATGAACGATCGGCTCGATATAAGTGAAATATTTTTGAAAGGGCCGTAAAATCAAAAAAAAAAAAAAAATACTCATTTGGCACAATACGCATGTGCCTAATACGCATGTGCCTAAGGCAAATATTTGCAATAAAACCACTGTTCACCTAAAATCAAAATACTTCTTTCTTTAACATATTTTTTTTTTCCTGGCTGTGCGTAACATAACTACACCATCATGCTATATAAATGGCTGCATTCAAAATCGATCGTATGAGACGATCATGAAGAAAGACATCGTCGAGGCATTTACATAGAACAAATGGCCAGATACGCTCGTGAAACCCCACCATCCGTATACAGAATCAGTGGGTACTGGAAGAATTCATAGACGGAGGTTTAATATCAGTCTGTGCCGATGAGCAAGATGGTCTGAATTTGCACAATTTTCATATTCTTGAAGACACGCTGTTTGTTTCAATCGACGACCCCGTCAAAAATAAATGTATCACTCTAAAAGTGCAGACAATGACTGAGCTATATGAATAGCTTTTTGACAAGGTTTCCACTTGGAAAAATATAAGCAATCTTATCCAGCAATCTTATACAATAATAAGTCTTGTTGTATGTGAAATATGTAAATACATACACATTATTTAAATCATTTAAGCTGAAGTTTTGAATATCACAATTATATGCATTGCTAAAACATGCCTATTCAAATATATTGAAAATTTTACCACACACAAAAAAAAAAAAAAAAAAAATAAAAAAAAAATAAAAAAAAAAAAAAAAAATAAAAAAAAAAAAAAATAAAATAAAAAAAAAAAAAAAATAACATTTCTGATATTCTTCATATTTCTGCTCAAAACATAGATTGTGGGTACTCGTTAGGACCGCCTAGACAAGGCGGTCCTAACGCGTACCCACAATCTATGCTTTTGAACGGAAATAAAAAACACAAAACATGTATACATGTACCCCTGAAACCCCAATTTTACTATTTAAAAGTTGGGTTTAAGGGGCCAAAGTTATATAGGCATGTTTTAGTGATGTATCAACTTTTGAAGAGCCACGACATGCATATACCGAGTCAGTCATATATTTGCGTCTCACAATATGCAATCCGAGTCTGGACCTTCATTGCCCACAACCTGCATAAGAGCTATTATCCTGCGTTGAACACAAGTTGTTGAATGAGTTCCGTGTTGAGGTAAAAAAAAATAGGCTTTTATTGAATTTGGCTACATTCAGTTGAGCACAGTCAGATTTCGCCTTTCAAACCCATGTCATTGCCAAGTCCAATTTTGAAGCTATTGTAATTATGTAGACTTTGTTTAACAACACTAATGCCGTGTTTGTTCTAAATATACTGACACTTTAACACCTTACTGCACTAGACTTAAAAGCTGAACAACCCAATTTCGTAGACTGTTGATGTTTCAATAAATGCTGGATGAGTGGAAAACAGTGTAGAACTGTTTGCTCAAACCTTCTCTTGCTGAACACGACATGCCTTGTCATAGCAAACAGTGTAGATCCAGATCAGTTGGCTTCTTCAGAAGTTCAGTACGATTTGTCATTTAATATGTGAAGTAATTTGATTGGCTGAAAATTAGAAGTGGGTGTAGCATCCTAATTTATTCAGCATGACAAGGGTTAAGCATGTCTGTCAGAATAATTAGGATGAATACGGTAGACAGAAGCACAAAGTTGGATATATCTCAAAAATGCCATTAAAATTGCACCGTTAAGAGATATTCGTGAGTTTTAGTATATGCGGTAAATGCTCTTTCGTACACAAAGTGTCTGACAAAATGGCATATGCAAACAGTGCAGACTCAGATCAAATAGTTCATGACCCGTCTGATCCGTGTCTATACTGTTTGCATTCTAGTAAGTATTTTTAGAAACAACTGCACAAAGTGCAAAATTTAGGCAAAGCAGAAAGTATGGAATAAAGTGTTTGATATTTTACGACAATTACCGTTATAGGTGAAAGTGATGTTCATGAAACTTCCAAGCTAGCATTTTTTTATAAATCTATAGCGGGCCGTTATCGGCCCGTCAGGGTAGCTGACGGGCCGATAACGACTCGCTATAGATTTATGTAGAATGCTTCCTGGATTCTTAATATAAAAAAGTTTTCATTTTGACTTATTTTACTTCGATTACACAGAAAGCTCTGCGAAATTATAGACACGTTCTCGAAGGCGCAGATGTTGGCGTTTGTTGGTGGAGAAAACCGAAGGGTACGCGGGGAACCCCACCGACCTTTGATGTGCGACCACTGCCCTGTCACAACAAGCGAGAGCCATATCTCTGCGCTATGTCGGCCCCTAAACCATTTTACAGCAAGATATCATGGTTTGCACTGCGTCATTTCTGTGGGCTGTACCAAATTTGTAAAAACATTTTATTTTGACAAAACTTCTAATATATAACATAGTTTTATCAAGTGAAAATAAAAATGATGTTTTATATAAACATAGGTTGATATTGTTTCACTAACACTCTACCGCTATGCTACTGCAGGATACTCTAGGTTCACCTCTCGTTCTTCCTCTAACACCCGTCCACTCCATTACGAAAACATGCCTATTCAAATATATTGACAATTTTACCTCCAAAAACTGAAAAAAAAAAAAAAAATCAGATGAAAAACTCTGATAATTTCTATAGTCTACTCAAAACATATATTTTGTGGGTACTCGTTAGGACATGAGGCGGTTCTAACGAGTACCCACAATCTATGTTTTTTGAGCAGAAATAAGAAAAATAGTGTGTACTCCTGTTAACTCCAGTTTTACTAGATAAAAGTGGGGCTTAAGGGGGTCAAAATTATACAGGTATGTTTTCGTGATGCCATATGTCCATCTGAAAAAATCTTGAGTTTAAATTTCATCTTTCATGAGGTCGATTTTCATCTGAATAAAACATCCTGATAATTGATATTTCTTTTGTTGCTGTGCGATCGCCAGAGACCATGTCTACGGCAACCTTTGAACAACCATGAAATCTTTACATGACACATTTAGAGAGTCATGTTTGATGCTAATCAATGATTTATTATTTCTAGTTTAATTAGAGTTCAAGCTGTTACTGGGCATGTTTTGTAACGATTAATTGGCTCGGGTCTATGAACTAAAATTAATTTTCTGCTCTTTTATTTTTCAGAGCGGTCAAAGGTACAAACAGGTAAGATATTTTGATTCCACCGCAATATGTATTTTGGTTCTTAAACCTTTAGACATATGAGACGCAACTTCAGAAAACGTACATTCGAACAAGTGGGACAAACGAAGATTGAGATCAGCCTGCAAATTAACGCAGTCTGATCAGAATCTTCACTGAGCGCATTTTGAATAGTCAAGAGTGTAAAGTCTCTCCATTCGTACAACGAAGACTCTGATCAGACTGATTAGACTGCGCGCGCAGGCTGATTTGAGTCTTCGTTGGGTGGACAGAAGGTATGTTTTATCACGTTGTGGCTCAAATATACCAAAAATTTTACCACCATAAAATAAAAAATAATTGGATAAAAATTCTGATATTTTTCATATTTCTGCACAAAACATAGATTGTAGGTACTCGTTAGAACCGCCTCCGCGAGTCGGTTCAAACGAGTGCCCACGATCTACGTTTTTTAGCAGAAATAAGAAAAATAATGTATACCCCTCTAAACCCCAGTTTTACTATATAAAAGTGATATAGGCATGTTTTCGTGATGTATATATGGGATTATAGGTAATCTTTAGCATAAAGGTGACTTTCAGTGAACCGTATTTAACTTAGATATTCGGACACGTTATCTCCTAACAATTATTATGTCTTAAAATTGAACGTCCATTTTATTACTTTTTATGTATCCAAACGTCTGCGGCGTCTGATCAGGGTCTGCACATCTGACCAGAGCTGTTAGTCCGAATACTTCTATATATAGGGTAAATACAGTGCGCGTAATACTCAGTTTCAGATCTTCTTGCACATGCGCACATATGGAATGCAGACTGATGTGAGTCTTTGCTGCGCAAATGCACCCGAAGACATCTTTCATATTAGAGCAGGGAAATCTACGCCATCAAATGATTGCGTGTTCAATCTCTTATGTTACTTTGTTAGCTATACCGAAGACGTGTTCAACAAAACAATACGCAGAGTATACACTGGTGATGATTAGTTACATGCCTAAAATTAGAAGTCGAAATGAGTTAACATCTTAAGATGCCTGCATCACATTACGGGAACACGCCTATTCAAATATATTGAAAATTTTACAACCAAAAAAGGGACTTTTTTTTAATAAAAAAATCAGATATTTTTTATATTTCTATTGAAAACATAGATTGTGGGTACTCGTTAGAACCGCCTCGGCGAGGCGGTTCTAACGAGTACCCACAATCTATGTTTTTGAGCAGAAATGAGAAAAATAATGTATACCCCTGTAAACCCAAGTTTTACTATATAAAAGTGGGGTTTAAGGGGGTCAAAATTATATAGGCATGTTTTCGTGATGTTCCGAACAAGACGACGTGCGCGGGGTGGTCGGGTGGTGCGAAGGTGCTGTGTATCTTACATCACCGGGGCGTCCAACTGATATTGTCTTACAGTTGGGCAAGGCCTGCTATCCTTGTAGTGGGTAAGGGTAGAGGGGGAATGTTTTTATTTCTTCTGTTTCTTCACTTTCATTCCTGTTCCTCTTTCTTCCTTGTCCCTCTCTTTCATCTCCTCTACTCTCTCTTCTATCTCTTTTCTCCCTTTCACTGGGAGACGACACAAAATGACCCTCAAGGGTTGACGTGTCATTAAACCCCAACACAATCAATCAAGACGACGTGCGAAAATATGACCATCAATAACTTGATTATACAGGTGTCTTACTTCATATACAGATGCAATATAAATGTGTGTAACCTTTAAACGGTAGAGAAGTCATGTGGAATCACGTAATAGAAGTAAATGGATACGCCTGATATTTTTGTCGTCATTTTGCAAAACAAGACAATTTTTGTGGACAGAAATTTGCCTACTCCCTTGTGTTTGAACCTTTAAAATGACGAGTAATCTTAAAGGAAAGTGTTTGCTCCGGGAACCAAATTCTATCTTTTAAGAGTAGCTCCGGTTAAAATGTTTTTCCCTTGGGGTGTATACCTTTAGTTTCTGAACGTGTCTTCGCTTACCCAGATCATTATGCAATAATAATAATATGTAGAGTGCACACGGTTCAGTGGACACGCTTTGGATTCAAAATTGAAATAGAATTTAAAACAGGAATTACCTAACCTGACTACGCATGCAACAGCTCTGAGATGGCCGAGGACAGATATTGTCTTTGTTTTTTTTAAAGTGTAATCATCTCGTTCGAAAACATACATACTCTTTTATAATAATCAGCTTGCCGACATGTGCAACCATTTGGGTTCAAAAAAACAAAAAAAGAAATGGACCTATTTGGCGGGCAAAACAAGAAAACACACAAAATTAAGACAAAAAAAAAACAAACATCATGAACACATGCCTATATAATTTGGGCTCCCTTATACCCCACTTTGATATAGTAAAACTGGGATTTACAGGGGTATACATTATTTTCTTATTTCTGCTAAAAACATAGATTGTGGGTACTCGTTAGACCCGCCTCGTCGAGGCGGTTCTAACGAGTACCCACAATCTATATTTTTGAGCAGAAATATGAAAAATATCAGAATTTTGATCTGAAAAGTTTTATTTTTTGGGTGGTAAAGTTTTCAGTATATTTGAATAGGCTTGTTCACGGCTGCTTTAATAAAAACTTTCAAACACTGAAACTTATTTCAATATGATGTCGAAAAGAGAGTAGGTAGGCAGGCAGTGGGCATAAACATGACTATATTAAAAGTCTTCCTTCTCTTTGACTCGTTCATTCGTTTGTCAATGTTGACAATGCCCAATCCTAATTAGATGTGTAAAGTGTTATTATTTGTGTGTTGTAAGATGGCTGATGAGACCAATCTTAGCTCTAAACTGCCTGTTGCCGATAGTACAAGAGATGTCTGAGGAAGAAAGCTCTGTTGATGATGCCTTAGCTCTTGCGTTCTGCTGCGCACGTTTCTGCTCGGCTTCACTGATTCCTTTTGCTTCGTATTCACCAGCACCCCTTCTTATGAGACCTTGCCACTTTGTTCGATCCAGTGCAATCTGTTCCCACGACTCTGTTTGTATGTTGAAGTCTTTAAAGGAGGCTTTGAGGATGTATCCTTTCTTCTGACCGCCATGAGAGCGTTTTCCGACTTGTAGTTCTCCATAGAGGACGTAATATAAACAGATATGTATCAGATGTTAGAAATACAGGCTACATACACACTATTGAAGAATACTGGGTCGTATATTTTTGTATACATTTACTTTTATAGATGCGATTCTTTATTTTATTGTCTGACCAAAGAAATAATTTATAAGCAAAAAGTGCCGTGCCATATGCAAACAGCGAAGGTATAGCTGCGTAGGCTAATCAGACTGTTCACTGTCCAAATTAATGGTCATTGTAGACCATATCGACATGCAACAAGGGCCGTGATAAGTATGTATGGTTGCGCTGGCTTATCTAAATATGCACTGTTCGCATTTACCCAAGTATACCCTTTTCACATGACATGGCTCAGATGCGTTAGTAACTGACCCTGCCGATATCTTACCAATCATTTAATATAAAGTATTTGTACTTCTAGAAAACATCTATATTGCTTGAACGGATCTAATCGATATTATTTCGTTTTCTCTCTCATCTCTCAGCAGAAAATGAAATGATGCTGAAACTTATCCTAGCGAGCATAATAGGAACTACATATATTCCTAGGATGTCTAAATACAACAACTTATGTATATTTGGGACTGTTCTTGGTAATATATTATAGCATGACAGGAGCCAATCCCTTTGTTGTTTAGTAATATTTAATGAAGTTCGGCGTGACAAAAACCCATTAACTATGCAGTCTGGTAAGGTTTTGTATCAGTCACGTTGCAAAGGAAACAACCATTCTGACATTTAGTAATGCTAGATGAATTTGTCAAATGTTTTTTGTTCAAGTACGAATTGCGAGAGGTATTCATAATGCATCTTATTACAATTCGACTCTTGAAGGGAGCCAATCAAGTATTCTACTTTTTCACTGCATTGGTTCCTTGTTTCCACGAATGTAATTATCTCAACGATAGTTGGCGTTAAATGGCCTTTCTAAAACACTTGATTGCTTAATACGGGTGGCATTTAAGACAGGCGTAACTTTATTCAATATTTGTCGGTCCTTTGGGATCGCTCGGTGAATTCATTCTGATAAGGTACGTTTATAGGATATACTTGGTAGTTTTTTTTCTTCCATTTTACAAGGTAACTTCTTTTGACTTCTTTATTGTTTTCTTGTACTTCGAACCAATTTATCCCGTTCAGAAATGAAGGCAAATAGCCTTTTTTTTTATATTGTATCCATTCCCAATGAAATTTGAGATATGGGTGATACCAGGACGCGCGAACAGCTTTGCGTGTCATACTACTGCTCAAGAAGATAGTCACTACAGCGGATCCTCCGTTTCAAAAGTAGTGATATGAAAATCTAGAAATTATAATGTACATTATAGTGGACTACGAGGACACTTTACGAAGAGAGAGCTAATAAAAGTGCTTTTTGTACGTTAGTTCGATTTGCTCTTGTTTGGTTTTGTTTGTGTCCTCTTCCTCTTGGTGTCTGGGAAGGGCTGTGGCTTGTTATTGTGGCACTCCCTGGACTTTTCTCTTACCTTTTTTAAACGGTGCGACCATGTTAATCCAAAAGCTAAAACATTTCGGAAAAGACAATTCTGTATCCATAAAACACCTTTTCGTATCAAAGAATCTAGTACTTGAACATAACATTGTCTTAATTTTGCTATAAAACACAATGCATATTAAAATGCCCCCGCGTCCCTGACAAAAGACCCCAGCAAACACTGTTACTCAGATAATACGTCTGATCAGGAATGCACTGTTTGCCATTAAATTACACAGTAAAAGCTAGTTTTAATCAAATCTTACGCATTAAATGGACAGACTAGTCCAATATACAAGGTGGAAAAGTTCATTAGGCATAAACAGATTTTCAATTTGTCGTTACATTAATGTATAGATGTAAGCTCCTGGGTACTGAAATGTGTGGGATCGAGCCTTAGAACTGTAGGGGAACCAGAGTTAAAGAGAAATACAAAACAACATGATATCATTTTTATACTTTACTTATGTAATTCATACAACGCTGTATGACATAAAGTCATTACCATAAATAAGGTTGTGAGTACATGCCGATTAACCCTTGGGTATTAACTAAAAGGCGATGCAACTGGAGAATGCTAATATAAAACGCATACACAGACTTTAAAAGAAAGAAAGAAAACCGAAATATAGTCATTCATTGTCATTTGTTTTTCGGAATTTCAACGCATTTTTAATAACTTGGCATTTAGCTATTTCACGGAATTCAACATTTAAATAATGTGGTGTCATACACCTGCACACAAAGAAATTATGTGAAAATAAAACTTCCCTGTTTCGACAAAAAACACTTTGTATACATTAATTAAGGTTTTAAGGAATACCTGTGTGTAGTTAGGCAAATATCTCTAGTTAAACGGAAATTGATTTCTAAAGCAGTTACATAATTTCAAGATGAAACGAAATTACAATATCAAATGCTGAACACCCACATTAAAGCACAATTCCTTGAGATGAGGATCAGTGAAAGATTTTAGGTCTTCATATTCAGTAATTCAACTTTTAATTAAAAGCAAAGTGTTTATTACGATCATAATAGAATTCACATTTTACTAATCTTTTCTTGACAGGGAAAACGCTTTTTACCTGAAAAAACATTAATGTTAGAATGTTCATACTGTGTTTGCTTATATGCTTAGAAAAATATGTTTACCACTAACGTTGTGCCAATGTGTTATAGAGGAATGATAAATCTTCTCTTGTGCCTTGCGGTTTTGTCATGACTTCCTTTGTCATTATATCGGTCATGCTTAACGCAACGCAACGTAAAATTTGATATTGCAATTTACTCTCACATTGAAACAAATATAAGAGAAGATACACAGGAAATGCCTCAGTCACGAAGGACAGCCCTCCCGAGGCACCAAACGAAGGAAAGACGAGGAACAAATAAGGACAACACAAACGTTACATATGAAACCAAAGACACATAAACAAAGAAAACAATGCAACAAAAGAAGGTCAGTAGTAAAACTACGGGCCTTTCTAAAGGCACATTTCATCATACGTACGTCATGCAGATCGGACATAAAATATTAATTTAAAAGTTTTAAAATTCTGAGTCTGCAATCATAGTATGAGTAAATACTGCAATGTAATATAGGGATCACACATGGTTTTTCATGCATTAACATTCGCCAGGTCCCGTGGGAGGTGTTGAAAAGCGAGGCCGGAGGCCGCGGTTTTCAACACCTTCCATGGAACCTGGCGAATGTTAATGCATAGGAAAACTATGTTCGATCGCTATTATTGCATAAAAATTGAAAACATTTGCTATACTTTGCAGTATTTCTTGCCTTATTTTGTTTCGCCTTTCCACCGATGCCTCGCGAACGTAATTTTCACGGACTATACTCCTTCTAGGGCCGGGCAGTACACATCTCGTAACGGCAGCAAATATATGGCCCCGGTATGAGCATATTGAATGTTGCGTAGCCGTGCATCAACAGCGCGTGAACTGCCTTGTTAATACACGGCTTTTCGCCGGTTAATGCACGGCTGTTAATTACGTACGGCACTGCCTTTATGCAATAATTAACGTCTATGCCATTCAAACTACTGGTCCGGGAAGGAAGTCGGACCAAATATCATTGTTTGCTAAGGCGATTTGTTTGAAGCTGATAGGATTTTATTGGTGTTTTCCTTTAATTTGATGACCTTGTGTTTACTGATTGAGAATGATACAACTGCCTTCCTTATCAGTTTCTTATTTACACTGTACTGATCAAAAAATAATATGACTGCACTTATGTCTGCGTCTTCCGTCCTTTGGACCTCATTTGGAAAGGGGTTGTTTGCTTATCGTTCTATTAGTTACCCACTAGCCCACCTGAGGACATCATAAGTTTCCACTCGGTCATTCCTTCCTCCGTCCGTCCCAAATCGTATCCGAGGTAATTCTGTTTAATGAGTTGCTGCATCATTCTAAATCGGCTAGTGGCGTACCAAATGTAGGTCATACGACCTATATTTTGACAATTGTTTTATTTTATATTAAATAAAAATGTCCAGTAAAATTCTCCTTATTTAGTGCCTTGGTAATTCATGTGTACACGGTGGGTCGCTTTCTAACAGAAGGTCATTGCGGACGACATATTGACCTATAACCTACTTTATACCAATTATTTCTCTCTTTGATCGATTCTAGGAGACATGAGCAGTATTGCATATTACAAACGGTTCATAAACAAACTCAATAAAACCGAGTCAGATATTTTTGCTTTCGTTGGTGTGTGTGTGTGTGTGTGTGTGCGCGCGCGTGCGTGTGTGTGTGTGTGTTTTGTGTGTTTTGGTTTGCTTTTTCGTTCTCACATCGTCACTTTTTGTTTCTCAAAACTTTACTTACCACATCAGTTAGTGTGTGGTACATCCTTTAAAGTCGCTGTGTTGCGTACCAAATGTAAGTCACTGGCACCAGTTATCTGACCGATGACTTACTGGTGTAAAAAAAAAAAAAAAAAATTCTTTGGTATGTATGGCTTAGGTACTTAATTTAGTGTGTTGATACAGCCGTGAAAGATGGTTTGTCGCGTATCAAATGTAGGTAACTGCAAGCAATAGTTTGGCTTCAGCCTAATTTACACTAGGCTTACCAGATTTGTTATTTTCCTTGGGCTTATCGATCCCATGGAGATATCCTAGAAAATTTTTGTATGTGTTGTTTGTTTCCAAGGGAAACCTTTGTAGATTTTGTTAATCTATCAGATTAGATTTTGCCGTCATAAGACTGTGTGAATATACAGGCTAATGTCAGTCTGTATGTCTTGTCAGCATATGACAACATTGTCCTTTTGTTACGTTGTACGAAAACGGGATCTCGTCCAACATAAAAAGACCTTAGCTCATTATATTAGCGAAGGCCTTTATAATCATACACAAACGTCTCATCACAACCATCGCATTTAGTCAGTCAGACTACAACTGCAAAACATGCATTTAATGCAGGCAGAAACCCAATGCCATTGGGCTTTTTGTGTTTGTATATTCTGTAAGTTTTCATTTTGCGTGACAATATTCAAATAAAATTACATATGAAGAAAAACACACAGCCAGTCGATTTAAGTGTAATACTTTATTGCCCTATGTTTATTCAACATGGTACCAATGTGCTCTAAACGTAGTGTTACAAATTACCTTAAAGATATTATTGAAAATACGTTGTCTCGTAAATTGATATTATCACGCCTTACAAATGTAATAAACCCTATCTTTTTGAAAATGTTTGTATCAGAATTAGATTTTGAAAGTTATTCAATATATTACAGGATGTGTGCATTTAATTCCATCAATGATCGGAAAGTTATAGAATTACCGATGCCGACATCAAGGGGAAGGGTTATCTCAAATTGAAACGCATTTTGAAAGCACTTAAGATAGACGTTATGTATAAATAGAACACATTTGCATCCTAGATTAAGCATTGTAAGTTATAACAAAACATAGCAGCCACGTCACCTGAAAATAAGTCTTCGTGGCATATACAAATACAGACGGCCTTGATGAGTCGGCAAGCTCTTCTTCATAGACTGGTTGAGCCGTTTGCTGTCTGCTGTTTGATATATAACTGCAGTAAATTTTATCAATGACAATGTTAAGGACAAAACTATAGGACTGTTCTCTCCATTTTTGCCCAGAATATACCACTTTTGTTATGATGCAGCTCATAGAGCTGTTTTCTAAATTATTTTATCAGAACGTATTTTCAGAAACACTTCTCATCGCATATTGCATCAAATTTAAATCCATTTAATCAGATAAAATCTTTTTCGTATAGGCCTGATGCGAAAGAAGCTGTCTTTTATTAAATGTGCTCTGATACATACTAGCCAGAAAACACGTGTAGTCGTTTAGCATGACCGGTATATGCACACACAATATAGTTTGAATTCCATTGTGTCCTCTAATTTTATAGCGTTTGAAAATTATGCAAAGTAATGCACCGGACCAGATTGTATAGGGAAACAGGCAGGTTTTGACCATCATTGTTCGTATATGTCCCAAGATATTTTGGTATAGATAATATGCTGGATCTATGCACAAGATATGCATATTTATAGAACTGGATTGCATTAATCATAGGAACCTTTGCCGTAGCTCTTAGGTAAGGTACCGATCAGGCTGCTGTCCGCCCAATCTGGCAAGCATAATCTATGTTAAGGTCGCCTTTTCAGATTTACAACGGTTGCGCGTAAGCGGGTAACGCCCTCACTATCCCTGTGTTGAATCGCCGATCGATATTTGTGCCGAACTCATTACTATGTTTCGTTTACTGCAAATAAAGGAAATTGTACAAGTATAAAACACACAGGTGCATCAGCTAAACTTCTGCACTCATCCCAATAGACACGCATAGTTGATTCAAAGTTATGCGCCTGCTGGGAAACTGTTGCTATTTTGACATACAACTGGCATAGTCACTTCGGTTCGTAGGAAACCAAGAAGTCCTAAAATGTTATTGTTGTTTTTTTTTTTCAGTGAATAAAGGTAGTGTATTATATATGTTTATGGACATTATTTATAAGTCGCAATGTACATTTATACGTAATGCGATATAGAATTACAAAACTACATACATTATATATAATGGTGCAGTAATAATGAATCTAAACTGAGGAAGACTTGTCAGTAAGTTCTTATTTTATTATAACCCACAACTCATAAAATGAACTTTCTAAATGAAAAGGTACTCGACGGCCAGCTTTGCCCTAGCTTGTGCTAATCTAATAAAATATTTAAAACTGAAAAGAAAAGTAAAAATATTTTCTTAGACAAACATAAAAATAAAATTGAAATTGCATAAGTCAGACCATGTTTTGGGCGTAAATTTAATTTTACGGTAAATATCTGGGAAAAAACACACAAACATACAAAACGAATGGTTTCTAATAAGATATGGTCAATCAGACCAAAATATTTTTAAAAAATAAAACTTCACGCCAAAGCGTCTTTCTGAGTGATATCGAAAGGATAACTGTTATTTTTTCGTTGACATCTTCAGTACATATGTAATTATGTTGCCTTAAATGCTGTTAGTAGGCTGATTGCACACATTTTTTTCATCTTATGCACTAATATTACGAACCGGTGTTATTCTTGGAAACGGTATAATTTGAAACTCTCTAAATTTGTCAAAATTTATTTTCGAGAACATTTTCATGTGACCACATTCTCATGTGACCATTTGGTATTCTCGTTACGCGTGGTTGCCCTATAAAGAATCCCCATGCTGCATCATAGTGCAGTTTCTTTTTCTTTTTTTTTTTTTTTTTTTTTGTGACTTAGCGAGTAGGAGCGATAGAGGGATCACTTTCCGGTGTCGTCATTGGTGACTTTGTCGTTGTCGGCGTCAACACTGTTACGTCTGTGTATTTAGCGCCGTTTCTTAAGCACGAACGTTTCTAGGCTAATGAAACTTCATACACACACCCGCCACTGCCATCAACATTTACTTCCGCCAGCACCCTGCATACTGCCATCAACATTTATTGACCTTGACCTACTTTTCACGCTTTATTGAACAATGTAACCTGTGCAGGCCGCGTTTCGTGAACATAACTAGCAGCCGCGACATAGCCGTTCGGCAAATTTCTTGTTATTTTTCTTGGGGACATAGAAATTCGGATATTTTGGTAAATAAAGCTAGCTTAAGCTGGTGCTTAGGGTGGGAGGTGGGGGAGGGGGCATATGCAATCCTGCTAATAACATCGCATCCATACGAAGAAACTCAATGCAACTGAGACTCCGATTATCGTGCCTTAGATTCAAATCCGTATATGTTTTACTTCCATTTGTACTTTTTAACAAGTATGGGGGAAGTTGATTACATAAATCACGTTATTTAATCCAATTGCAATACTCGAAAATGGAGCAGTTTGAAACGCAGATATTTTGTGAAATATACTTTATGAGCATCGAACTTATTCATGAATATCATCTATACGACTGTTATGATAGTATGCAGTTTGAATATGTTTCTTACAAACTATCAGAGGAGTTGATTGCACAAAATATGCGCAATACCTTGATCAAATCCAGTGCAAGTCTACATTTTAACAACTGAAAATTTGCCAAATTTTAATCTTTGAGAAGTAAACTTCTTCATGCATATGTAAAAATGTTTATAAGGCACACGCCGTGTTTGAAAATGTTCGCTTCAAAACTGTAAGCGGTGTTGATTACAGGAGGTATGTGTACTGTAGCAGGTCAGATTTTTCGTAAAACGCTTAAAGCTCTTGGAACAAAAGAAGTAACGTCTTAATGTAGTAGAGTTGTTATATGACTAGCAGATTATGTAAAATAGATAGTTGAAAGTAATGAGCCTTGGGAGCAATGAACACACAAACAAAACTGAAAACAGCAGAAATGACAAGTTGTCTGGGACTGACGAGCTATTTCTGCAAATTAGACCTCATAAATGAATTGCAAAATTAATACACGTGAACTATGTTTTGGCGCATCTTTGTGTATACGAATGAAACGAATCAAATTTTGATTACTAGCAACTTTGTACATTTTCTCATTTTATCAAGAAATATAAACTATTATCAAGATCGTAATATTTTTGACAGCAGACAATGGTGTTACAGCTAAGAATATTGGCCTTATGGACTTTTTTATTTGTTACGTAAAAATACGCATTTGATAATGCGATTGGGACAGTGCGAACATTAAAACACAGGGTTTATCTTGTAAAGGAAGACGCTACAGTCTAACTTCGATGGCTCGAACATCTTTGGGACCATAGAAAATTTTTCGAGACATAGGTGGTTCGAACCACTGAGGGTTAATTATGGTGCCAAGTCAGGAAGCAAAATACGATAATTCGGGGATTTTTTTTTTTTTTTTTTTTTTTTTTTTTTTGATTTTCTACATAATAATTTTATGTTGAGTGAACTCATTGGAATCGCCTCGATGAGGCGATTCTAATGAGAACAAACAACATACAATTTCGCGATAAAATAAGAAAATTTCCCTAAATATTTGTTTTCTTGAGCTATCGGAAGAACTTCGTAGGGACTCAAAAACGAGTTCGAATTAGCCATGATAAACGAGTCATCGGTGTTCGAGCTATCGAGGTTCGACTGTATTTGCTTTAAGGGTGAGGGCAGATTATAAATTAATTAACATTATCATTATTTGTTTGTCTGTTCGAATGTAAAGAACATTAGCCGAAAGTTAATTGATATGCCGCTGCAAACTGATAACACGGTTATTAAAAAATAGACAAATAATATTCTAGAACTGATTGTTTAATTTATTTGAAATTTTCCGTGCAATCGTTCGTTTACTTTTTCTTTTCTGTAAATTGCATTTTGCATTGTGAAACTTTGAGGTTTTGTCAACAGAAGATGTTGTTGTCATGAATTTTATAACAACAGATGGACACAAGTCCCAAGAAAATAGTTGGTAACGGTTATGACTAGTTACGTTGAAGGTAATCCTAATATTTGTATATTTTTGTTAACCTGATTTTAATTATTCATCTTTGTGCTTGCTACTATTTAATATTTGACCCATTGTTTTATACAAACAGTGCATTGTGCTATTTCGGATTATTAACAGAAAAAAAAAAAACGGAAAAAAACCCAAACAACAACAAAAAAAAAAAAAAAACACACAAAAAAAAAAAAAAAAAAAAAAAAAAAAAAAAAAAAAAACAGCAAAATGTTTCCCATTGTAGTAATTATTTGTTTGATTATTTAATTCTTTGTTTAATTAGCTTCCATCGATGACATGCTATGCATTCTTTTTGCTCTCAATCCTGGAACCTGACAGCCATAACTTTTGAACATGATACACAAAATTAGATCATCACTAAATCCCTGACTTGCATATATGAATATTGTCAGTATTACATTTCTTTTTTGTAACCGCCCCTAGTAGATGATTACCATGTAATAAGCATACAATCTGTGCATGAAATTAAGATTTACTTTCAGAAATATAAAGCGATTTCAATAATCAAACACTTTCAGTATTGTTGGATCCATTCCTGCCATACCTATAACTGTATATTAATGTGGTTAGTCTTTAAAACAAGGTGCATTACTTTTGTTTTGGTCTTTCGAGGGATCAGTTATCAATCGCGGATTTTACGCGTATATAATAACCAGATATACGGTATTTTGTTTCTGCAATATCATTTCCAGTCCTCGCGAACGCCTACAGGTATTTCTCATATAAACAAATAAACGGGATGGATACACTTTCACGGGAGACGATTCTGTCAGACGTGTTTTGTCCCTTTCTAAAAGTCTGCACTATAAGGAAATAGTCATCACGTTTACAGAAGTGTCTTTCCTTTTAGAATAGACTCTTATTTGCTGAACGGGTTTGGTGCGTCGGAAAGCTAACAGGAAGTCACAAAGTTGCCTCCCATGTAAATAATAAAAGTCTACAAAATTTATCAAGTTTTCTTAATTGACACCTCCGTCAAGTCACTTGACCATTTAACTGACAACCGCAACTGACCATTTAAAATAGCTAATAAGGTAATTGTCATTGTTTTTAGTTAGACAAACAAATCAACACGTGCTTTTTACAGGTAAGCACAGGTATATCAATACAAAGTTTGTCTAAGGAAAATTCACGTGGGCGTGGTTATAACTGCCTGACGGAGGAGTCAATTGTCAGTGGACCTATATAATTTGATTAACTCTGAATTATAACACAAATATTATTTCATAATATAAAAACATGATATAAAAGGTAGCACGTGTGAAGGCAATAAAAGCGTTCTAAGTATTTTGTATCGCATCGTTTAATACATATCCCAAGAGAAATAACTCGCACAAGGAAATATCGCTTCTCATACACCAAGTCATTGTTGTTTATGCATACCATAACGTTCTACGTGCGTTACATGATTGTTTTTTAGAAAATTTAAATTAACAGTCTGAAATCTATATATCGTTGTCAAAAAGTATGCCCTGTAATTATAAATTGAAACAAAAAATGTAGCGAAGAGCACACACATAAACAGAAGGCAACACTGTATGTAAGAGAAACCATTGAAAACGTGTGTTATGCTTGCATCTGACAGGACCATAAAATACATACAGTGTGGTAGTACAAACAACATGCCACGTCGAGAAGACGAATCCAGGTCAGGCATGATTAAACAGATGTCTCTGGACCGACATCAATACTATTTAGCAGAAATGTTCATTTTGTAATTCCTCTATCAAGATTGTTCAAGCCATCATGATTCGTCAAAAAACATGACGCCAGGGGGCGGAGCTCATTTTCCCTATATATCTATATAGAAAACTTTGAAAATCTTCTTGTCAGAAACCGCTGGACTGATTTCAATTTTACTTGGCAGGAATGTTCCTTTGGTGACCTTCTACCAAGATTGTTCAAGACGTCATGATTTGTCACATGGCCGCCAGGGGGCGGGGCTTATTTTCCCTTTATATCTATATAGAAAAAAAAAAGATCTTCTTGTCAATAACCACTGGACCGATTTCAATATTACTTGGCAGCAGTGTTTCTTTGGTGACCCTCTACCAAGATTGTCCAAGCCGTCATGATTGGTCAAAAACACGGCCGCTAGGGGGCCGGGCTTACTTTCCCAATATATCTAAATTGAAAACCCAAAAAATCATCTTTTCAGAAACCACTGGACCGATTTCAATATAACTTGGCAGGAATGTGTCTTTGGTGACCCTCTACCAGGATTGTCCAAGCTGTCATGATTATTCCAAAAATAAGGCCGCCATGGGACGAGGCATATTTTCCCTACATATCTATATAGAAAACTTTAAAACGGTTTAGTCAGAAACCACTGTATCGTCTACAGTATAACTTGGCAGGAATGTTCCTTATGTAACCCTCTACTAAGATTGTTCAAGCCATCATGATTCGTCAAACAGCATGGCCGAAAGGGGTAGAGGCGTGGCTTTTTTTCCCATCACGAAAACATGCCTATATAATTTTGACCCCCTTAAACCCCACTTTTATATAGTAAAACTGGGGTTTACAGGGGTATACATTAGTTTTCTTATTTCTGCTGAAAACATAAATTGTGGGTACTCGTTAGAACAGCCTCACCGAGGCGGTTCTAACGAGTACCCATAATCTATGTTTTCAGCAGAAATATGAAAAATATCAGAGTTTTTATCTGAAAATTTTCAGTTTTTTGGAGGTGAAATTTACAATATATTTGAATAGGAGTGTTTTCGTAATGTTTATATATCTATAGAGACAACTTTTAAAATCTTCTTGTCAGAAGCTACTAGACCGGTTTTAATGTTATACGGCAGGAATGTTCCTATGATGACCCTCTACCAAGGTTGTTCAAGCCATCATCATTCGTAAAAAACATGGCCGCCAGGGGGCAGGGCTTACTTTCCCTATATATCTATATAGAAAAAATTAAAAATCTTCTTGTCAGAAACTATTGAACCGATTTCAATATTACTTGGCAAAAATATTTCTTTAGTGACCCTCTACCAAGATTTTTCAAGCCGTCATGATTGGTCAAAAAACATGGCCGCTAGGGGGCGGGGCTTATTTTTCCTATATATCTATATAGGATAATTTAAAGATATTCTTGTCAGAAACAACTGGACGGATTTCAATATCATACAGCAGAAATGTTTCATTGGTGATCCTTAACCGAGTTTGCCCAAGCCATCATTATTCGTCAAAATCCATGGCCGCAAAGCGGCAGGGCTTATTTTGAAAAATCTTCTTGTCTGAAACCGTTAGGCCTAGGGCTTCGAAATTTAGTATGTAACTTTATCTAGTGGCCTTATACCAAGATTGTTCAAATTTAAGCCCAGAGGTCAGAAATGACCCCTACCCGGGGTCACTAGTTTTACATAGACTTAATATATAGTATAAATCTTGAAATATTGTCCAGTAGGAAACCATTAGGTCTAAGGCAACCGAATTTGGTTTGTAGTTTTTTTCTAGTAGACCTCTACCAAGATTGTTCTAATTAGATCCTTGGGCTCAAAAATGGCCCCACATTGGGGTTCAGTAGTTTTACATAGACAGTTAAGTAGCAAATAATCTTTTCCTCTAAAATTACTGGCCAGATTTTGAAATAAGTCGGCAGACATGTTTCTTGGATGACAGTCTGTTAAAGCACTGAGAGTCCTATGAAGAGAAGACGATAGTCTTTTAGAATATACTATGTTGCATTAAATTGTTGAAATAACTCATAATGGTTGGAGACAGTGACACTCAGGTAAGCGAATTAGGGCCCTCTGGGTCCTCTTGTTTTTGATTATTTGTGTTTACAGTATTGTTTCACTGATGAGGTAGCTAACCCTACGCAGACCGAAATCACCTTTGTAATTTTGAGCTGCATCAAACTTAAAGGTGACGCTGTGATCATGTAAAGCTACTTTAATGCCTCAATAGTTGTTTCTTCTGACAGTTAAAAGACTGTTAAAAGGCTTTTGTGGCTATACTATGTTTGCATGCCAGTTATAGCAGTTATTAGAAAAATGGCTATGGCGTCATCGCAAATTGTCCAGGTAACCTCATGAGTACAGAGTCAACGGTCATACGACATAGAAAATGTACGGAAATAAGTCTACAAAGACGAATAATACGGATAAAAAACGTAATATCTTTACAGCAAAATAAAAACACAAAGGCCAAATTATGAGTGGTTTGAAGGATGAAACTATTCTAAAAATAGAACGTTATATGTATTTTTTATAACGTCAAAGTAGTTTGCATTGTCCGTATCATTTTCTAATTAACGACGCGCGTGTACGTTTTCAGTTTAATACCAATGAACAGATTATGAAGACATATATAACTGCTGAAATGAATACGAATAATCGTACGATTCAAACTGGTGTTTATCAACTAACAAACATGTTTTACGAAATAACTTTAATATATCTATTTTTTATAATGATTATTATAAAATGCAATTTTATCAAAGTTGTGGAAACAAATATACAACCTGTCCTTGAAAAACTCAAGCCAGTCCCTGGATGAATATTCTCATCAGCTAAAATTGTCGAAAATGCATTTCTGATGCGCTAGTTAATAGACTTGAATTTATTATGAAAAAAATATAAGTTACTAGCAAAACATGACTGTTTTGTAGTTGTTCTTCGAAACATTACATGTAATGAAGTGAAAATTGTACGTCAAAATACAAAACTGGCGCCTTTTAACCTATATTCTATATAGTTTGTTATGCGTCCGCTGTTTATTTGTAGCCGTGAGAATTACCCGTAAATAGGGCGATGACGTCTGGCCATCTCCGACAACCCAATTGCAACTGTGTCGTTGTGTAGTGTCATCGCTCATCAGCTTGTCGTCTATCGGTGCCTATTGAAAACTGCTTCGTTATAATAGCCTTTCCAGGGTAACATCATTTATATGCTTGGGACCAGATGAATATAAGATCGTATTCAATACTACAACAAAATCATTTGACTGAATATATTATGTTTTGTACATCTTAACATACTTAGAAAAACATTTATGGGCAGATGCAGTTTTCACACTGAATATTAATAGTAGTCCCGTTTTCAAGATACTTGTAAGCGGGGTAAATACAAAGAAAGAAGTTTAATATTATACGGTAAAGGCTACACTTCAAGCGTATAATATTAATCTGGGGTGAAAATGGAGTAACATTCCCATTCCTTCTACCGTCGGCAGGTTCTACAACTGACAGTTCTAAAGCACACACTCTTGTTTTCTACGTTCTTTATGGGACTGTAGGCTGCACGGGAGGATCACTGATTGGCCTAAAGTAGCTAATCTGGCCCAGACGATCAGTGTTGTTAGTTGTGTTAATTAATCTCAATGGTCGTTCCTTTAAAAATCGATATTCTCATGTTCTTGTTTAATGATTTTTTTTTTCTGTTGCGTTTTGCGGACCATGTTAGGCATTGTGATCACCTCGCTGGAGAAGAGAAAGAAAGCTGGTTGTTTTTATATTCATTGTTTTATGACGAACATATACACTATCTGTAGTATTTTGCTTACTCTTCCTCTTCATGTATAATTTTATAACATCCTATAAACAACGTGCCAAGATCATCTGTGAAACTGTGGGCTAAAATAAATATTAATAATTGTTAACGTTAAAACCATATTCAGTAATTACAATTTAAAAGGACACCATCTGAAGTATACAAATACTTTGTCAGCCAAAATCCATTTTTACACTTTGAAGATATTCATTTACTAAACACTAAATAATCATACGCTACAGTATATGTCCGTTCAGGCTGAAGATAAAAACATATCTGATCAGGAGACTAAAGTAGGCACCAAAGAGTAAATGCACTCGGTACATATGGTAAATAGCTATACCTTAAAGACAGAGTACTTTCATGTGAAACTGTTTCAAACCTTTTCAAAGAGACAACACACAAGCAGAAATAGCTTAATTGGTTTCAAGTTGCATATTCATACTTATATGCGATGAAATATAAGGATAGGTTATCAGTCTAGGAGATAATTTCCTTGCCAAGTATATAAATCCCTTCTCACTGGAAATTTCCTTTAAATGAAATATTTTGCTACGTTTTGGCCAGAACTTTTATCTAAGAGAAACCGCTTTGATAACGTTGGGAAATAGTTCCAGTCCATGAACTCTCTTGGCTGAATAATAAAAAGGCTATTTGGAAGTTTGAATATGGATAGCGAGTGCATGGGATCCTGATGCAGTTCTTCGCAGATATGGTAAATGTAATTAAGAGCTTCAATATCAAGTACTGTTATTTATCATGGTTATAATTATATAATATAATCCGTTAAAGTCATGGCTCACAAAAACCTGTCAGTCTTGTATGGGAAATCGTTATCCGACTGCTCTCTGTCCGTGGCCATCAAATATATAACTGCAGTCTTCGAAAATGGGTGTGTATATGTTATACGCCATACTGCATGATAAATACTATTTAAAAAAACATTTTCGATCCTAAAATCTCAGTTGGAATAATTGAGTTTTTTATGTTATCGAATAAGTATATGAAATATTGCTATATGCCGGTCTAAGAGACTTACCAATG
Source organism: Anodontia alba (assembly GCA_964016985.1). Taxonomy (NCBI): domain Eukaryota; kingdom Metazoa; phylum Mollusca; class Bivalvia; order Lucinida; family Lucinidae; genus Anodontia; species Anodontia alba. The sequence goes on from OZ024829.1 coordinate 24,411,198, forward strand.
TTTCACGTTGTAATAATGTTCTTTAACGGAGTCAGCAAGACCTATTCTGCTTTTTTCGTTTAGTTCATTTGTTTTTAGCTTTCAGAGGACCCATCTATCAGTCTAACCTCGGCTCCCAATTTCTGTCATTTGGTTTGCTTTGCAAAGTCACAGTAGTTTGTCGAGTTTATGTGTATTATCACCAATTAAGGTATAATGTTCTCTTGTTGTCAGTAGTTCCTTTCGAATATCTGTATGCGTGACATACTGATTTGCTTTCCGTGCGACTGCGTACATTTCGTTTATCTGATACATACAAAAATGCTTTATATGGTATCTTAATGATGGTCGGACACGTGTTATTTTTGATGACCGCATTTAAATTCATTTTGATATGGACTGTGGACCATGATAAATATTAAAATGATGTCTATGCAAAACCTTCTGAAAAAGGATTCGTTATCTCAGTTCAGCAAAATTTACATATATATGGTAATTTATTGCTAACTATACATTTGTTCATATCAAAAACAGATTTTATGCGTGAATTTATGGTTCGGTTTCGACCCAATTAAACGTACTGAAATTGTTTTCATTCGACTATTTTCGTTTTTTGCTTCATTTGATTTAAATGAGTGAAATAGTAGTTTAATGGCGACAAAACATAGATTGTTTTGTTCGCAAAATGCATTTCTGTATCAGTTCTGACACTTCTGTCACGAGTTTTGGCTCCTGATAAACGATATGTATTTTATTCCCTGCAGAAAGTTTAATCTGTTCATAAAAAAATTCAGTTGAAAACCACCAAAATCCTTTGATTCGGACATGCCTTACAACATGATATGTACTATTTATGGGCTACGCATTTGTTCCAGTATTTCAAATTTTTCTGAAATTGGGATCCTTTAGAAATACAGGTCTTATCAAAAATAGGAAATAGCAGACTCGGTTCTATAGAGTATGCATATGGGGAATAAGGAAATATGCATGCTCCATTGCACCTCGCTAGCAGTTTTGTAGCGGGTCTCTAGTTTCACATATTAAGTATGACCTCAATCTTTATCCTTCAGTATGTTCATGAATTATTTTATTAGGTTTGGTTAACACAATTAATATATGCATTATTAAAGCACATTATTAGTTAAGATTCATATATAACGATACTAACATTTTCCTGCTGTAAAATATGTTTGTTTATTGATAACTGAAAACAAGCAATGTTTGTTTCATAACAGATGTGAAAATGAAAATGAAAGGAACAAAGTACGTGAACATGGGGAATCAGATTCACCTTTTGTGTAATGCTAGTGGAATTTCACGTGCACCAGAGGAAATAGACTGGTTCTTTGAAGGAAACAGAATACATCCATCAAATCCACGGTGGAATGGACGAGTGGAAATATTAAAGCATACTTCGATTCCAGGACGATATTATATTAGTGAACTTCTTATTGAGCAAAGTTCTATGGCTGATCAAGGAAGCTATGTGTGTAGAAGTTCAGACTTGAATGTAAATAGTATGAAAGTACATGTTTTAAATGGTGAGTATTTCTACAACACTATGCTTAACTTTGGGATTACTTTGCACCTGCATGGCATTTATCAATATACAACTTACAAACTGAATGAATACGACGGCAACTACGTTAAATGATGACAAATAAAACCTTTACAAAATCCCTGAAACTGGTTTAACTTTTACCACCAATAAGAACATTCAGCAGACGGCAGTTTGAAGGTATTTTGTTTTCTATTTTTCCCAGACGTTTGATATTTCATGCAAATTGTTTCATAATTATATCTTTTGTCTAAAAAATAGGCTTTGAAATTTCATTCATTGTGTCTTTAAGAAACAGTTTTGCATAAAATGTTAAATAATGTCTGCTGATTGTTTCACCCATCATGCTAAGCATTAATGATGGAGTATATCAAAGTGAAACATGGTATTTACCACTGTTGTTGTGATGTTTCTACCTTTAATAAAAAATAATTTGTCAACGTATTATAGGACACATAATTTCAACCAAATGATACATATTTCCTTAGCAATCGACCATAGCAAAGATTGTAGACCGCGACAAAAAAAAAAAAAAAAAAAAAAAGAAAAAAAGAAACACGGAACGTATTCTTTGATCAGTTATTGATGATTCCAGGATTAATTTCATTTGCTTAATCTTATGACATAAGATCTTACTGAATATAGAGGAGGGTTTTCTGAAATACCGTATAACTTTTTTTTTTTTTTTTTTTTTGCGAATACACTTTATCTCGTTTGAGACTTAACTGCAATAGTATAATATCTACCGGTAACATTTTTGCGGGTAAGGGGCGATGTTTTATCCGTACATGCATTGCACTAGATGTCAGAATACATGTTTCTGTCGCACCTTATCTATATTTTCAGGATAGTGTGTTCTATGACTAACAAAGTCGTTCAATTTATAAATGTGTATTGCAATTTTTCTTTGTGCTAAGATCTAACTTAACGGAATTTCGGGCCCCGAATCGAAGTAGTTCTCTGTAAAATAAGTATATGGAGACTGAGGTATCTGAAATAATTTAGCATAGATTCTTCTAAAACAGGGTGGGTAGATTAGCCAAAGTAATGGACCCTAAATCATATTATACCTTAATTAATATCTCCAGTACGGCCTCAGTTGAACATCGGATTCTGAGATTCTATCACTTAACTGGAAGGAAAACGGGGAGTTTTTAGGTACAAAGAAGAAGATGTTTACAAAAAAACTTTCAAAAAAAAAAAAAACAAACTTCATGGTATACATAAAATTATTTTGGAAACAAAACAAAAAAAAAAAAAAAAAAAAAAAAAAAAAATAAAATAAAAAAAAAAAAAAAAAATAAATAAATAAATAAATAAAACAAATTGAAAATCAAAAAAGACCACATTTAAATATGATTGAGTGATATTAACGTCCTAAAATATAAGAGGTAGTGTACGATGGGTATTCACACTACCAGGAATGCGCTGTTATTGTTTTATTGATAACCCATTATCATCTTATCTGTGACCAGGAATATATTAAAGTAATTTGAATTCATTTTAATGTTATCTGACAGTCCAACATTAAATACGTTTGATACGTTACACACGACCCAACCCAACAATATAAGACTTGTCTATCAATAACTTTGTACTTCTAGTATGAACGGTTTTAAATGTATCAAATCTTTCTTAATGCATTCCCAACAAGACACAATATATTGCCTTAACTTGCTTCCAAATAGCCAAAATTTGTTCTCCTAGAATCTGCCAGAAAAAAAAAAAAAAAAAAAAAAAAAAAAAAAAAAAAAACGAAATCGAGGTCCAGACACTTCGAGGAAATTTACCTACCGCAATGAAGTGGATTCCAGCTATAAATATAGTTGCATTGGCAAGGTCACAAACACAAAGCGTGGCCTTGCCGAGACACCGATAATATCAGAGTTGAAGCACAAAGAATGACAAGATATAACGGCTTAATTGTAATAACCGAAAAGACATAAAAAAAAAAAGCAACAGATAAATATATAAAGCCCATTATGAATGATGCTGTCAGAAAAGAGGCAGCCGTGCACTGTTTTGTCGTCAAAACTTGACAGCACTGACAGCAAATTACAGATATACTCACATATAGAAACAGGTTTAACTAGAATATATCTACATATCGCTTAATCGTTGATTTAACACGTCAAATGGATACAAAAAATCTTATATAAAAATCCTTTGAATTAAGATCAAACATAAAGGTATGCCAGCGTTTCTCCAGGAATTTTTCATCCTTCATATTCGCTTTACGGAACTGTTCTCATAATCGATGATTTAAGAAAAACTGGTCTATAGTATAGAAAGATTATTGCTTGAGTAACGGATAATTCGGATAACAACAAGCTAAAACTTAAATAGTAAATAATCATAAAAGTAAATATGAGCAGCGTCTCGAGAAAAAAAATCTCTTTCGACTTTCCACGGAAGCAAGCTTCCAGTGCGCACGCTCACCCCTTTAGCAAACCACATATCTAGTAATTACAAAAACACACATATTCAAATATATAGAAAATTGCACGTCCAAAAACTGAAAATTTGCAGATAAAAAATTCTGTTATTTTTCCTATTTCTGCTCAACACATAGATTGTGGGTACACGTTAGAAGAGCCTCGCCGAGGCGGTTCTAACGAGTATCCACAATCTATGTTTTTGAGCAAAAATAAGAAAAATAATGTATACCCCTGTAAACCCCAGTTTTACATTATAAAAGTGGGGTTGAAGGAGGTCATAATTATATAGGCATGTTTTCGTGATGAGCTGAAATTGTCCTTTGGCCTACAACGTGAGCGCAAACCGGATGTATAGGCTTGCCAGAACTTTTGCTGTTTTCATCTGCTATAACGGCTTTGTCCCCATAACGTCCGTCATATTATTTGCATCTAAGAATACAAACGTTTAGAACCTGATACATAATCTCTTAGATGAAAATAATCTAGATATATGAATACATGCTTAGTCATGATGTAGTCTCTTTGCCTGGGTCAGTTTTAATCTACAATATATTTGCCTATTGTACCGTGACAATAATTGTTAATGTATCTTTTTTGCGAAAATTTTCGATCCGCTTAGATAAGTCAACGCACAAATACTTGTTATTCAGTGCTTGATAGACAGTAACTGTTCGCAGATTGTGGACCAGCTTGTGGTTTTCGTATTGCCGTTGAGCCATTTGATTATGTGTGTTAAACGATGATTTTTCATAGACTGAGTTTAGGAAACCTTATGCGGACTGAACGTTTATTTGCAATTTGGAGCTGCATCAGAATTAAGGGTGAGGTTTTCCGCGAATAAAATTAGTTTAAGCCCCTCACCCCAAGTAGGTTTCCTTTTGACTATTCCAAGGTGGTTCCTCTGTTGCATTTGTTCTTTGTTTGTGCATCGGTGGCGTTTGTTTTGTTACTATATGCTCCTCATCTGCCCTAGATTTAGTGCCGCGGGAAGGCTGTGCTTCGTGTCTGTAGTCTTCTAGGTATCCACATATTTTAGATAACAACAGAATGACACGCGAGGCGTAGTCTTACTAGGCCTGTTCCTAATGTACTAGCTTGAAACACAGAATGATCAGCGGTCTTTTGGCTTCATTCAGACGAACACCGAATTGCCTTGTTAAAATGCGCAAATGTATACTTAGCCTGTCGCCTATGCGCTGTAGTTCTTTCTTTTTTTTATAATGCGGCAGTGGTCTTTCTTCAGGCACTTCCTCAAAAACCCGCTGGAACACTGATATTATTATGTGACGTTGGCCTTTACCTTTCACATCACGAAAACATACCTATATAAATTTGACCCCCTTAAACCCCACTTTTATATAGTAAAACTGGGGTTCACAGGGTTATACATTATTTTTCTTATTTCTGCTCAAAACATAGATTGTGGGTACTCGTTAGAACCGCCTCAGCAAGGCGGTTCTAACGGGTACACACAATCTATGTTTAGAGCAGACATTTGAAAAATATCAGTATTTTATCTGAAATTTTTCAGTATTTTTTTTAGGTGAAATTTTGTATATATTTGAATAGGCGTGTTTTCGTAATGAAAATGTATCCGGCGGCTCATGATAAGATATATTTCATTTACATTTCCATGATATTTTCGAATATATTTGTTTGTTTTTTTTTCTGTATTTCAGGTGATAAAGATAATCTTACTAGAAGGGGTAAGCGTTTTTTTTTTTTTTTTTTTTTTTTTTTTTTATGTTTTGTGCTTTGATTTTCTTTTGGTTTTAATTTAGTTTTATGTTGTTGTTTTCTTTTAAGTGGCTGTTATTCGTAATCAAAAGTACAGAGATTACATATTGTACAGGGAAACAAATACAGATTGGCCAAAAATCTCTATTATTTACGTAGTCACATTTGTTAGTTTTCTATCTAGTGTTAAAATACAGCTAGCGTTTTTGTTACTTTTGGCATCTTTGTACACAGTTTGTGATTTGAAGACTATTGATTTACTATTATCTAAGACATGATATGCACATATCAATGCCTCTTATAGTGAAGCTGCGAAATATCGAAGCACTTCAGCACAGGCTTTAAGGAGAATGGACTCGCTTGATGGATAAAACACAACTTCTGTGACATCCTATTTGCATTCTTGCTCAACAGGCATCATCTCAAAATTGGCCTACTCTTGAAGGAAATAATTAGCTGACAATGAGCGCCATCGTCACTCGATCACACTGGTTTAGTTGCTATACTTTCTAATTGTAATGTGTTCTTTGTTTCCAAAAGCAATCTATTTTACTTTTATTCTACTACACTGTAGCTGGTGTTAGTGGCGTGTGGTGGCCGTCAAACGTCTCTCCGTATTTTACCATAGTGCAGATTATATTACCTTTTCCTTTCATTTTGGTGTCTTTGAAGATGGAGATCTGCTCATGTATAGGCTAGAGTTCGTAAGCAAATTTGCATACTTCATTACTGCTTATAAAGAGTCTCAATAAAACCGAGACTCCCATTTTCTAATCATTAATGTGTTCTTTGTTTCCAAAGGTAATCTTTGGGTTTTTTTTACTTTTACTTTTGTATTGGCTATTACACCCTCATATCATGCTCTGCCAAGCACATCTCATTAGTTCATCCTGAAGTTGATCGAACACTCTAGTTTTGTTTCTCCGACAACTTGGTCTAAGCAGAGCAAATCGTTGGTCGCTACTAGTTTCCCATCTTCATCTTTCATACTGAAAGACAGGAGCCAGTATTTTGTTTCGAAAGTTTTCATTGGCTAACCGTTTGATGCGGATGTAACGGCCAATTCACTAAATATCAACTAAACCAGAGTGATCGAATGATCAAAGGCGCCCAGTTGGTGCGAATGAGGACTATTTTTGTTTGGAAAGGGACAAACGATTTAGACAATGTTACCGCATTGTGAAACGGTATCCATTCCCCTTAAGCTGGATGGTCGTTTGTCGTGGTATTTATGCTATGGAATCTTTTCAAATCTCGTCACCTAGACATGAAATTGATAGGATTACAGAATATACGTGCATGTGTAGAGAGTAGCATAATAGCAACCATAGTTTGATATAACGTACTAAATGACGCACCAAACAAAGATTCTGATCAATACGTGCTCAGTTTGACATGGCCCATTGAAGACCACCTGTGCATACACGCATTCTGATCCGAGTATTCCGTGTTCGACTAAAATATATCCTTTGCTATCCAAAGATCATCAAGTCAGATAAAGTGACCCATGTTACAACGACAGCCTTTATTCCCAAACATATTACCATTAAATTGAATTTGTTGTTGTAAAGAATTCTCAATGAGTATAATGATATACAACAAATGCCATGTTTAATTTTATTTCTTTCACCAATTGTTTTGGATATTTGTTAGAATCGCCTCGATTGTGATTAACTGTCACCATTTGAGAGAGGGTTTCCGTGCTAGTCAAATTGTCAGTATAACGAATTTTGTCGTTGTATCGAGTGCCGGTATAATGAAGGTTGACATTAACAATTTGCATGCTGATCTCCGCACATGTCAGAGGATACAGTTTCGCTTATTGTGCTCAAAATCAATGATTACAGGCATATCGGGAGGCCTAATGTTGGCAGCATATCGGACTGTGTTATTACAGTCAACCCGTTTTCTACAGACACTCGATACAGCGACAATTTCGTTATAATGACAATCTGAAAATCACAAAACCTTAGCTCAGGAGGTGACAGTTAAGGAAAGACTATGCAAGAGTATTGTATTAAAACTTCAAGAAACATATGTTTTAGATATTTGTTAGAATAGCCTCAGTGAGGCGATTCTAACAAATATCACTAACGTATGTTCTATGAGGAAATAAGTATAAAATAAAGGTCTTTTCTTATATATCATTCTGTCCATTAAAAATTCTTTACAACAACAAATTCATTATAATGGCAACATTTTTAGGAACAAATGTTATCGTTGTAACGAGGGTCATTGTAATTTCAAACTTTTGGCTGTACACTATTCCTATGATCACTCGTAGTGGTAATTTAAATACGAAATTCTGAAACATATTCGAAAGATAGACCGATTATTTTCCTGACAGCCACTACACATAGAGCGCTTGGGGGTATTACGGCTGACAACAATATTATGTTTATTATAGTTAGGAATATTAGAAAGAAAACAAATTATTATAGGAGTCGGTGCATAACATTTCCTATAAGAGCGCATGTGCGCCCAGTGAAGGCGCAGATCAAGCTTCGAGGATGCGGGTTTTTACAGGTTAATATGGGTAGCCGAGCATCAAAAGCATCATCAGGCAGACAGTGAAAACTCTGATCAACATATAGAGACATGAAGGCTGATCTCCGCTAAGCACACTTGCAATGTTATGGAAACTGCTGTGCCCCGAGTCATTTAGGAAATACCAAATACTTGCTAGCTTACTACTTTTCGTAACAGGTGGACAGATCGGGATTTTCTTTTATAAGACAATTTCACTTGAGTATACAGTCTTTGGTACATGTATATCTGACCTCTGCTTTTCTGAAAACTTATGTTTCTTAAATGGAAATAGATTATTTTCAGCTACAATATATCATTTTTGGTCTTTTTTTTTTTTTTTTTTTTTTTTTGAAAAAATCCGTCCTTTACAATAGCAATGTCCGAGCGGGCGGGCGGGCGGGCGGGCGTCGGCGTCGTCCGAGATTTACCTTTTGGTTAACCTTTATGATTCCTTTTTTTTTTCAAAGTTATATGTTACCTTTATTCTTCGATGGATTGCTTTCATATATAATAGGGATGAAGAGGAGGACCAGTAGATGTTTCGCATGCAAGAGAGACAACTCTTACTTTCTTTATTACTTAAAAAAAAAAAAAAAAAAAAAAAAAAAAAAAAACATTCGTAATGTCGTTAGGCGTTTTTTCTTATTAAAGAACATACTATAAATGATATCAAACGACCATACGAAGTACTGCATAGCACTATGTAAGCAAATAACCAATGAAATGTGCCATTTATACAACAGCTGTCAGGTTTGCTTTGCATTTGTAATCTTATAGAGAAGAGAGTATAACACTGCGAATTAAAGAAACATATGCGAACTTGAAAAGTACAGAGTAATCCATTTAGGTTTTATTATAATTTATTCTGACAAAACGGCCATTTAAAAAAAATGGGTATTTTGTTAACATCTCGTTTTATGGACAGCTTACGAAAAGGGATTCCTTCCAAATGCAGTGTTCTGTTTTATTTATCTATTTAATATCTACACATGTGTGTCCATCGGTAATTTCAGCCATGTCGTCGGAACCGATGTTTTCAAGACATATACGAGTACGTATAGCGAATTCCTACATCAGAATGCAGTACTCGAAGCCTGTTTAGAGAATAAGCTGGTTTCGATATACCTCTTCTTCAATATCCACACTTCTGTAAGCGGACAGAAAAAGGCTCTGATCAGACTGTTTAGAAGTGCAGATATTTATTCCTAAAAACGTTATTGTCGAAAAATAACATTAGCCCAACCGTGAAAAAATACTCGGATCAACCTCGGCATTTTTAGTTTGCCCCAAAACATTCCTAAGTACTTGGCTATCCACATAGCGCCCAGAAATTGATCAGTGTGCACTGATACGCAGAATGAGATAAGTCTCCGCTGGGTAAACATTCTAAGTGATGCAGTATTTTGTGTTGCTGTTTACGCAATAGGTAAGTCTAATAGTGTCAATCAATATCAGCAGATATTTTGAAATGTTTAGTTGAATTTTCTGAGAAAATAAGGTTGACATCACGTATGAATCGTCTGCTAAATGTCAAGCCAGATTTTCTCTGAAAAATAATAATAAAATAATCGTCTGCTACAAATTGCTTGGAACTTTAAGGGTTAACGTATTTTAATGTGTTTCAGATTCCGGTAAAGAAGAACATATGAGTGAACATATTATAAGTCCTAGCAGTCTGGCTTGTAATTTGTTTCGAAGGACCGATAATTTCGTCATATTGACTTTCGCCATTATCGCCATTGTTTGGAGATGAAAGTGTTATGGTTGTGTACGCTGAAAATGGAGAATGACCATGGTCTACTACTGCCTCATATCACGTTATACTATCGGTTGCACTTTGTGCCTTTCTCACACGTGTCGTGCATACCTTGTTACAGTTTAGCCTGTTGGACTTGTATAGCAGGAGACGACTTGTTGATGCTATTTTCTAGAAAATACGGTTTGACATTCCAAGGAAATGTGGCCTGAAAGTTCGAAAAGGTATTGAGCTACATAGAAAAAAGACCACAACCACCAAACACGACCCTCGTAAGGCATCGGATAAGTGTTAAACTTTTTCTCTCTCCTGGCGCATTCAACAGACAAAAAATTGGTGTTACTATTCTTATTTTGCCCAGAAAACAGAATTTGATATTTCGTGTAAATTGGCTCCATGGTTAAACTTCCTCTCTGTCTTGGATAGTTCAGAAGACGGCAAATTGGCGAAATTTTCCTTATCTTTCCAAGAAAATACGACATAACATTTCATGCAAATTGTCGCTGGTGGAGACAATTTGCATGAAATATCAAATCCTGTTTTCCGGGAAAATATTTCGGTTTGTCGTCTACTGAAAATTTAATCCAGAGTGCTGTGTAAAATAACATGTAAAAACAGGATTAAACTAAAAATGAATTACCCAGGAAAGGCCAGAATTACGAAACACAGCCTTCTCGAGGAATCGAAAGAAAAAAAAAAACAGCACGAAAACATGCCTATATCAATTTGTCCCCCTTATACCCCATTTTTATATAGTGAAACTGAAATTTAAAGGGGTATACATTTATTTTTTTTCTTATTTTGGTACAAAAAACATAGATTGTGGGTACTCATTAGAACCGCCTCGCTGAGGCGGTTCTAACGTGTATACACAATCTATGTTTTGAGCAGGAATATGAAAAAATATCAGATTTTTTTTTCTGAAAATGTTCCTTTCTTGGGTGTAAAATTTTCAATATATTTGAATAGGCATGTTTCGTAATGGGTCTGAGGGACAAATAATGACAAGATACATTGGCACAGTTGCAATGAAAGACATAAAAAACAAAGACAAACTCAGTGTGACGAAGGAACCACCTTGAAACGAATACCAAAACCACCGAAAACAGAACAAACAAAGGAAGGAAAGAACTGCAACAGAAATCTTGGAAGGTCAACAGCAAAAGTGTTGGTGGGGGCTTTGACCTGGTTTTACGAGTAACCAACATTGTTTTGGGAGAGCTAAGAAAAATAGCATCCATAATTCGTCCGCTGCTTTTGCTCAGAAACTAAAGGTTAAACATCGAGGTACTTATATTTTATTACAGATCCGGGTGTTAGCTTCTGTTTTCGGTCAGATTGTATGTGTGCGCATCGAAGACTCAGATCAGCCTGTGCATTAACAGCGTCTGATCAGAATGTTCGCAGGGCACGCTTTTAGTAACCAAGGATCAAAGCCGTCTTCAGGCGGACAGCGAAGACCGATCAGATTGCGCGGATACGCAAGCTGATCGATGTTGTTGCTGGACGCACATGCAATTTTGAATGAAGTGCTATACCCTGGCTAAGTAGATGCATACATCTATAAAGACGAGCTAACCACCACGAAAACATACCCATATAATTTTGATTCCCTTGAACCTCACTTTTATACTGTAAAACTGGGGTTTGCAGGGGTATGCATTATTTTTTCTAATTTCTACTAAAAATATAGATTGTGGGTACTCGTTAGAACCGCCTCGGCGAGGCGGTTCTAACGAGTACCCACCATCTATGATTTGACCAGAAATATGAAAAATATCAGAAATTTTATCTGAAAACTTTCAGTTTTTGGAGGTGAAATTTTCGATTTATTTGAATAGGCGTGGTTTCGTAATGTAAACCGCACTTGTATACCTCCGCATATATTAAAGGAAATCACATCAGCATAATAGAATTCGTTTCCCTGCATTTCTGTCACTCCTGGAAAGAGTATTACCGTAGTGAAGAGATTTCACTGGTTTTAAGTGTACTAATTCTGCCTCTTGACAGTACCCACTTTTGAGGACGGATGAAAATACTTTTCATAGATATCTCCCTTCAAGGTGTATTTATTTACTCGAACCGGGCCTCGGACGAAAAATAGCAGTCGCCATTTTCAATCACTTTTGTTTACATTATCCAGACTAAAATAGACAGTCGTTAGTTGAATGTCAAGCCATATTCCCTTAAAACAAGAGAAAAATGTAATTATGGTTCCGTTCGCTAATTGCCGCGTGCAATGGGAAACAGTTAAATGAGATATTACTCTATTTAAATTAATAATGAAACGTTTTACACATAAGCGGAGAGAAACTTCATTTTTCTCTGATGGAGATTTGTACAGTTATCTGTAAAACATTCATAATACCCATAGTTGTTCAAAGTATCCCAGGTACGACAGTTACTGTAATGAACCCGGATGTCGCATTATATTAACACAAATCTCTTGACATATGCAAACTGCGCATGCCTAAAATTACGTGAACAAGTCCATTTGTACATTTACCTCATGTTCCTCCTATTATATGTATGTAGTGACAACAAGGGAATGTCTGCATTAATAGGGGAATTTTCAGAATTTTGCAACTTTTATACCAGGGCCCAGTTGTCCCGAAAGCTAACGACATCTTTAGTTAACGATTCGTTAAAATTTACATCGAGTGATACGCAAATATGCTGAAAATTTTTGCTGAAAACAATGTGAGCAAAAGCTACTCACATTTTTTCAGCAAAACATATCATAATATTGTAAATTGAATCCGCTAAAACAGTTAACGAAATGACCCTTAACGAGCTCGTTAAGCTAACGACGCTTTGAACAACTTGGCACAAGTTTTCAGTTTGTTTGTTAGTTCTAGCAAATTGTTCTACTGCACATAGTTGCCTCTCTTAATCTGTTTTATAACCCAACTATTCCTCATTTCCCCTATTATATGGTGCAGTGCCATCACCTATATAGCTATAGATATCTGGGGCATAGAGATAATATGCTATCTGATTTCTCCGCACAAAAAACGTTGGAAACCATTACAAGTGTCTCTGAGTGACGCTTCTCATATCTACTTACTGACTATTGTGGAGAAATGAGACAATATCAATATCTGTGGTTGCAAATTAACTTATCTAGCTAGAACTATGGCATTTGATGTTTGCTATTCTGATAAGTGTTTTGAGGTAATGAATCGGATTGCACACATGTGCACGTTATTATCAGGTCACGGTCACACTTTGTACGCTTTACAGATGCAATGATTGACTGTGATAATTGTGAGAACAGGTTGTACCAGGGTGCAAATTTGCAAGACCATGCGCAGTTCGCATATGTTTGAAGATAGTTAATATCTATGACGCGGCTGGAATATACAGTGATTAGATATGTGTGGTATTTGATAAGTGTTGTAAAAAAGAGCTTCTTGACTCTCACTAGCCATGGTAAATCTTTAGCATGCTCTTGGCTAAGTTGGCGGATTTCTAATTTGTCTTATTCTACGCTTAACCCTTGTCCTGCTGAATAATTTAAGAAGCCACACCCATTTATAATTTGCAGCCAATCTGATTGTGTGATCAAGGTTTTTGATATAGATTCACATACTTAATGGCAAACAGTGCAGATCCAGACCAGTTGGCTTCTTCAGAAGCCAACTGATCTGGATCTACACTGTTTGCAAAGGCGGGGTATATCCGGGTTCAGCAGGACAAGGGTTAAATTTAGACTTCACAGTGCTTTAAAATTCATACAGTCGACTCTCGTTTTCTCGACCTCGCTTATTTCGAATAACCGCTTCTCTTAAGTGTAAACCTGGTCCCTGTTTAAACATGAGATTTTAACAACAAGTAACAAAATATTGTGTAAAAGAGGAGAAATTGCTAAGGAGCAATTTCTCCTCCTTTCCACAATATTTTAAATATTTCTCAAATTTCAGGAGTCAAATTACATATTCATTTATGAAATGTGGTTGTTCGATTTATTGTTTCCTCAGTTCTCAAACCTAATATGTCGAGATACGGATACCTCGAAGTGTTTAGAGTGTCGCTTGGACTTCGAGATAGCGAGAGTCTACTGTATGTTAAATAAGTAATTCATGTTGGAAAAAACATTCACAAATAATTGAAAAAAGACAAATTAATTAAAATTATGTTTGATAATATTAAATCATGCTAAAGGTCAATATATTTGCTGTAGAAACAAGGAGTACAATTAACGTTGCATACGGTAATATTTTGAAATATCGGCTAGAATTTCTGTTACATGCAAACAGAGGAGGCAACAGGTTTGAGAGTTACGTGAGTTTGCCAAGAGACTACACACAAAATGTGCAGATTCAGATTAAATTGGATATTGCGTATTTCAGTCGTTGGAACGTACAGTGACCAGTGGTGTGATCGGACTGCGCACGTGTACAGTCCCACATGGAACTGCATTATCTTACGTATTGCTTACCCAATACACTAAAGTATTTGTTAAGCAAAACTATGCGCCTTGCTGATGATAGTATGTTTGATTAGAAATTCATACATGGATTTACAGTCTATGACTCTAGTCTGACATTCTACGGTTGTAGGAATGTGCACGGGAACTTGGGATGGATTACAGCGACGGTATCATGATTCGTATGTTTATGTAAGCATTACGCTGAATTCTTCTTGGATAAGTGCTTAACCCTTGTCATGCTGAATAAATTAAGATGCCACGCCCATTTCTAATTGTCAATCAATCAGATTACTTGATTCAGGTTATTGATACAAATTCACATACTGAATGACAAACAGTGTAGATCCAGATCTGAAGAAGCCAACTGATCTGCATCTACACTGTTTGCAAAAGCAGGTATATCCGGGTTCAGCAGGACAAGGGTTAAAGAACCTTGAGCAGGCTGATGAGAATATAGAAGCGAAGTCTACAAGGACTTGTCATCGATCAGTGAACGTACTTGTTGTTAATAATTTGTTAACGGTTGTCATTCCATAAATCAGCGAAGCAGCTGAATGTCATTTTGTGTATCTATCTGTACCCATTTGATCATAATAAAACCCAAAATATGTGGAGCTGCGACACAATAAAATTTGTCTACGGGCGTATTGAAACTGCGCAAGTGCTGACCAGGCTGCGGACCTGCGATATTTGGTTTTGCCACGCACAGTTTGATTATGTTTCCGTATTTACCTTTAACCATTATTTTATGCCGAGTGAACTCTTCTACCTCAACTCGTTGGACAAGTCCATTTCCACTAAAAGGCTGTCTTGTTACTTTTTTGTTAATATCATGTTTTATAGAAATGCATTTACTCCAAACAGTGTATTTTTCGGCGTCTCATCTGAGTCTACATTGTTTGCTACGTCCTTTTTATGGGACGTAATGCATAAATGGTTAAACATTCAGAACCATGTCTTCTTACACTTCTTCTACTCACAATTCTAAAACTCCATTTACTACATCTTTATCACGAAAACGTACCTGTCGTATGTTGACCCCCTTAAATCCCACTTTTATATAATAAAACTGGGGTTTACAGTGGTATACATTATTTTTCTTACTTATGCTTAAAACATAGATTGTGGCCACTCGTTAGAACCGCCTCGTCGAGTACCCACAATCTATGTTTTGAGCAGAATTATAAAAAAAATTGGATTTTTTATCTGAAATTTTTTCATTTTTTGGTGGTAAAATTTCCAGCATATTTGAATAGGCATGTTTTCGTAATGGATGTGCTTAAAAACTGCAGGGTGATTAGCAAACAGTGTAGATCCTAACCAGACATTGCGTTCTTTGGCATCTGATCTCAGTCTAGAGTGTTTGTTCAGGCATAATTACCCGAATGCTAAGGGTACATACGGTAATATACAAAATTAAACTTTAATGTGAGCGAACTGTGTATACGTATGTACATTCTGACAGAATTGTACGCTTAAGCACTCTCGCCTGAGCATGCGCAGTTTACATATGCAAGGGGGCATATTAATTGTCATTTTGCGGCCCAATAGGTCTTTTTTGTGGGGTGAGAGTATATTTTTATGAAGTTGATATTTTATTTACTATTCATAGCTGGCTTGCATACTACACATTCATAGTACAGTGAACCTTCGTTACAACGACAGAATTTGTTCCCAACGATGTTGCTTTTAAAATGAATTACTGTTGTAAAGAATTCTTAATGGACAGAACGATATGTAAGAAAGGTATTGTTTTATTCATATTTCTTCACAGAACATATGTTTTGGATATTTGTTAGAATCGCCTCACTGAGACGATTCTAAAAGTATCCAAAATATACGTTTCTTTAAAATATTAAATAAAATAATCTTGCATAATTTGTGACTAATTGTTACCTCTTAACCCTTAAAGCGCGAATCACAACAATTGTCGTCTGCCTTGTCGTCTGCCGGTTACTTTAAAAGTCATTGTTGCAAACAGTGTGGACCAAGATCAGACTGCTCCTTTAGGAGCAGTCTGATCTGGATCCACACTGTTTGCCTATATGCAAAATGTAAGTTTGAAAAGTTTGCAAGAAGATGCAGCAGACGACATAAGCAGACGGCATTTTCAGATGCAAATTTTCTTGGCGCTTTAAGGGTTAAGCGATGGTTTCGCGTCATTCAAATTATCATTATCTCGAATATTTGGTCGTTGTATCGAGTGTCGGTAAAAAGAGGGTTTTCTGTACTTTACATATGTTTTGGATATGTGTTGGAATTGCATCAGTGAGGCGAATCTAACAAATGTCCAAAACATATGTTCAATGAGGAAATAAGGACAAAACAGGACCTTTCATACGTATCAATCTGAGCATTAAGTATTCTGTACAACAGCAAAGTCATTTTAATGCAAACACCTTTTGTAACAATTGCTGTCGTTCTAACGAGGGTTCGCTGTAATTTCTCTTTGAATACTATCCACTTACCTCAGCTTCGGTTAGATTTAAAGTGAGGAACAGGATACTATCAACTCAGAGGATACTATCAACTCAAGATCATAAAAGATGTCTCAAGATAACCTGTTCACTATCAGCTATGTCGCAGAGGCGGTTCTAACGAATGCCCACAATCTATGTTTTTGAGCAGAAATAATTAAAATAATGTATACCCATGTAAACCTCAGTTTTACTATATAAAAGTGGGGTTTCAGTGGGTCTAAATTATATAGGCATGTTTTCGTGATGTGCTTGCATCCACATTGATTGATCGGGCTAAGACTGGTGAGACTTCGCCTACAGTCAGGATAGTTCGACTCTTCGGAATATTGCCATTACGAAAACACGCTTATTCACAGATATTGAAAATTTTCTTACCACCGAAAAATGAAAACTTTCAGATGAAGAATTCTGGTAGTTTTCATATTTCTGGTCGAAACATAGATTGTGGGTTTCTAATAAGAACCGCCTCGCCGAGGCGGTTCTAACGAGTACCGACGATCTGTGTTTTTGAGCAGAAATAAGAAAATTAATGTATACCCCTGTAAACCCCAGTTTAACTGTATAAAAGTGGGGTTTAAGGAGATCAAACATATATAGGCGTGTTTTCGTAATGGATACATTTTTGCTTCACGTGGTTTGTGATAAGGGAATAAAAGTCAGAAAGGATTGCCTTTGGAAACAAAGAACACACAAAATCACGAAATTCGGAGCCTCGATTTGATTGAGTTTCTTCATATGCAACACTGTAGATTGTGAGGCTGCATACACCCCCACCCCCCGCCTACCGCCGGCCTAAGTGGTATTGAAACACTTAGAATATGTTCCACTATTTTTCACAAGGGAGACAAATTTTGACATCCTGTTTGCGTAATGCTCACCATACCCCTTCTGAAAAGAGGTCTTCTCTACAAAGAAAGGATGTGTTTCGATGCTGAGTTCCTCTTCTTTTATAGTAGACCCCTGCTCAAAAAGGAGACAAACAACCTTTCCTTTTAGGGTACACTCCTTTTAAGAAATAGTTTTGACAGAATTATAACCCATGAAAAAGTATCATTTCCACTTTATGTGTCATCATTTACACGCACTTTTTATCCATATGTGTTTCATTGTGTCCATATAGTTGGTGTAGCAAGTTACTTCATTCAATATTACTGATACTGCATGTTTCTGTTGTAACCCATTAATGACTAATTACTCACAAATTTGACTGTCAAATAGTGCAGGTTGCACATGACGGCGTCTAATCGGAGTCTGCAGTGTTTGTTTGGAATTACACGGAAAACACTGTATTCTTAATTATCCCTTTAAATTTTAAGTGGATTAGTCCGGACTTCCAATATGGAAGAATCCATTAGGCATAAATTAGTTAATTTATTTTGTGTTTTTCTCATTATACCATGTATTGTCTGTTACCTCAACTTCGGAAGACTGGTATCATTATCAACTACTGTGCGAGCCGCGATGTCGGATAACGTACCTTCGGACATGTACGCTCATCACAGATTCAGATTAGCCTGTGCCAGAATCATGAATGGGTACATTTTTGGATAGCCAAGGTTGCAAAGTTTCTTGATGCGTACGAAGAACCTAGCTACCATTCTTTATAAATCTATAGCGGGCCGTTATCGGCCCGTCAGGGTAGCTGACGGGTCGATAACGACCCGTTATAGAGTTATAAAGAATACTTACTGGGAATACTCTGATCAGGCTGAGCGGTTGAGCAGGCTGATTTGAGTCTTCGTTAGTGCACATGTCGGAAGGTATGTTTTCTCACGTTGTGGCTCATATTTATATCTTATCATATTTTGTCATGTTATATAACTGGGCCCAGTCGTTCAAAACTAACGATGTCGTTACTTAACGTATCGTTAAAAATTTGATCATTAAATATAGCATATACGCTAATGTTTTTGATGAAAAAAGATGTGAATAGTTTTCAGCAAAAAATACCTAGAATCAGATATTGTACTTATTAGAACAGTTAACATTTTGCCCACTAACGAGCTCGTTAAGCTAACGATGCTTTGAACAACCCGGCCCTTATCATTAATTTCTGATACATCAATTGTTGGACTGACGTCACGTAATGCGGGGGCGTCTTTTGTGTCCGTCCATTCACTTTATTTCTCTAGCACATATATTTTGAGACATTTAAGGGAAACGGATTAATGCGGCAGACTGTCTTTCATGTTTGTACCTGAGGGACACTCAGTGGACACACAACGTTGGAACAACGTCGATTCAACGTTGATTCAAAGTAAAAACGTTGAATCAACGTTAAATCGACGTAGTTTTAACGTTGTGTGCCTGCTGGGACAAGTGATTTGACTTTTAGCTTTGCTTTCTTATATATCAAGTCCCTTCGGAAAAGGAGTCTAAGCCATCACGATAACATACCTATAGAATTTTAACCCCCTTAAACCCCACTTTTATATAGCAAAACATGGGTTTACAGGGGTATACATTATTTTTCTTATTTCTGCTCAAAAACATAGATTGTGGGTACTCGGTAGAATCGCATCGCGGAGGCGGTTCTAACGAGTACCCACAATCTTTGTTTTGAGCAGAAATATGAAAAATATCAGTTTTCTATCAGAAAATGTTCAATTTTTGGAGGTGAAATTTTCTATATATTTGAATAGGCATGTAAAAAGAAATAACTTCATTTATGGTTAGACTCTTTTTTGAGAAAGGGGACGAATCAATTTTGACAGAGTTGCCTCTCCGTTAAGTGTACGCAACTACCCATATATCATCGAAAGAACTGTGAGAGCAAGAGCAGCTATATATATAAATTACTCAGATGAAAGTGATCTTCGTTTTTCATAAAATGTAAAGAGTGGAAGTATTTACATTAATATGAACGTAGTCAGACCTCACTGGCTCGAACATCTTTGGGACCATGAAAATTAGTTCGAGGCATGAGTAGTTCGATCCAATGAAGGTTAATCATCACGAAAACACGCCTATATAATTTTGACCCCCTTAAACCCCACTTTTATATAGTAAAACTGGGGTTTACAGGGGTATACATTATTTTTCATATTTCTGCTCAAAACATAGATTGTGGGTACTCGTTAGGACCGCCTCGCCGAGGCGGTTCTAACGGGTACCCACAATCTATGTTTTGAGCAGAAATATGAAAAAATATAAGAATTTTTTATCTGAAAATTTTCCTTTTTTGGTCGTAAAATTTTCAATATATTCTCCTAATGCATGGTGCCAGGTCAGGAAGCAAATGGCGATAATTTAAGGAAGTCGTTTCAAAATTTCTATACAATAGTGGTACGAGTACGTTGAGTGTACTCATTAAAATCTCCTCAGTGATACGATTCTAATGCGTACACACAACATACAATTGCATGATAAAATAAGAATATTTTCTTAAATATTTGCTTTCTGGAGTTATCGGAAGAATTTCGTAGGGACTGAAAATCAGCTCGAATCAGCCATGGTAAACGAGCCATCGATGTTCGAGCTAATGAGGTTCCATTGTAAGTACAATATCGTAAACCTAGGGATACGTTAAAACACCATCGGTAGAAGTTGAATGAGGCAACATGAACACACAATTACCTGCAGGATCAGGTGCTCTAGAGAGTCAAGCTTTACAGGTTTAACAAGCCTCACACGCATTTACGTCATTATCGGTCTATCTTTATTTAACATCGTATATAAGTACCCTTATATATCTTTTAGTCTTGAGCTGTTCTCTTAGTTTCTGTATTCACGAAGTTCATTTTTTGCAATTTTACAAGATTTTCAATGCATCATTTATTACCAATAACACGTATTCATGATATGCGTATTTGTCACATGCTACATATATATATGGTACATATATATATATATATATATATATATATATATATATATATATATATATATATATATATATATATATATATATATATATATATATATATGCCTTCTGTTGTGCGCCTACGAAAATGAATCTGAATGGCATATGCAGACATCAAGTGACCAGAAGAGCCTGCATATTGATTAGGAATTCCTTGTCTCGGAATAAAATGACAAAGTTCCTGAAGAAGATAGTTAAAAGGCTCTGAGCTGCAGAATATATCGACGAATTTCACGGTCCTGAAGAAGACAGACATGGGTTTATACATCACGAAAACATTCCTTTATAATTTTGACCCCCTTAAATCCTACTTACATGTATATAGTAAATCTCGGGTTTACAGGGGTGTACATTATTTTTTTTATTTCTGCTCAAAGACATAGATTGTGGGTACCCGTTAGAACCGCCTCATCGAGGTGGTTCTAACGTGTACTCACAATCTATGTTTTGAGCAGAAATAACAAAATTATCAGAATTTTTCATCTAAAAATTTTCATTTTTTGGTGGTAAAATTTTCAGTGTGTTTGAACAGGCATGTTTTTGTAACGGCTTTATGAAACGCCTTTGCTGTTCACATATGTCCAAAGACGCATTTTCTCTAGGCGAGACTGACATGTTTTATTTTGTGTTCTAGTTTAAATGTTTGATACATTTAACCCTTGTTCTGCTGAATAAATTAAGATGCCACGCCCATTTCTAATTTTCTGCCAGTCAGATTACTCGATCCAGATTGTTGATGTAAATGCACATACTTAAAGGCAAACAGTGCAGATCCAGATCTGGATCTACACTGTTTGCAAAGGCAGGGTATATTCGGGTTCAGCAGGACTAAGGTTAACTGCGAATCCGTAATGTACATTTTATAATAAGCAATGAAACCCTGACGTTTATGTACTAAGAACAAGCTGAAAAAAAGCAATGGTGTAATGCACGCTAGATTAGCTCGAACATAATCACTAATAACTGCATTTTTAAAAACAAGGTTATCGATATGATAATGGTAATTCCAACGACATTTTAGCCGCAACGAGAGAAAACGTACGTTCCGACATAAGCACCCAAGGAATACTCAAGTCAGCCTGCGCATCGTGATCAGAGTACTTGTTGTCTGCATGAAAAAAGAGGTAAGAGAAAAGTCCAGCGAGTGCCACAATCACAAACCGCAGCCCTTCCCAGACACCAAGAGGAAGAGGAAACCGACAAATCCAAACAAGCACAAACCAAACAAACGCACGAAAAGCACTAAGATTAGCTCTCTCTTCCCCAAGCGAGGTAACCGCAGTGCTAAAAGGACTGAAAAACACAAGAACAAATGACACAAGGTAAGACATAAAACCGATCGCCTCGTAGAATAAACCACAAAGCAACAAAGAATAAGACTAACACCGGGACCACCGCCTTAGAACGGTCAGTAGAGTAAACAACCGGAGGGTTTAAAGCACTTTTACGGCCAGCCAACTTCACCCTGGGTCCCGATGCCACTCTTAATTATAACTAGTGAAACAGAAAGCAAAATAGGCAGCTGTTGAAGGTGACCAAAATGCTGGCACCGTGAAGAAACTTTGCAACCTTTGCTATCAATCCTTGCTGGGCGCACATGTCCTCATCACGAAAACACACCTATATTATTTTAACCCCCTTTAAACCCAACTTTTATATAGTAAAACTGGGGTTTACAGGGGCCTACATTATTTTTCTCATTTCTGCTCAAAAACATAGATTATGGTACTCGTTAGAACCGCCTCGTCGAGGCGGTTCTAACGAGTACCCACAATCCATGTTTTGAGCAGAAATATGAAAACTATCAGATTTTTTTTATCTAAAAATTTTCATTTTTTGGGTGGTAAAAGTTTCAGTATATTTGAATAGGCATGTTTTCGTAATGAAGGTACGTTTTCTGACGTTGTAGCTGATTTGGTTTTCGTTGTTTAAGCATCATAGCAAACTTTCGCGTTGTAAGGGAAAAACTAGCTTGCGTTTGATAGGTTTTATAGCATTTAAGAAAAATGTCACAATAATATTTTCAAAAGATTTTAATTTTAAAAATCTGAGTTTTTGTCTTCTATATTATTTATAAATCATTCTCTAAGTGCTATTCCGTATGCATAAGTGACATAGCATAAAATTCTTTAATATCTCCATAGGTGATCTACAAATAAAATTAAGTTGGTAGTTAATTAGGATAGCCATAGGTGTGGCGATCATTACGCACATTATATGCGTCAGGAAAATATTTGCAATAAAGAGAGTCGCCTAACATAAATTACATTATTTTCCTTCTTTAACACAGGAGCTGCTCTTAAGGGAAAGAATTTGCTTTCTCTGAGAGCAAATTCTTACCTTTAAGAGCAGCCTCTATTTTGGAAGCGATACAAGCGAGACTGTTTTCTAAATATGTCCTGGGTGAGCATAAAAATAATTCCATTTTGGCTACGCCACTAAATTTAATGTATTATTAATTTTCATCAAAACATATAGTCTAGGTACTCAAAATGTCTCTCCGTACTTTACTTCTGTGTGACATTTTTTTTCTGTTCATTTGAAACCACTGACATTGTTTGAATTTAATAGAAATAGAATATTGCTCAGCTATGGAGTAAGAGGAGTTGCGTCATTGCTCGTCATATTATTGCTCATAAACAGACCCAACAAACTCGAATCTATTCTTTGGTCAGCGATGGTCTAGGAGGTGTTGCATTACTGCTCGTCAGAATATTGCTCAAAAAGAAACCCAATGAACACAAATCTATTCTTTGCATTTACAGTCGACTCTCGTCTTTTCGAATTCCAAGGCACTCTCTGAAACTTCGAGATATCCGTACCTTGAAATACAAGAGTTGCAGAAGTGAGGAAAACAATAAATCGAACAACCACATTTAACAAATGAATATGTAATTTGACTCCTGAAGTTAGAGATATATTGAAAATCTTGTGGAAAAGAGGAGAAATTGCTCCCTAGGAGCAATTTCTCCTCTTTTTCACAATATTTTGTTACCTGTTCTTAGATTTCCATGTTAGAACAGGGACCAGAATTTCACTTGGAGATAAGCTCTTATTTTAGATAAGCGAGGTCGAGATAACGAGAGTCGACTGTATTTAATGTGTTTTGCTTCCTTAGGATTGCTCTTTTCAGAACTTATCTTCTCTACAGCTATCAAGTATTGTGTGGAGCCCGCACAATGGCTCTCCTTATCACGAGTTAGGGTACTTTATAGTTTCTGGACATTTAGATTGTCACTGAGGGTTAATCATGGCACAGTTCAGGAAACAAATAGCGATAATTTAGGGAAATTTTGTCGATTGTCTACACAATGATTGTATGTTGAGTGTACTCATTAGAATCGCCTCGATGAGGCGATTCTAATGAGTACACACACCATACAATTCCATGAAAAAATAAGAAAAAATCAAAAATAGTTGTTTTCTTGAGCTATTGGAAGAATTTTGTTGGGACTGAAAAAAAGCGTTCGAATCATCCATGGTAAACGAGCCATCCGTGTTCGAACCACTGAGGTTATACTGTAAACAAATGTGCAATGAGGTTATTCAATAAGCTTATTTGGATTTATTTGAAAATAGAATGTCTAAGCCATGGACGGTGATTTGAGCATGGTTTCACGTGGCATTATGCTCACCACAAGATTTAATAGGATCTAACTCTAACTGAAATGCCCTTGAGTGTAGTGAATACATACACGTGCAATTGCTGAAATGGCAAAGGTTTCTTGACCATTCTTGATCTTGATAGGTTCAGCCAACTCTGCCTTTTCAGTGAACCTCATTTATTTACGCAAACAGTGTAGATCCAGATCAGTTGGCTTCTGAAGAAGCCAACTGATCTGGGTCTGCACTGTTTGCCATTTAGTGTGTGAATGTGTGTCAACAATCTTGATCAAGTAATCCAGTACGGGAGCTGTTTCCTGTCCACCATATAACGCCAGCTGTAGATAAGGTATATACATTCAGATTCTACAAGGAGTAGCCCTTGAGAGCAGCCGAGGCTGCAATTTTGTTTGATGTGAGCTAGGTCAAGCAAAAATATGCCTTTGAGGCATGACGGACAACAAAGACCCAGATCAGAACGCGCATCCGCGCAATCTGATCAAGGCATTTTCTGTCTGTTGCCAGAATAATTGGATATAATAGAATGTATCCATGGAGAGCAAAGGCCCCGATGAGGCATTGAGAGTGCGCGGGATGATTTGACTCCGCACATTTTGCGCATGCTCGAAGATATTTTTTCGCTTCACACGACCCATATGTTTATGGTTTCCAAAAGACATTTCTTTGCAGAAAAAAGACAAAAAAAAAAAAAAAAAAAAAAAAAAAAAAAAAAAAAACAACTTATTTATTGAGTACCTTCAGCATTTTTATTTCTTTAAACTATAACCTAACTCACCACAATATGAACCGCATAGGAAAAGAAACTTTATTTGAAATGCAAGCACCAAAAGCCCAGATCAGCATTTGTATCCGCCTGATCAAGACGGCATGGGCTTCCACTTACATAGTCGGACCTCTTTTTGACCATGGAAATTCGTTCGAGACATAAGTAGTTCGAGCCACTGAGGGTTAATCATGGCACCAGTTCAGGAAACAAATAGCGATAATTTAGGGAAATTTTGTCGATTGTCCACACAATGATTGTATGTTGAGTGTACTCATTAGAATCGCCTCGATGAGGCGATTCTAATGAAAACACACACCATACAATTCCATGATAAAGTAAGAAAAAATCCAAAATAGTTGTTTTCTTGAGCTATTGGAAGAATTTTGTAGGGACTGAAAAAAGAGTTCGAATCACCCACGGTAAACGAGCCATCCGTGTTAGAGCCATTGAGGTTAAACTGTAAACAAATGTACAATAAGGTTATTGCATATAGTGTATACTAAGTGCATATAAAATGGAAGACTATTGAGGAAAGTCCACAAAGAGATGCGCGCAAAACGCTTGCTAAGAGAAAATGAAAAGCAAAACATAAGAACCCACCTTACAGAACATATATTGAGGAGCCATCCTCGCAGAACATATAGTTAAACAAATAGGTCAAGAACTATATTCTAATAAAATCAATACGCCAAGGTGTCCGTTTTCATTAGGCGAAATCGTTTGGTGGGGGACTTTGGGAGGGTGTATTCTACATATACCTCTTTTACGTTACGGCTGTAGCATATACACTGACGAACATTGACGCCTCAGATCATGCTGCGTAGGTGCACACTCTGATCTGGGCCTTCCGACTCTGCAAATAATATAAGACCTTCTGCATGGGAAAAGAGCCATCATAGCATATGTGAACAGCAAAGGTCATCACGAAAACACAACTATTTAATTCAGACCCACCTTAAACCCAACTTTTATATAGTAAAACTGGGTTTCACAGGGGTATACATTATTTTTCTTATTTCTGCTCAAAAACATAGATTATGGGTACTCGTTAGAACCGCCTCGTCGAGGCGTTCTAACGAGTACCCACAATCTATGTTTTGAGCAGAGATATGATTTAGAAATTTTATCTGAAAACTTTAATATTTTTTGTGGTGAAAGTGTCAATATATTTGAATAGGAGTGTTTTCGTAATGTCAGGTGAACATGCGTATCCGCGCAGACTCGCCAGAATCACTGCTGCTTGTTCATGTAAGCGGTGAGCCAAGGTGAAACTTCAGTCAGTTAGCTGGATTTGTGGTCTTGCTAATGGGCAGGGCATGCGCACTGAAAGCTGGATTCGACGGAGAGTCCAAAAGGCTTTTTTGTTCTCGCACAACGGCTCTAGTTCTCTTCCTTGTGAATGACTCGCACCTGAAGCCTTGGTTGCAAAGTGATTCAGTGTCATGGATGAAATTTAGATAAAATAAGTGTTCATAGTGCGCACAATTTATTTGCTTTATGCTAAGTATGGTTATAAACTAAGTCACAAATATCATCATTGTTTTGTACATTTCTAGGATTCTGATCATGATTTACATGTGAGTTGCTCACTGCAACAAGCTAAATAATGTTAATTCATATATATATACAATGTATATATTCATGTGACCGTCTCTGTTACAAATAAACTATATGTCTAACTTGTATGTGTATTTTCTTTTCAGTTTTCAGTCCAGTGTCAAGGAATGTTGACAATTTAATCAATCCATTGTGTATTTTTTAAATAATGTAGTGTATGCAGTTTCAACTCCTTCTACGAAAAGAGATTCTAAAAGTCATGAGTCTCGAGGAGAATGAACATATCATTACGAAAACATGCCTATTCAAATATACTAAACATTTTGCCACCAAAAAACTGAAAATTTTCAGATAAAAAATCTCTGATTTTTTCATATTTCTGCTCAAAACATAGATTGTGGGTACTCGTTAGAACCGCCTCGACGAGGTGGTTCTAACGAGTACCCACAATGTATGTTTTTAGCAGAAATAATAAAAATAATGTATACCCCTGTAAACCCCAGTTTTACTATATAAAAGTGGGGTTTAAGGGGGTCGTCTTTTTATAGGCATGTTTTCGTGATGTTGCTCTCAAAAATAACTCCTTCCCTTTATTTTAGAATCACAAAAGTAAAATCAGCTTAAATGTATTTTTGTTGTCCAAGCTAGGTAGTTTCGGTCAATTAGGCTTCATCAGTGACCACGTTTAAAACAAAAACAAAAAAAAAAAAAAAAAACTTGAAAGACAAGCATGATGTTGAAAATTTCATCAAAATGAATATTAAGAAAAATGCAAGCATGAGTGCATTCTTTGTTCTTATTTTTGCATATGAGCCAACGCACGACAAAACCTACAATAAGACCTGGGCGGCCAGCGAAGAATAAGATCAGCCTGCGGTTTCGCGCATTCTGATCACTATCTTCGCTGGTCGCATGTGCCTTCTACAGCCTCATGGTTATCCAAAGAGGAGTGAACAGGAATCCTTTCCATACTGAGTTGATGTACAGGCTGATCTGTGTCTTTGCTGGTCTCACAGGTCTAATTGTACGTTTTGTCGTGTACTGGCTCATATGCTAAAACAAGAACAAACAAAGTACACATGTAACTACCTGGTAAAGTTAACCTTTGTTACAACGATATTTGTTCCCAAAGATGTTGCCTTTAAAATGAGTTTGCTGTTGTAAAGAATCCTAAATGGACGGAATGATATGTAAGAAAGATCTTGTTTTATTTTTATTTCCTCATAGAACATATGTTTTGGATATTTGTGTTAATCGCCTCAGTGTGAGGCGATTCTAACAAATATCCAAAACATATAATGCTTGAAGGTTTAAAGCAGTATATTTGCATAATTTCAAAAAAAAAAAAAAAAATGCACCTCCTGAGCGAAAGGTATTACGAAAACACTCCTATTCAAATATATATAAAATTTCACCTCCAAAAACTGAAAGTTTTCAGATACAAAAACTCCGATATTTTTCATATTTCTGCGCAAAACATAGATTGTGGGTACTCGCTAGAACCGCCTCGGCGAGGCGGTTCTTACGAATACCCACAATCTATGTTTTGAGCAGAAATATGAAAAATAATGTATACCCCTGTAAACCCCAGTTTTACTATATAAAAGTGGGGTTTAAGGGGGTCAAATTTATATAGGCATGTTTTCGTGATGGACATTCAAATCTGTCATAATAACAAATTTTGAGGTTGTATCGAGTGTCGGCAAAAAGAGGGTTTACTGTATTGC
The DNA here is from genome assembly GCA_964016985.1 of Anodontia alba. Classification (NCBI taxonomy): domain Eukaryota; kingdom Metazoa; phylum Mollusca; class Bivalvia; order Lucinida; family Lucinidae; genus Anodontia; species Anodontia alba. The sequence goes on from OZ024829.1 coordinate 24,439,643, forward strand.
TAAATGAGCCGCGCCAAGCGAAAAATGTGTAATTTTTTTTCCATTTTCCATAAAATGATACCCTTTGTATACTCACTAGAAGCGCCTCAAATGAGTACCAACAAGGTATCTTTCCATGAAGAAATGTGACAAAAAAAAAGTCATCACGAAAACATGCCTATATAATTTTGACCCCCATAAACCCCACTTTTATACAGTAAACCTGGGGTTTACAGGGGTATACATTATTTTTCTTATTTCTGCTCAAAACATAGATTGTAGGTACTCGCAGAGGCGGTTCTAACGAGTACCCACAATCTATGTTTTGAGCAGAAATATGAAAACATATCAGAGTTTTTTTTATCTGAAAACTTTCCGTTTTTGGAGGTGAAATTTTCTATATATTTGAATAGGCGTGTTTTCGTAATGAAAAAAGAATGTTTAAAACAAGTTGGCTTATAAAACGTTTTGATAACCCTTGTATGATGGGCGTGACTTGGACAAAACTCACTCAGTCCTACGAAAACCCAGATGTCCATTGTCAGGAAATGTTTGTGATAATAAAGAAGCTAGAAATACCCTTTTCGACCAAAGTACCGCACATACCCATATATGCGCACGGTCAAGTATTTTCGTGTGCTTCATATTGCAGTCCGTGTAATATTATCTACTTATTTATTACAGCATATGTTTTGAGAACCCATTTAAATGATATCGACTTATCACTTGTCTATGCAATTAGAGTCAGTTCCCACAACATATGCTTCTATAAACTTGTCGATGTAATTCAAATGAGTACCCACAATGTATGCTTACAAGTCAGAACACATATCACATAAACATCATTACATATGCCTACGAGAAAGTCCTATATGCTCATATTCCTTTAAATTTTGCCTTTATTTAGGAACTATTTTATTACATTATTTTCCAGTAATTTTGAAAAACGTAAGCACACAGTGCGGTAATTAGGTCAAATACGGTACGTGTTTATGACCAAGTAGTACATATTTTGCATTTGTTAACGTAATAAGAATCATATTAACCTCCGCAATCCTGTAGTCGGATCAGTCTTTATTATCCGCCTAAAGAAGTTTTAAGTCTTAAAATATCTCCAGAACGCCCAGCGGAAGAAAAACAGTCATTTTAGAATCGCGGATTATTCTGAGCCATCTGTGTCGTCTCTGTCATAATGTACATTTTCGCATGTTGCGGCCTAAACGTTGCCCAAAATTTACAGATGAAGTCGTCTATGATATAAGCAGTAAATGATGTATTGTGGTCGAATTCTCTGCTAATCTCTTTACTTGCACGGTGAGTAGGTTCAGACTTAGAGGGTAGTAGTCAAACCCATCGTGGTACAATCGATTAAAACCACTGTCCTTTCGACGTTACTCGGAAAGATGTATTTTGCTTGGCGTTATATTGTAAATGAAACTATTTTGTTCTGATTGACCATATCTTAACAGAAACCATTTTTTTTCTGTTGCTGTGCTTTGTTTTGAAATATATACCATAAACTTAAATTTATGGCCAAAAATTGGTCTGACTTATGCAATTTCTATAGTTACGTGATTTTCTGGAATTTTTGTCTAAGAAAGTTTCTTTTCTTTGTGAAATGAATTATTGATGTTTTCCAACGATATTGTGAAAATTTCAGATAAATTAAAGAAGCAAACTTGTTGAAAATCTGCCTCCAATTACTTACTCTATATATTTTTGCATAATAAGCATTCATTTTTACTGTGGGATCAAAAAAAATGATTTAAAAAAAAAAAAAAAAAAACGCGACTAGAATAAAACTTTTTTGCATAGGTAGTTATGACAAATGGTTTGCATTAAATCGTGACAAAAGTTCGCAAATTTAACTTCTGTGTAAAACGCCAAGCAAAAAAAAAAAAAAAAAAAAAAAAAAAAAAAAAACAACAACAACAAAGACTTAAAGATGTCGAAAAGACACTACTTCAGCCAGCCTCGGTGACTCAGTTGCATTCGCGTCCGACTGGTGATTACAGGAGGTTGCGGGTTCGACACCCGCCGGGTCGGCAACATTCTTTCGTCGAGATTGATCATGAAATACTTTCTACGGTCATTTATTCCCTTCCGCTGAGTCAAGAAGGGCAGTTGTCAGTTTCTGGCGAAAGAATGTGCACGATACTGTTAACCGCTTAAAGGACTAAGCCTGTCCAGTAGAAGGTAAAGTGACCGCGCTTGACATGACCCCATTGGGTTGACTGGGCCGTAAAACCTAAACACAAATCAAACCTCGCAGTAGCTGTTTTTGCTGATCGTTCCTCTGTAGCAGTTCTTCTTGCATCCATCTCTGCCGTTGTATCTGATCATTGTGTGCTAATCGTCTCCCCTTTTTCCGTTGTCGGGAAGGCTATGCTTCGTGACTGCTTCGTGATTGTGGCCTGGTATTTTCTAGGTTATTATCTAGGTTTATATATTCTGAATACAAAATAATCTCATTGGCTTGAACGTCTTTTTGTTCTAGACGTGAGTAGTACGAGCCACTGAGGGTTAATTATAACGCCAGGTCAAGAGGCAAATGGATACTATTTAGGAATATCTTTTCAATCAGCTATATAACAATGGTATGCTGTGTGTACTCATTAGAATCGCCTCGATAAGGCAATTCTAATGATTACACACACCATACATTTCAAGATAAAATAAGAATATTTCCCTGAAATATCCATAAATGTTTGTTTTCTTGGGCCATCAAGATTTTTTTCCCAGGGACTCAAAAACGGGTTCGAATTAACCAAGGTAAAGGAGCTATCGTGTTCGAGTCATTGAGGTTTTACTGTATTATAATACATTTCTACGACATTCCGTCGACAAAATCAATATCTAGTGGTCTGAATTCCTTGTTTGCGTCGTGTTAAAAGATACCATATTTATCCTAAGTATTTGGACATCTTAACTCTATTCCATACTTGTCCAAAACATTGAATAAGTATTTGTTTTTCCTGCCTGGTGATATGTCTAAAATTACTAGATGAGTGGCTAACAATGCAGACCTTGATCATACGCCGTTCTGTGGCATCTGATCAGGATCTACACTGTTTACTCATGCCTGATTGTCCGAATACTTAGGGTAAGTACGTTACTGGATTTTTTTTTTTTTTTACAAATCTAATTTGACATTTATTGGAAAGTTTTATCTCCAAGAGCACTGAGCCAGTTCGTTTTAGATAAACTGTAAAAAATGATAAAATAGTGAAGCTAAATCGAAATATGGGTTACGTGTTAAGAGAATTGTCAGTGAAACGCAGTCAGTATTAATACGAAGATTGGTTATGTTTCAATGAACCTCATCCGATCCAGTTCCAGTGAACTGCTGCTACAAATTAAATAATACTTCGCAAGATTCCTGGCTCGCACGAACAACGTTCAGTGTCGGTTCCCTCCTTTTGTAATGATCAGAGTTTCTTTTGTGTGTTTGTGTGTTTCGACTTTGTTAACGCGGAATATTTTACGTATTAATATAAATATAAATTCTAACTTTTGAAAAGGTCGGTCAGGCTTCCAGACCAAATTAGGCCTAGATTAAAATAGAATAATAGAGCTTCCAAATGAATTTGTGATCTAAGCAGGTACTGTTAAGTGCTTCTTTACCCCGACCATGCGCACACACACACACACAAAACATAAACATGACCATGGATAGGCAACCCCGACCACAGACATTGATAGTAAGGCACAATCCATCTGAAATATATTGAGGAGGAAACCGTCATTTAGTCTAAGGACCGACCAACAGTCGTGCGATTAAAGAGGGGATCAAGATTGACAATAATTCAGAGCAGACTCGTTCATTCGGAACTCAGTGTTGTATATCCATGACGATGTTAGAATGATTTTACATTTCCACCAACTGCTGTATAGTATAGTGTCTCAGGTCAATGACACTGGGCACAAAATCGCTAAAAGTACAAACACAGCCTACGATGAAACATAAACAATTTAACACAAAACTATCTATCTATCAAAACTATTTCACACTGAATGGTATGGTAGATAGTATGAAATAGACACAATCAGATGACATCACTGCAGCTTATGTTGTCTGATAACTACAGTGAAACATATTGTGTAAGACAAGCGAGGCAAAATATGTGTTTTTTAAAGAATTGCTGTATTGCTAAAATGCGTGCATCACAGTGCTGGAACTTATGTGCAACAAAATGTAACCTGGTATTGAAATATGAGGTTAAATATGTCTTTATTACCATTCTAGTTTCTTTTTTTTTTCTTCTTTTTGTGGATATGGATGACTGTGATTATGGCTTTTGTTTCGGTAATCTTCACTACCTGCGTGTTCAATAAATATTTGTCATTACTGGACTTAGCCTTATAGCACCTGCTTCAACCTCATGATGCCGAATTCATTTAATCTCCAAGCTAAAATCATATACAGTCAAACCTCGTTATCTCGAACTCGCTTATCTCGAATAACCGCTTATCTCGAAGTGATAATCTGGTCCCTGTTTTAACACAGAGGTCTACCAACAGTCAATAAAATATTGTGAAAAAGAGGAGAAATTGCTCCTTAGGAGCAATTTCTCCTCTTTTCCACAATATTTTCAATATATCTCTAACTTAGGAGTCAAATTACGTATTCATTCTGTTAAAGGTGGTTGTTCGATTAATTGTTTTTTCCTCAGTTCCGTAAATCTGATATGTCGAACTACGGATATCTCGAAGTGTTTCATAGAGTCCCTTGGAGTTCGAGATAACGAGAGTCGACTGTATATTGTTCTGCAATATCATGGCGGTATCGTGCGGTAAGCTAATAAATGACGTACTCTCTGTTGACTTATGTTTTAGTTTGTAACAGACACTTGAATACCATATAGTACTGTCAGTTTAAGAATATGAGGTCGTTATCTGGTCAGATAAACAAACACTATATAAAAGAGGTAAAATATTTATTTAACTCTTGAAACAAGACTGTTATGGAAATGAATCTCCAAGTGTTTTTACTTTAATGAGTATGTCCCTTGCTCCCGAGGATCATTCCTTTTAGAATTTAAAGAAGCACAAAAGCCATGCTTTATAAATACTTTATCGTGTAGTGTCAATAAATAGCCTACTTCAGATAATGGTCTGCATAATGTCTTATGTCTCTTGTGTAAATGAGATCTGTACAAGAATATTTGCAATAAATAGCCATCGTCAATGCCTTACTTGAGTCTTAAAGGTTTCTTGGCGTGTTCATTGATCTCAAAGGCATTCTTTTTAGAATCCATAATGCTCGAACAGCCGAAATAAACATTAACATTGTCAATTACATTCTACTTTTACGTAATACTATTACTTATAGTAAAATAATCATACGGTACACGGACGTGTGATCCTGAGTTTTGCGTTTGATTGTAATGAGTCCGAGTTCAAAATACTATTATCATATTTCGGAAAATCATTAAGCCGACATACACAAGGAATTAGTTCAGACAGACAGACATGGACCTAAAATAAATGGGGTGTAATCAGGCGTTCCTGGAAAAAAGCATGCTTTACCCTCCATGCCTATCAGCCTGGACAGAGATTTAGAAAACTACGGAAATGGTAGGTAATGGTCGAGGTCTAGAAAGTATATTTTATTTAACTCTATTGTAGCTGGTGTTGTGCCGTGTGTCGGCCGTAAAAAGTCTTCCCGTACATCTTCATAGTGCAGATTATATTTTATTTCCTTTGGGATCATTGAGCCCATCTTGGTTATTTTGAAAATCGAATACCGCTTAAGCCGGCGCTAGGAGGCGTATGCTGCCTCACAAACTACAGTGTTGCATATGAAGAGACTCAATTAAACCGAGGCTCCGACTTTCTTTGATTTTTGTGTTCTTTGTTTCCACAGGCAATCATTTTTTACTTATTTTACTGTACTGTAGCTGGTGTTTTGCCGTGTGGTGGCCCTAAAAAGTCTCCCCGTACAACATCATAGTGCAGGTTATGTTTTATTTCCTTTGGGATCTCTGTGCCCATTCTGGTTATTTTGAGAATCGAATACCACTTAAGCCGGCGCTAGAGAAAGTATGCAGCCTCGCAAACTACAGTGTTGCATATTAAGAGACTCAATCAAACCGAGTTTCCGATTTTTATGATTTTGTGTGTTTTTTGTTTCCAAAGGCAATCATTTTTTTTTTAACTTTTATTGGATGTGGCAAATATATCATACATAAGTATGAAAACAGCCAGGGATTGACCAGTTCAAGATGCCTTCCAAAGAACTTCTTACGTGTTGACACAAGTTTAGTTCTTAGATATTGCAGTGTTGCAACGCAGATGTTAAATTTATTGACTTGTTTATCGAATTGGTAATTTCAAGTTTCATTTTACGTAAATGATCGTTCGTTCTTCAAACATATTATATCGAAACACATCTTTGTGTGACTGCATATTGTTTAGAATAGGCAACACACCGAATAAGACAATAAAGCATATATATCCTGGTCATAAAATTATCAAATTTGTTGCGCTCTTTAATTTTGCATTGTACCCGAAACATAGCTCTGTGGACGGGTCGCTAAATTTGAAACATTGAACTTTCTTTCATTGTTTCCTCCCATAATAACCTACAGGAAAGAAATAATGCATAATCTTGATGCGTGCCAAGACGGATTTTAAATCGACTATTTCAATGCAAAGAAGTTCCTCTTCGCTGTTATATTCTTTCTTCCTTTTTTTTTTTTTTTTTTGTTTTATAAGTATTGGGTTGCATTATTCGTTGTTTTGGAAGGGTTGTGGTCTTCGAATGACAAATGAGCACATTGTCTGTAAGATATAGAATGTGTACCTCGAACAACTGTGATCAAATGACAGGGCCATAAACCTGATAGTTAAAAAGGATCACTCCAAAGTAAATGAACCATGAAATATAGGTCAAGGTCAAATATTGACGTGACTGCGGTCGCTCTTCTACAGATGCACCAGTGCTACGATCGTCATTGCCTTAAGCATAATAGTTAATGAGACAGTGATCCAATCCGATGAACCGAACAACATATTACTATTGCTATTGCTATCCTGTATATCATTGCATGTTGTCACTTGTATATATGCTCATGGGCCGTATGGCTTATTCCATTAATAAACTTCTATAAACTTCTATATTAAATCAATGTCAGATATAACAAAATGACTAGTTTCCATTCCGGTTTTGCAAATAGGCCCAATTATCAAGTCCTAAACTTATACAGTAACTCAGAAGTAACCTAAGAGAGTTAAATGTGAAATATATACATTCTGAAAACACGCCTATTCAAATATATAGAAAATTTCACCTCCAAAAACTGAAAATTTTCAGATAAAAAGCTATGATATTTTTCACATTTCTGCTCAAAACATAGAATGTGGGTACTCGTTAGAACAGCCTCGCCGAGGCGGTTCTAACGAGTACCCACAATCTATGTTTTTGAGCAGAAATAAGAAAAAATAAAGTATACCCCTGTAAACCCCAGTTTTACTATATAAAAGTGGGGTTTCAGGGGGTCAATATTATATAGGCCTGTTTTCGTGATGATAAAATCAAATATAATATTGCTATAATTGCCCTAATTTAATCAGCTAAGTTTTACTATCATAGATTGTATGAAACCAACGTCAGTAAACAATAAAATATTTGTCATGGTAAAATGATGGCAAAAGCTACAGATGCGCTCTAGTACACGCAGTTTAGTTTAAATACAGAATTCCTAACCCATATAGTTTCAGAGAAAAATACTTAACGTTTCGCAGTGAACATAGAGATTATTAATTCAGGGAACTGTGTAAAAGAGGTCAATGCTATATACAGCTAGCGGGTTTTGTCTGCACTCCCCAAGATCAAGCTGAGTGTGTTCCACGTACAAAGTCCTAGTTCTTATAGCTAAAGAAAAAAAGCAGAGCAAAACGCACATGTTCAACATAAGATAACATGTTCAGTGAAGCTTACTGAAAATAGATTTCAGCTCGCTCCTTCATCCTTGTGTCGAGTCCCAAGCACATACATTTCAGCAAAAAAATGGACTAACTGAGCATCACTGACTAACTAAATTAAACTAACAGAGTCCAGGGATCTTCAAATGTCTCAAGACGTTGTTTCTGTTGAGTCCTCATCTTTGCTTCATTAAATACTTTGTCTGTGATTTATCTGTTGCCCGTAGTGATTCATGTATGAGTTAGAGGACCTCAACATGGACCGAAAAACTATATATTTTAACACTATGGAAGCTGAGGGCTCGGGTTTTCATCCCGCAAAACTAGCTTAAGCCCCTAGCAATTAATTATTGTTGTTCCAAGGCGGTACTTTCATTGTGATACTTTTTGTTAAGTGTTATGTAGTGTTTCACTTTCTACATATGTATATGTTTCTGTTAACAATTATGTAAGTTGATTATATATTTAGTTAGGTTTTCGTAACAGAGTCCCCAACTTTTCGGGAAATTGTCAACTCTGCTTGCCATCTGTTCATTTTGTCGCTGCTTAATTGTAATTGTCTGTCTTTTCCTTTGGTGTAGGGGGCCTGATGTGGCTCTTATTTTACCAGTTCCTGAGTACTCTTATTGACTCTACTTTACCATGGTCTGTGATTCATCAGTCGATAGTCATGGTCAAAAAATAATGACATACTTGCTCTTGATGCATCTGCAGTGCAAACACTAAGACCCTTACCGTATTTAAACTAACCTAAGATCACGGGATGTGCATATATACACTTACATACTTAACAATCGAGCTCATATAAACTGTCATTATCCGCTAAAAAACATTAGCCACAGATATCAATGAAAGGGTGCCCTATAAACCGGAATAAAAATAGGCAGCCCCTACGAAGCATAGTCTGTCTTGACATCACCCTTTATACTAAACCAACCTAAAAATCTATACGTAATTGTTGGCTTCGAGTAGTGATTTCCTAACTGTTCAGTTTTAAACGCAGACTACTACATCGATATACTTTCTCAACACTATAATGAAAGTGAGCCCGAGTAAGGCATAAATAAAATAAAATAAATATGGGGATAAAAGGCTAAAATGAGTGTCCTTTAAAATCCATGAACAAATTAATAAGGTGTAAAGAGAATCATACCATATGGTTTCGGCTAATCAAGCCTCGCCAGTGACCCTTTGTTATGATCCGACAGGAAAGCCGGGTTTAAAATAGAAAGGAATGCAATGATCAGGAAAATTCAGGTAAAATTTATAAGGAAGAGTCACTTAAAAAAAAAAAAAAAAAAAAAAAAAAAAAAAACACAAAAAACTGCTTTATTTCAAATGAGTCCAAAAAGGCCACACTCTTAATCCTAAAACAGTTCCAGCTTCGCATAATTCTTCGTAGGGGTGCTTAAACCTACCAGTGTATAGAAGCGATGTTTTAATTTTATTCTCAACAGTGTGACGGAACAAAGATGGTGGCTCGACTACACACTGAAAATCAGTAAGGCCCAGTTGTCCAAAACTAACGATGTCGTTACCGTAGTTAACGTATTGTTTAAACTTTGATCAATAAATATGACATACACGCTAATAGTTTTGTTGAAAAATGTTAGTAGCTTTGCAAAAGCTACTCACATTTCTTTAGCAAAAATACATGTGAATTAGATATTGTATTTACTAGAACAGAACATTTGACCACTATCGAGCTCGTTAAGCTAACGACGCCGTGAACAATTGGGCCCAGATCAAATGAAAACATTACGAAAACAAGCCTATTCAAATATATGGAAAATTTCACCTCCAAAAAAACTAAAAAAAATTCAGATAAAAACTCTGATATTTTTCATATTTCTGCTCAAAACGGCGAGGCGGTTCTAACGAGTACCCACAATCTTTGTTTTATGCAAAAATAAGAAAAATAAAGTATTCCCCTGTAAACCCCAGTTTTACTATATAAAAGTGGGGTTTAAGGGGGTCAAAATTATATAGGCATTTTTTCGTGATGATTAGTAAAGAAGATGCTGATGAAGAGCCACAATCACAGAAAACAGTGAATCTATCCATCTGATTGTCTTTCCGCCAATACCATAACCAAATAATTTGCCTTTAAGTAGTTTATGAGGGTTTGTGTCAAATGTCCAGAATAAACGTGTCAACCTGTCCTCATTTGTCCAAGATTTTACCTAATCATTTATATCAGTGGTCAGCTGAGTTTCATAACTGTGTCTTTTCCTAAATGCATGTTGCCTGTCTCACAACAGTTGTTATTCACGCAAGTGAGCCATGGTATTTGAGCATACAATCTGTTCAAGCAGCTTAAATTGCACGCATGTCAGGCATGACAAGCGGTAATTACCAGCATGAGTTTTATACCCTTTCTTAAAGAGGTAACAGCTGTTATTAAGAAGCCATTCTTTTGGGATTTTACCAGTATCAAAAGATTGCTGAAACAAATGCGCAAATACTGGACCTAGTTCATTTGCCCGTTCCTTTAAATCTCTAGGATTAAATTTATCAGGTACTAAATCTTTTGAGGTATTCAAACCCTTAAGTAATGTGACTCCCTCCGACGACACACAATGTTATTCGTGAAAGAGGCCGAGCTTTCAATTAACGGAACCTCTTTATACCAAGTTTTATTGAACATATCATAGAATTGACCAATTAGTTCCTCTATTCTTTCAGAGTCTGATTCTGCAACTCCATGTAGTCCCCTTTTTAAGGGATGGAATACCTTGCCTGTCTGTCTGATCTTTGATGTATCTGTAGTATGGAAAGGAGGGCAATGATCAGGAATTGATACAATTACCTAACATCTTCCGTCCAATACATCAAAGGGAAGAAAGGGCGCATTTAAAGCAACGACACCACAATTAAAACACTACAGAGCAAAAAGGCAAAGAGACAGTTTCTTTTCTAAAAACTGGCCAAGCAGCTATTCAAAATAAAAAAAAAATCACCAGGACATACATGCAAAGACACACAATGACAAAGAAAAGTAAACCACAACAGAAGCACCGCATTTTAACGGCCAGTAAAGACGTTGCTGGGAGTTGGGGGCGGTGGGGTGGGGGGTCGGGGATTGGGGGAGACTTACATCGATTTTACGTTGCCACAACCCTCGCCCTTAGTTATGTCGTTTCGTTGTATACACAAGTCTCTGGAATTTTCTTTACAACACCTACCAAGTTATTTACATACAAATGTATGCTGTTTTTAATGTCAGCCTTGATTCCCGGTCTCGAAGCTTCAAATTCTGTCCGAAGTTTACCGTTACATGTCTTCTTTGCTTCAGCATGGATTTTTATTCTTTCTGTTGATATTTTGCTTATCTCTAGAGAGATCAAAGGAATCGAAGGATCAAAGGAATGGAAGAGACAGACCTACTAGTTTTATTGCATATTCTTATCAGCTGAATCTTAAATGAGTGAATTTATCAAATTAATGCTCTCTTGCACTGACCGAGCATCAGTGTGGCCGGTGAAGTATTTATCCTTTCCAAATCGTAGCGCATCCTTCCTCATAGTTTCAAAGAAATTGTCTGGCTTGAAAGGCTTAGCAAATCGGCTATCATGCTGAGATATGAATACACCTTCTTCAGAGTTGTTTTCTTTTTTATAGGTGAAATGAAGGTTGTTAAAATCCTGTCAAGATCGATAAGTTTGTCTAGAGAGTGACTATCCCAAAATTGACCAGGTAAAGAGGCAAGAATCGATATTTTTATATATATATACTACGAGTAGGGAAGTGTATTATTTGTTCCAATCCATGATCGTTACTCTAGTAATATTTGTCTTTCTGACTGACTCAGCATGATACCCGATTTGCTAAGCCTTTCAAGCCAGACAATTTCTATGAAGTTGAAATCACATTGAATATGGGTTGATTGAAGTTTTTTTTTTACCTCTATGCAGAAAACTATTTAATTGAATATGTTGTACAATCCACGTTTTGCAATTTTACAGCCTTTCTTTGTTATATAAGCAAACACACACAGAGAGAGAGAGAGAGAGAGAGAGAGAGAGAGAGAGAGAGAGAGAGAGAGAGAGATCTGATTCAGGGTAAGCATAGTTGATCCTCTCATGAGCAAAATGTCCTTGTCTCATAAGTAAACAATAAATAATCAGAACATGTCTATTCAAATATACTGAAAATGTTACCTCCAAAAAATGAAAAATTAATTCAAACCTAATATTCCGTATATTTCAGCTCAAAACATAGATTATGGTAACTCGTTAGAACCGCCTCTGCGAGGCAATTCTAATGCGTACCCACAATATTTGCTTTTGAGCAGAAGTAAGAAAACGTTAACGTACAGCCGTGTAAACCCAAGTTGTACTATATAAAAGTGGGGTTTGAGGGAGTCAAAATTATATAGTCATATAGTCATGTTTTCGTGATGATCCACTGAAACTATAAGTAAACAGAGAATGCAGTATTTGGAGTGCTTGAATGCATAGGATCTTTCAATTTTTTTTTTGGAACAAATTACGCGGAAAGAGAGTGCTTTCTGGAAAGACAAAGGTGTAAATAATTAAGCAAATTTACGCAGTCACATTAGTGTCTCCGATGTTTGGCAGAAGTTTCCATTGATATTTCTGTACTCGAACTGTAAAGGTCGTCGTCAGACTGCGTGGACGCATCGACTGTCCATGGATTCCCCTTGTGACTATCTGTAAGTTAATTATTGTGTGGTACGGCTCAAACAATTCCATACGAGCACTGTCTTTTTCGACTGTTGTTGCGTTACCTTTTTTACTTGTATCATTTTTCTTTGTAGAAACGTCAAGTGTACTATACTAGAAAGCTGTCTTTCATGCACTTCAATTAAATTTGTCTAGAATAAATACCACAGGGACGTCATTAAGGCAACTGTTCGTTTCACTATATCAGATTAGTGTACTGTCTAAAGTAGTTATGTTCGCACTGTTTCTTTCTTAGCATTTGATGGACACCTTACAGTTTCAAAGACTTGCTGTAAAACGTTTTTACTAACACAAAAAACAACTAAAGAAAGAACAATGGAGAAATATTGCTTTGCCTCCACTTTTGTATTTTTAATACATGTAAAGTATTTGTTTAAATTTAAATCTAAAAACGCAAAACCAAATGTAGAAATTAAATACCTATTTCAAGGTCACTATCTAATGCATTGTCAGTGAAGTACAGTCCAGTGAATAATAACAAGGGGGATTATATCCCTTAAGGAGTGAGATACTCTTTCAAAATTGATTCCGTCCCCTTCTCAGAAGGCGTATGATTAAGAAAAAAACGAATGCTCCGTTTTCATTACGAAATCACGCCTATTCAAATACATAGAAAATTTCATCTCCAAAATTTTATTTTTTCAGATAAAAACTCTTATAATTTTCATATTCCTGCTCGAAAAATAGATTATGGGTACTCGTTAGAACCGTTTCGGCGAGGCGGTTCTAACGAGTACCCACTATCTATGCTGTTAAGAAGAATTAAGAAACAAATAGTGTATATCCCTGTAAACCCCACTTTTTCTATATAAAATGGGGTTTAAGTGGGGGGGGGGGGGGTGGGGGAGGGGGGTCAACATAATATAGGTATGTTTTCGTCATGTTTGGTGCATATTGTCCATACAGAGTAGATCCCGTTTTAGAGAGGGTATTAGTGCACGGGAGAGTAAACAGGAAGTCACAAATTTAGTGCTATTACCTTTATTAAAATGGCGGATGATCAACCAAGTGTACCATGTCAAGTCCCCTTAAGGTCGGAGTTTTAATTCACATATTTACACCCAGCGTCCAGGAAAAGGTTCATTTACGAGCAAAACACACCCTGATCAGAGCCGCACAATACACCTAATCACTATATACTTTGTTTCCATTAGATACAGGAATCTCTGTATAATAAAACCAATACGAGACAGACCAGAAAAAAGGTAAGAGAAAAGTTCAGAGAGTGCCACAATCAGAAGATGCAGCCCACCCCAGACATCAAGAGGAAGAGCAAACAGACAAAACCAAAGAAGCGCAAATCGAGCAAAACGTACGAAACCACTTCAAATGGATAAAGACTTATCCAAAGAGCCTTCAAAAGCTAGTAAACGGTTCGCTTGGTATGTAAGTTCAGGTGACAAGGACATTGAACAGCTCCTAGTGGTAGAAAGAGGGAAATAAATCTAAACGACTGTATCGTGGTCTTCCCCATTATGAGAGGTTGACAAGTTTTGCTTTCAGAGGGGATTAATTCAACACAAAGGCCAATCGACATGGAATATCTGGATACCTATTTAATTCAGATATTCGGATTTCTAGGGTTTATTCGTAGTTCTATTAGTAAGCTCAATCGCCCGAGGGCGAGCCGGGATAATCAGATTGCGTCACCCTTAATATATCGTAGTTCTTTTACGTACTTCAGTTCGATAAAACCTTTAAGTTATTCAACTCGCAGGTGCAAAAGTTGGTTAGTAATTTTATCTCTGCCTGTTTCTATGGTTCAGTGAGTATGAGACAAGGCGGTATTCGTTTTTCCGTGAAATGTACGTTTAACATTAATCGGCATGCGGATTAGTGGACGCCTACAGCAAGAGAAATTTGGTATAGGTAAAACTAAACACAGACGTTAATCCTTTCATCCTTTAGTTTCTTAAGTGGACTCTTCCATCCTTAAACTTGGACATGTCTACTGATGCAAATCGGGATTTCAATCTAAAAATAAAGAAAAAAGAATAAAAGAAAGAATGGCAAACAGTTTAGATTCTGATGAGACGGCTCGTTTTTATTTTACACTATTTGCTAAGGTATCTATTTTGGTCTGCAGGACTGAAGGGGAAAGCTAAATGTTGAATTGAAAGCCTCAGGACAAATAAAACATGTTCACATCTTCCATTTTCCTTGCTCATACTGCCTTTTGGGAAATCTCGATTTATCACATAGTTGATTAAATCAACACGATGACTTCTCTCTGTTCTTACTACTGACGTAGGGCTGTTTTTTTTTTTTTTTTTTTTTTTTTTTTCGGCTTGTTGCCTACATTAAGGACCTTGGAGGATTAAATACATCGTTACGCAACCAAACTTACGTTCTGACATGTGCGGACTCAAATTAGACTGCGCATCCGCGCTTTCTTATTAGAGCCTTCGTTATCTGCATGAAGAAACTTTGCATATTTGGCTATCATATACATGTATGTGCCCAGAAAAGATTTTGTTTATTCTTCTCGAATGCGCAGGCTGATCTGAATCCTAGCTGGGCGCACATGTCCAAAGGTATGTTTTCTGATGTTGTGGACTTCGAAAGAATATGTACTAAGCAACGTATATTTTAATATCCTAAAATGACTATTTTCGAAGCGTTATTTAGAAGTTGGTGTATTTAGATTTTAATATATAAATATATACATGTAAACATAGAAAACAAAAATAAAAACTCAACTGTGATGAGGTACGGGGAGACTTTTACGGCCACTACTCGGCACTAAACACAAGCTCCAATGAAGTACAATAAAGTCTAAAAAATAACGAAAAGTTGCACTTGGTAACAAAGGCCATGTAATAGAACGAAAACTGGAGTATCGGTTTTATTGAGTCTCTTCATATGACAGAAATGTAGTTAGCGCTAGCTTAAGCGGAACGCGATTTTCCAAGATACCAAAGCTAGCTCAGTGATTCCAAGGAAAATCAAATCCTAAAACAAAAATGTGTATAATTATACTATATAACCTGCATTATATGAGATAAGTTGAATGGGTATATTACACAATTGCCCAGATCATTACGAAAACACGCCTATGCAAGTGTATAGAAAAAAATCACCTCTTAAAACTGGAAATTTTCAGATAAAAAACTCTGATATTTTTCATATTTCTGCTCAAAACATAGATTGTGGGTACTCGTTAGATCCGCCTCGGCGAGGCGGTTCTAACGAGTACCCACAATCCACGTTTTTAAGCAGAAACAAGAAAAATAATTAATACCCCTGTAAACCCCAGTTTTAATATATAAACGTGGGGTTTAAGGTGGTAAACATTATACAGGCGTGTTTTCGTGATGTAGAAAATTGTCTCAGAAGAGGACTAAAATAGAACTGTCTACTTCCACTGTCTGTTACAATGTCATTTATTTCATGATTGCAGTTTCCTCCAATATGTTATTTTGAGACAGACGCAATGTTAAAATTGCTTTGAAGACCCTGAATTTAAAGCATTAAGCACGCCTCTGCTACAAACAAGTAAACTATCTTTATGTGGAGCAATTATCGCAGCATGTATCCTGGAGCTTGCGTAGGATCCTGGGGGGATAATGGTAAGCAAAATAGAAAGAATGTAGAAGTAATTTTGGTTAATTGCAATTTTTAACGCAGCAAAGGTTTTTCGAGATTACGATAGGGTGTCAGTGTTCGATGTTAGATATCGACCTGTTAAAGGGCGTTTTCTTAAAGGGGAGAGGATACACATTATGCAAACGTGCCTATTCAAATATACTGAAAATTTTACCACCAAAAAATGAAAATTTTCAGATAAAAAATTCTGATATTTTTCATATTTCTGCTCAAAACATAGATTGTGGGTACTCGTTAGAACCGCCTTGCCAAGGCGGTTCTAACGAGTACCCACAATCTATGTTTTTGAGCAGAAATAAGAAGAATAATGAATAACCCTGTAAACCCCAGTTTTACTGTATAAAAGTGGGGTTTAAGGGGGTCGAAATTATATAGGTATGTTCTCGTGATGCTTGGTAGATTGTACACCATTTTTCGAAAAGGAGACAACTTTTGTGTCTTCCTGTTTGCCTTCGTGCAGACCAGGTTCCTTCTCAAAAGAGGTTTACTCTAAAAAGAAAGAATTTTACTTTTTGCACCCAAGAGGAGTAAATTCTTTCCTTTAAGAAGGGGGCAAAACAATCCAGATTTGCGCCCCGTGAAAGTGAATCAGTTTCCCTTATTTATTAACCCATTGAAGACTGAATTAACTCCACCACACTATACATTGGAAGATTCTAATTTCAACTGTAGGTATGTCAGGCTATGTGATTTAGATATTCCAAGAGAAAAAAAAACGGTTGAATAGTTGCAAACAGTAGAGCCCCTGATCAGATGCCGCGTTCTGGGTCTCCACTGTTTGCCAAATACATTTTAAGGGTCTCCAAACTACAATGAGTTAATTCGCTTCAACGAACACGACATAACACAAGTTTCATAACTGGAGATTAAACTGCCCAGAAAAGTGTGTGTACGAGTGTCAACTGATCGTCTCGACATGACTTAAACAGTGTTGACCGGGCCGTAAACTCCAACTCAAACAATTCGATATTTGCTCTATGGAAAATGGACATTATCCCATTATGTTTAGTTCCTTACTGCCCTGCGCTTGCGAAAGTCAGAAGAGAATTACTTTATTTTGTTCAGCAATCCGACTAAAAATGCATCATCACATAGTTTCGCTGCGGGTAGAATCAGTTAAGAAAAATCGTATGCGTGTTTTCTCTTATTATTCTTTCATCACTTTAAAAGACGTTGTTTGCTTGGCCTTTTTTTCGAAATGACAACATTGTTAGCAGTTGGCTTGAAAGGCAAAACTAGTAGACAAATAGAATACATAAATCTGTTTACTCTAAGACAAGACCTGTAGTCCCTGGAAATTAAACGACTTTTATATTACTAGTAATACCTGTCATGTTTCACAAAGGTTTAGGATGGAATTCGAAAAAAGGGAACCTCTCTTTTAAGAGGTATCATATACGAGTATGTTTTACCCTGTAGTTTACACATTACGAAAACACTCCTTTTCAAATATGTAGAAGATTTCACCTCCAAAATCTGAAAAAAGTTTCAGATAAAAAACTCTTAAATTTTTCATATTTCCGCTCAAAACATAGACTGTGGGTACTCGTTAGAACCGCCTCGGCGAGTCAGTTCTAACAAATACCCACAATCTATGTTTTGAGCAGATATAAGAAAAAAAATGTATTCCCCTGTAAACCCCAGTTTTTCTATATAAAAGTGGGGTTTAGTGGGGTCAAAATTATATAGGCATGTTTTCATGATGAATATCTTATCAGGAAACACTTGCCGTTTCTAGCAATACGGCCTATACTTACGGCTAAGCAATGGCATAAACTATTCAATTTCTAAAGCAAACTGATCTTATAAACGGTGTTTCTAAGAATATATATTTCTTACTTTTTTTCTTATGAGTAATTTTTCATAAAAAAAAATAGCAACAGTAATGTATGTAAAAATGTCAAAATAAAAACAAACGGCTCACTGAAAACATCCCTCCAAACTGTCTACCCTACAGAGTTTTGCATAACATCACGAAAACACACCTACATAATTTTGACCCCCTTAAACCCCACTTTTATATAGTAAAACTCTCTTTGTTTTCAAGTAAAAAAACACACGTTGATCGATTGCAGCAATAGTCATTACGGTGGCACAGCTACATGTATGTCAAATATATACTTCTTAGCCATACCTAATTTTTAACCAAATTTAGTGGCTGTCAAAACAAGGGACAATCATAGCGACAGGTAAGGAGGTAAACGGAAAAAAGGATGTTTTTTGTTCTTCTATAAAATAATAGTATGCTGATGCAATTCTAATGAGTATACACAACGTATATTTGCATGTTAAAAAATAAGAGCTTTTATCTTAAATAACTCTTAATATTTATTTTCTTGAGATATTGGAACAATATTCCAGGGACTCAGAACCATCACGAAAACATGAATTTTGATCCCCTTGAACCCCACTTTTATATAGTAAAACTGGGGTTTACAGCGGTATACATTATTTTTTCTTATTTTTGCTTGAAAACATAGATTGTTAGAACCACCTCACCGAGACGGTTCTAACGAGTACCCAAAATATATGTTTTGAACAGAAATATGAAAAAAATAGAGTTTTTTATCTGAAAATTTTCAGTTTTTTGGATGTGAAATTTTCTATATAGGCGTGTTTAAGTAATGCCGAATCAGCCAGGGTAAACAAGCCATCGGTATTCGAGTCTTTAAGGTTTACTATACGTTGACATTTTGTTTTCAATTTCTCTACAAAACCTTATGTTGTGGTATTCATTTTAAGTGCCTCGCAATAGCTCTTTCAATAACCACAATATTGGTAATTGTAAAGAAAAAAAAATAACAACATATTAACGACTGCAATCTGGAAATACACAAGCCGTGTCGTTTACCCCATTATATAGGAAACGATAAAGATGTAGCTTATTAAACACGTTCAGACAGATGTCTCAGTTTAGAAAGCTGGCTAGAAGTAACAAAAAAAGTTTAAATGCTAAATTACAACAAAAATCTGAAAATCCCTCAAATAATATAGACCCGTACAAACCACTGTTTTCATCATATATTATTGGGGAACATGGGGGTACACGTTAAATAAACTTGTGAACGTAACCAAGCTAGCATTCTTTATAAATCTATAGCGGGCCGTTATCGGCCCTTCAGGTAGAATTCTTTATAAATCTATTGCGGACCAACATCGGCCCGTCAGCTACCCTGACGGGCCGATAACGGCCCGCTATAGATTTATAAAGAATGCTAACTGAGTAACTATACGGCTTCAATCCCCATCGTGCCCTTTACTGTGTTTAGATTATATGTGTTTCACAGCGTTTTTTTTTTTTATTATTTTATTATATGTGTTTCACTGTGACGTTTCACAGATGAGGTAGAAGACCTCTATGCGGACCGAACATATATTTGTAATTTGGAGCTGCATCAGAATGAAAGGTGAGGTTTCACTCGAGCAAAATTCATTTATGCCTGTCCCACCCCCTGTAGTTTCCCTTCCGCCGTTCCAAGCGGTTCCCCTGTTGCAGTTCTTCTTTGTGCGTCTGTGATTTAAAAGCCGACATTTGCTTTGTCCTTGTTTGATTCCCACGTTGCGGTGCTCACTAGAATCGCATTCAAACACCAAATGTAGCTGTATCGCTGACAATCATGCATCACCAATAACCATAGCAATCATCTAACAATCGTCTCCTTGATTATTCGGCTTGGTAGGGAGGTTTTGCTCGAGTAAACCTGGTTTAAGCCCCCGTTATCTCTTTCCCACGCACCCACCCATCTCCATCACGCCGTCCCACCCCGAGTGGTTTTCCTACTGACCGTTCCAAGGCGGTATCTCTATTACGGTTCTTCTTTGTTTGTGCGTCTGTGGTTTCATACGAATGTAACGTTGGTTTTGTCCTTTTTTATTCCTCAGCACTCCTGATTTTTGTGCCTCCGGAGGACTTTACTTTGAGGCTGAGGCATTTCCAGGACATTATCTCATATTTTGTTACTTATGAAGTAGTTTAACAAATGACGAGGTTATGAGAAGACCACTGAAAGCAAAGCTGTATAACAATGTAGAGTCGAACCTCAATGGCTCGCACATCTTTGGGACCATGGAAATTCGTTCGAGACATGGGTAGTTCGAGCCACTGAGGGTTAATCATGGTACCGGTTCAGGAAGCAAATAGCGATAGTTTAGGGAAATCTTTTTGATTTTCTACACAATGATTGTATGCTGAGTGTACTCATTAGAAGCGCCTCGATGAGGCGATTCTAATGAGTACACACAACATACAATTTCGCAATAAAATTTCCTTAAATACTTGTTTTCTTGAGCTATTAGAAGAATTGTGTAGGACCAGAAATGAGTTCGAATTAGCCATGGTAAACGAGCCATCGGTTTTCGAGCCATCGAGGTTCGACTGCATGTACCATATCTGATGTCAATATTTATATTGCCCAGCGAAGACTAAAATCAGTCTGAACATCCGTCACAGTCTGATCAAAGACTTTGCTGTCCACATGAAGAAAGCTTGGGTCCTTAGCTATCCATTCAGCTCACAGTAAGCTCTGATGACTGGGCGGATGCCCAGGCTAATCTGAGTCTTCGCTGGGCGCATATCAATTTTGATTGTTTTGTCATGAGTGGCTCATTTCTGTCTATGATTATATTTGGTACGTAAAGTACTTACTAAACTCCAAAGACAATAGTTTCATATTCATAGAAAGTAAAATTCAGGAAATAATTTCTATTAATGTAGATCTTAACATCGATTCAACAACACCACAGGGGATTTGGACTGTCATATGATACAAATACTTTTCTAACAAATAGGTTCTGAATTGCCTGCCTTCTCCTATAAACCCGCCGTGAGGATCGGAATTGATGGAGACGATGATTTCTGAATTAGGAAATCATTTATGTGTAAAATGTTGCAATATTTCGCGGATATTTTCCGAAGAAAACAATTATAACGTCTGTCAATACCTATCACCCCGATCAGATGGCCATCTATAGTTCCTTTTGTCAAACAAGACAATCTTAACACTTACAGTGCTATGAGGAAACTCGGCAGACGACAAATTGTTTATATTGTTTTTTTTTTTCTTTTTTCCCCATAACATAAGATTTGGTATTTTATGCAAATTATCTCCTTGGGAGACAGTTTGCAATAAATGTCAAATCCTATTTTCTGGGACAAATAAAAGAAAATATCTCGAAATGTCGTTTGCTGAAGTAAGTTTTTACCCTGCATGCTAAGCATTAATGCTGTCATCGTAGACAAGAAAAAGTTCGTATCGAATATGAATCTTTATTACACTATAGGCTGATTCATGAGAAGACTCTGTCTGTTTGTCTGTCTGTCTGTCTCTCTGTCTGTCTCTCTGTCTGTCTCTCTGTCTGTCTCTCTGTCTGTCTGTCTCTCTCTCTCTCTAGCAGCAGTAGTAGTAGTGCCTAAACTGCGACTTCTCCTTCTCAAGATATTGTACATATTTTAGTGTTTGGCCAAGCAACAAAATCAAACAAATTACTGAAATGTCCAAAGTGGCAATAGCATTACCGTGTTTGCCCTTCGTACATGTATTGGGACAGACACTTCTGAGCAAACAGAGTAGACACAGATCAGACGCGGTGTCTGATCAGGGTATACACTGGTTGCCAGATATCCACCATTTCTTATCAAACACGTCAACAGGCTGCTGAAACGGCCTTGTTAAAGTGTTAGAGCATGTATAGTAAGGTTTGAAGGTATCAGAATATTTAGGGTATATATGGTAAAAGTGAAGCTGAACAATTAATAATAAGCCAGTATGAAGTGTTTGAGTTCTCGAATTTTCAAATTCGAGCTACTATTAATAAAATAAATCAGAGGCTATGAGGAGACGCCGACGCCATTAAGATTCATGCGCCTGCTTCGGATTCTTAATAGTGATAGTTTCTTTTCGTAACCTCAAATCTATATTAAGCACGATGGACAATTAACGGTGGCATATCATATAAGCCGAAGAATGCAAAAACGCACCTTCTGACGTATGCGCCCAACAAAGACTCAGATCAGCCTGCGCGTCCGCGCAGTCTGATCAAAGTCTTCGTTGTCCGCCTGAAGAGACTTTGCATCCTTGGCTGTCCTATATGTACCTAGGAAAGATTCTAATCTGACTGCACGAATGTGCAGGCTGATCTGAATCTTCGTTTGCGCACATGTCAGAAGGTACGTTTCCTGACACCGCGGCATATGATTTTGATTGTTGAATGTATTTGCCTCAACCAGCCTTAATTTAATACAAGGCGCGCAATAACGCTGTTCGGTTTGAAGTTCCCATGATACTTCGGGATATTTTGTAGTATATTAAGACGTCACAAAGAGACATTATTTTACACGTTTGATTAGTAATGTTGCAAAATTCTGATAATACAATGTTATTGGTGAACTCAATACCGAGAATGGTTCGGCCTCGCGTCCATCTTCGGACCTGAACATAGAATTTAAAAGTCCTACGTCACATTGCACATAGCTTCTTAGTACTATTACAATTCTGATAATGTACGTTGTTTAATTCTCTCAGCTGCGACAACAAAGGAACAAAATGTAATTGTTCTTGTCAAAAGTTAATATGTTTTTAAACACATTCGAAATGAATAGATGCATAATGATATTACAGTTCCGCACAGTCTTACAATGGCTTTTTGTCTGCATTGATAGATAAGAGCTATAGAATGAACATATATATATAGACTGCTCTAGTTTTTTTCGAAGTCTAAGGAATTCTCAGAAATACTTGGAAATGTCTGTATCTCGACATATTAGATTTTCAGAATATAGAGAGAAAAAAATAAATCGAACAATCACATCATTTCACAAATGAATATGTAATTTGACTCCTGAAGTTAGAGATATATTAAAAAAAAAAATGGGAAAAAGTGAGAAATTGCTCCTAAGGAGCGATTTCTCCTCTTTTCCACATTATTTTGTTACCTGTTGCTAGATTTCCATGTTAAAACAGGGACCAGATTTTCATTTCGAGATGAGCGGTTTTTCGAGATAAGCAAAGACGAGATAACGAGAATCGCCTGTATAATCAATGGCGAAAAGCAATGTTTCTCCAACTACTCATCGAGGAAGTTTATGGAGAGCCGCAATCACAAACCACCGACTACTACTTTGATTCCAAGAGGAACAAAAAAACAACAACAAAAAACAGCAATATCGAGACACATAGCTAAATCACTAGCCAAGCGACCAGACTCATTTACCCTAAATAAAGCAAGATAGGCAAGAACAAACACAATAGTATAGGAGACATCCAGACATGCCATAGTCACAGAACAGAGCCTATCAGTGACACCGAGGAATGGCACAGAAACCATTACGAAAACATGCCTATTCAAATATACTGAAAATTGTACCACCAAAAAATGAAAATTTTCAGATAAAAAAATTCTGATATTTTTCATATTTCTGCTAAAAACATAAATTGTGGACACTCGTTAGAACCGCCTCGACGAGGCGGTTCTAACTAGTACCCACAATCTATGTTTGAGCAGAATTGTGAAAAATAATGTATCCCCTGTAAACCCCAGTTTTACTATATAAAAGTGCGGTTTAAGGGGCCAAAATTTTATATAGGCATGTTTTCGTGATGAATGACAGAGAGTACACAAGATACAAAGCAATGAAAAGCAAAACAACTAGCTCCGTCTTCCCCCAAAATGTGATCACAATGCTAGCTGAATCCACTAAACACTACAGTAAGACAAACGAACAGGATAAAACATGAAAGCAAGAGCTTCGCTTAGCGGGGAAATATACGTCCGTAGGGGTTTAAGTAGTAGATGATACATTACACTGAATAGGGATTTGTCAGTAACTTGAATATCTGCATCATATTAGTAAACAATGGGATCAGAATGATCCTGTATAGCTTCCCTGAGAATCCAAACAAAATAAGGCCTGTTATCTATGACAACTTAAATCGGCTAACTTGGTTTTGCGCTTGTTAGAATGCAAATATTCGCTAACATCTAGGAAGAATATCAGTAGCTTCAGTGCTTCTTGGCTAAGAATTATTACTTCACTGTTTCCATGACTCTGAACAAAGGCTCAGAATAATAATAATAAGCCAGTATGAAGTGTTTTAGTCCTCGATTTTTCAAATTCGAGCTACTATTAACAAAATCAATCGGAGGCTATGAGGAGACGCCGACGCCATTAAGATTCGTGCGCTTGCTTCGAATTCTTAATAGTGATGGTTTCTTTTCGTAACCTCCAATCTATATTAAGCACGATGGGCAATTAGCGGTGGCATATCATATGATCCAAAGAGAAAACGTACCTTCTGACATATGTGCCCAGCAAAAATTCAAATCAGCCTGCGCGTCAGCGCAGTCTGATTAGAGTTTGTTGTCCACATGAAGAAACTTTGCATCCTTTAACCTTGTGAAGGAGATATGGAGCGAACAAGAACCACTTAATTGCATATAAAACGGAGCATAATAACGTCAAAGCTAGAAGAAAGATTACTGTTGTTTTTCCTCTGCACGTCGCCTAATGATGCTTTATATCCCAGCTAGCATTCTACGTAAATCTATATCGGGCCGTCATCGGCCCGTCAGCTACCCTGACGGGCCGATGACGGCCCGATATAGATTTACGTAGAATGCTGACTGGGTAGTTGTGTAATATTTCATGAAAACTCTTGAAAGATTTTAAAGGCAAAGAACGGACACGACGTATTACCATTAATTTGGATCATTGACTTTGAATTATGACCTTGACCCTCATCGAGTAGTGGGTTCAGTTATGCGTTCTACACATTGACTTGGTATTGTGAACATTTGACCAAAGTTTCAAAACTAAATCCTTCAATCCGTTTAGGAGATATGGAGCGGGTACGGAAAATTATGGACAGACAGACAGACAGATAGATGAATGGACAAACGGACAGACAGACGGACGGAAGCGCCAGGAAATAATACGACGGCCTTTTGACAAGCCAACATGTATAAAATTATTCAATCGGTGGAGAAGATATGTAACGGGAGCAACCCCACTGAATAAACAAAGGGACATAATTACGTCAGAACTGAAAATAGGATTACGGTTCTTTTTCTCTGCACATCGTCTGATCATGCTTTATATTTATGCAAAATGTCATAAATAAACCTTAAACAGTTTTAAAATTATAGATCGGACGCAAAATATTGCCATTTGAACTGACCTTGAAATGAGACCTTGAACTTCTAGGCACATATTGATTTTAAGTTTTGCACATTGCCTTGGTATGGCAAATATTTGAGCAATGTTAAAAAAAATCCTTCAGTCGACGAAGGAGATATGAAGCGGATACGAAAACGGATAGACAGACAGACGGACAGACAATATTACGACATAATACGACCCGTTTTTCAATAGGTTTATGATAGGTTGTCTGTATAGTGTCAGATTATGCTTTTTATTTGTACAAAGTTTCATGATGAAATTTTAAACGGTTTTAAAGTTGTAGAGTAGATAGGAAGCATTATCATTTTAACCTTGACGTACGACCTTGACCTTCATTCAAGATGGTTAAAGTATGAGCTCTGCATATTATCGTAATACGGTAAACATTAGACAAAATTGAAAATTATGTTTAGTCGGTGATGGAGATATGGAGCGAACAAGAAATCAGTATATGAAATAGACAAAAGGTCATATTTACGTCAAAACTGGAAGAAAGATTACTGTTCTGTTCCTCTGCACATTGTCTAATAATGCTTTATATTTATACACAATTTCATGAAGAGATCTTCCAAGGTTTTAAAGTTCTAAATAGGACACGAAAAATTACCATTTGCACTTTGACTTTGAATTGTGGCCTTGTCTTTCATCGGACAGGGATTCAGTTATGAGCTGTTCACATAGCCTTGGTATGGTGAACATAGCCTCATTTGGGAAAGCTTCACTATTAATTCTTGTCTATGAATAGGGCCAACTCAAACTTTTTGTAGTCTATATTCTGCAACAGTTCGCAATGAAATTCTATTGTTTTGTTATCTTTTCTATACAGTAAACGGATTCTTCATTTCTATCCTGATAGGTGTATACAAGCTTCCGCTAGATTGGTTTCCTTTCCTGCGGATACGTCAACAGGCCCAAGACCAGGCAAGGAGAGGGCTAATACCAATAACAAATGAACAAACATACCCGAGCGATACATTCTAAAGTATAATACAATCAAAGCGCTGCAGGCGCATGAGGCCTGGGCAAGGCACTTCTTATAGGTGCCCACAACATATGTCTTCATAAAAAAATAAGACAAATATTAATCTGATACCACCCCGACCCACCCCCTCTTATCTAGAGATATGGTTAGCCTATTTAAAACTTAGTTTTAGTGTAGGGATAGGAGTGGGGATGTGAGGAGGAAGGTTTGCAGCCAAACATGTTGTGTTTTCTCATTAGAATGACCTCATTAAGGCCATTCTAATGAGTACTCACACCGTATGTTTTGCAACAAAAATGACAAAAAATATCATGGAAAATATATTCTAATCTATGACTGTGAACTACCCATCCGTCGAGATGAAAGGCAGTTATAGCCAAATACGATATTAGTGATTTAACGCTTGGCACACGGGGTAAAGAATCAGCAGACGACATTTTGAAATATTTTTCTTATTTATGCCTGAGCTTTGACAATGACTATTTTCAGGAAAAAATAAGGTAAACATCAACTTGTCGCCCGCTGAATATTCCCAGAGAGTGGTAATGGTAAAAAACAAACCTTATTAATGCATGTGTGAAAAATTGGTCTATCTAATTCCGAAAGTTACCGAAAGATTTGAGGCAAAATACGGTTTCAAACAATAAAATTAGTTGACGTTTGTTTTTCAACTTTTCATATACGTAAATACTCGTACTTTTCCGTTCTACTATCGGCTATCCAGATAAGCTATCTCGTAAACAATCGTGTTTTTTTTTTTTTTTTTTTTTTTTTTTTTTTTTTTTTAATGTTATAGCGTACTAACTTGCAGTTATGAATAACCTTATCAGGGCGCAAAATTCTTAGTCAAACGGTTTCGTAAGATTAATATTGCACATCTATTAAAGTTTGTCGTTAACTTAAACCTAATTATTATGTTCAAACCCAAATATACATGTGTTTTTAATTTCACGTGTTGTGTGTGTGTGTCTTTCTTTTTTTTTTTCAGCGTAGTGGGATGCATTGAAAGCGGTGCGTTGCACTTTTATTCGGGTTTTGCCGTATTTGCTTTCAAAGTGGTTGAAATTTTGGTAGGACTACTTTGGCCTTCGGCTTGGCAAGCTAAGCCCAGGCCAGCAAGATGAAGCTTGCTACTATGCGACTATTATCATACAATTACGACGAACGGTACCGGATAGAGCGCTGACATCATTGGCGCCGCGACTGGGTCACCGGTCATGACTAACCCACGTCTACGTGATTCCCCCTTGAACGACATCCCGGCTGCCGACATCAGCGCGGTCGAAAGTGAGCAATTCACTAATTTCCTACCTCAAAAAGTTAAACGCAAGCTTCACAAGCAATCATAATTTAAAATACCGATTTCTAAGTTCTCTTTCATTAATATTAAACGTAATTTCTGAATAGCAACGGGGTCACGACGTTCAGATGTCGTCACTCGAATGCCATGTATACATTGTAAATCGCTGCTAGTACCAGCAAACTCAGATATATCCTATTGAAATCAAATACTTGTTTATGCAATACGTTGATAGGACTTGATTATAGTCTAGGGGAGAGAGCTCTAGAATCAAACTTCACACTACAAGAATAATCGCGAACCAGTGTTCCCAAATCAAAAACGATCCGCTATTTCTAATGAATATTTTAGGTCGGCACCGAAAAGGGTCTGAGACAGTACCCAGCGTCGTGCTATGAAATGGGTAAGTTATTTCCCTAAACTATAAACTAGGTCACCTTAAAACTCTGGTTCCAATACAAATATTACTTTTCACAAAAAGCTTGATCTACGCATCGCACACGATAAACCTGAACGATAATTTTAATACTGAATAGTCTTGGGTTCTTTACATGTAAATCTTGGCTAAATCGGCTAAATTCTATAACGCAAAAGGGGAATTCTAGAGGTCTAAATGAGATATTGATCCATTTCCGGGTCCCAACCAAATGTGTAGTTGTCTCCGCTCATGTGCATAGACAATTACTTAATGCAGAAGTGTTTTCAAACTAATTTTATATTTAACAATCAATTTGAAGTGTTGGCGGTAAAGCATCAAGTAGGATGAAACAAAATAACTCTGCAACCAGGGGTTAAGGGGGAGTGGGGTGGGGGTAGGGGTGGGGGCAAACATTAATACGAAGAATCGACAGTAATAAAACCAAAAACTGAAACAAAACTACACCGCAGAATGGGCTGCGACGGATTAAACAAGTGTTGCTCTTCGTTTGTTTATTCCGTGTGTGCTGTCCTTCGTAGTTTTATTTACTCTTCCTCCTTCCTCGTGGTGTGCCTGGTAGGCTATATATTCTGTGTTTGTGTTTTCTTTACTATTTTACAGGAACCTAAATTTCATCCCATCCTCTGACATTTTTCGAAATACAGTCGACTCTCGTTATTTCGACTTCGCTAATCTCGACTAACCGCTTATCTCGAAGTGAAAATAAGACCCTGCCTTACCATGGAATCTAACAACAGGTAACAAAATATTGTGGAAAAGAGGAGAAATTGCTTCCTCTTTTCCACAATATTTTGATATATCTATAACTTCAGGAGTCAAATTACATAGACATTTGTTAAGTGTGGTTGTTCGATATATTGTTCCTCAATTCCACAAATCTGATATGTCGAGGTACGGATATCTAGATGTATTTTAGAGAGTCCCTCGGACTTCGAGATAACGAGAGTCGAGTGCATTTAGAATTGTTCGGTTGGAGTAAAGTATTCCTAGCTTGGTGCATATTCACAGAAAAAGAGTGATTTTCCCTCTGTATTTCGAAGAACAATAAGAATATTGCCTTGTTATCCAAACAAATCAAATAAAACAACTTGAGCAAATGGTAAAACGGTATCAAACTCTAGTAAGAGGTCTACTACTTTGAAAAGAGAAATCATAATTACAAATGGGTTGATATTTTAGATATAACTAATGAAATGATTCAAGATGATGTAATAGTTAAGATCTGAGCAAAGCTTAACAAACCGCGCAATCAATATCAAACTAATTTCCTTCTCTGCGTACTTAATTATAATTGTAATTGCTATATAGCATGACAATATTAATAAAATTAAACTTAACTGCACATCAAAGATGTTAAATGATACTCAAATTTAGTCTTCTAACTTATTTCCTTGTTGCATACAGTTGACTCGCTATCTCGACCTCGCTTACCTCGAATAACCGCTTATCTCGAAGTGAAAATCTGGTCCCTGCCTAAACATGAAAATCTAACAACAGGTGAAAAATATTGTGGAAAAGAGGAGCAATTTCTCCTCTTTTCCACAATATTTTCAATATATCTCAAGTCCAATTACATATATATTTGTACAATGTGGTTTATGGAATTATTTTTTCCTCAATTCTGCAAATCTGATATGTCGAGGTACGGATATCTCATAGTATTTCAGAGGGTCCCTTGTAGTTGGAGATAACGAGAGTCGACTATATTTAATAAATATAATCCGATGCTGTAAATATTTCGGTCTTTAGACAAATAAGTTCATACAATAATGATTTCATATTCACTATGGGATCATACATGTGCCTCTAAGTAAGTTGGTAGCTTATGAATCAACTCTATGTTGAAGAAGTTTGAACACAACATTTGACAGTCATAGGCGAAAGTATCATAATGTAAAAAATTCATTCATAGACAATATATTCTTTGTGTACGTGTACATGTAGGTTTATACTTCATTTCATACAGCAGGCTCAAAGCTAACAGATCCGATGACAATATGATAATATCTGCTCTGCACGCCAACGTCTGTGTAGGCTGTAAATGCCATCTAATTGCTGCATGGGACTAACACTTATCACTTCTTATTAATAATTTATCATATTCTACTCTTCAAAGAGTTTTATTATGATTTATTGATAAGTACAGTGTGGTGATAAGTGTGTGTGTCATGTACAGATGATGACATCATTATCAGAGGCACAAGTACCTTCTAGAATCGTCTAAATTTCTAATGCAGATGTTGCCGTCAGATTACAATAAGATGCCTTAACCCACTTGTGCCTAGCATCCCATAAATTGGGTTTTGGCAAACAGTGTTGACTAAGATCAGACGGCGCAGACACACGCTGTTCTTAAAATAGTATTTAGCAGGAGAGTTAAGCACTTTCTATACAGACAAATACTAAAGTACAAGATGAAGGAGAAGTCGTTTTTCTTCAGAAAACATTGAAAACATAGGCGTAGCGCTCATTACGCATATTATGCATGCGCGCGTAACATGAGTGATAAAAATATCGATAATAAAGTGACAATAAAATAAAATATTTTCCTATTTTACCATATGGGCTGCTCTTAAAGAAATCTTTCCTTTAAGGGTAGCCCCTATTTAGGAAGCGATTCTAAGCATAGTTTTTAAGACGTTTTCTGGGTATGGGTAACAATAATTCCGTTCTGGCTTCGCCACTGACTAATTGAATGATTTCACCTCCAAGGGAAATATTTATATTTTTGACAAGAAAATATTGATCTCCACTCCATATGGAGCTTCTGTTATAGGAAAGAATTTGATTCTTCTGAGGGCAATCATTGCCGTTAGGAGTAGCTGCCATTCTTTTAAAGTAGTTAAATACTAGGGCAACAACGGTCACCGTGGCACATGTAAAACGCATCTATTTACCTTATGCTGCAGCTTTTTTTAACCTATTTATGCCGAGTGGACTCTTCTACATTAACCTTTGGAACGGTCTATTTCCATAGAATGAGTGTCTGGTTAATTGTAATTATTATCATGTTTTAAAGAAATACTTGTATTTAATGCCAACTGTGTAGACCGCATTCAGTGGAATCTGATCTACAATATTTGCCAATGTCCCTACTATAGGACGCTAAGCATAAATGGGCAATCCTTTTTGACTTTTATTTTACTCTACTGTAGCTAACGTTGTTCCGTGTGGCGGCCGTAAAATGTCCCCCGTACAGCATTATAGTGCAGGTTATATTTTATTTTCTTTGGGACCACTGAGCTCATCCTGGTTATTTTGAAAATCAAATACCGCTTAATCCGGCGCTAGGGGTCGTACGCAGCCTCACAATCTACAGTGTTGCATATGAAGAGACTCAATCAAACCGAGTCAACGATTTTCGTGATTTGTGTGTTCTTTGTTTCCAAAGGCAATCCTTTTTTACTTATATTTAACAAAATAAACAGAACAGAACTTCAATGACTCCATCATCGCTTACATTGGCTGGTTCGAATTTGTTTTCGAGTCCCTACGGAATTCTTTCGACAGCTCATGGAAACGAATATTTAGGGATATTTGTGGTGAATTTTCTTATTTTATCATGAAAATTTATGTTGTGCGTACGCATTAGAATCGCCTGATTGAGAAAATTCAGTACAGAACACTCAACACACATATATTTAATAGGATCGAAAAGACATCCCTAAATCCCTATTTGCCTCCTGATCTGGCACCATGATTAACCCCTAAATGCCTGAAGGACTGTGCCCCCTTATCTTAAATACATTTAAGGAGAAGAACTAAATTAAATAGTCATACTTTCGTTTAGATCTTATTTTGTATGTGCTACAATGTATACTGTCATGAAATGTTTAGAAATAAAATATTTTCAATACGAAAACACGCCTATTCAAACATATCGAAAAATTTCACCACCAAAAACTGAAAGTTTTCAGATAAAAAACACTGATATTTTTCATTTTTGCTTAAAAAAACATAGATTGTAGGTACTTGTTACGAGTACCCACAATTTACGTTTTTGAGCAAAAATAAGAAAAATAATGTATACCCCTGTAAACCCCAGTTTTACTATATAAAAAGGGTGTTTAAGGGGGTCAAAATTATATACGCATGTTTTCGTGATGTAAACCAATAAAAGGGTGATTGGCAAACAGTATAGAGCAGACGCCGCAGACTTTCCATTGCTTGCAAACATGATCTATCCATTTTTCTCTAGGAATATCTAAATTTCACAGCCTGACATATATGAAATTGAAATTCATCTCATCGAATATATAGTGTAGTGGTAGTTTATTCAGTTTAAAATGTGTTAAAACATAACTTATATTCACCGTTTAATTGTTTCAAATCAAAAGGCTGCATTACAAGCTACAACATGGTAATACCATGAACTCTCTGACTGAAAAGCTGATTTGTTCGATAAAGTTATTTCCCATGAACTATACCGCGCGTTTGAACTACTTTTAAAAATGTTTACCTTCAAAGCGCAGCGCCTAGCTTAAATATTAACAATTAACATTATCAAATAACTTTCTTATTGTCTTATTGTTCGGAAAATAGGGACTAACATTTACACGATGACAAAGCACTACATGGTACGTATCAATGGAGTGGCCAAAACGGCATTAATTTGCGCACACCCAGGGAATATCTAGACGAATTTTCCCCAATATCGATTGCAAAAGGGTGCTACTTTTAAACAAAAGAATTTGCTATGGTAGCTATTGTTAAAATATAACAACTGCTCCCAGGCGGCTATAATTTATGTTACATGTAGGTAGTCTATCGTTGTTTGTTGTTGTTTTTGAAATAGTTTCCTCACGCACATGCGAAATATGCATATACTATACTAGTTTACCCTTATCCCAGGTGCAGGGTTAACGTCAGTACTGAAAAAAAAAAAAAAAAAAAAAAACTATATTCACGGTAAACGGATTTGCAAGTTTTGCAAGAGTAGTATAGGGCGTCATTTATGCCGCCCTATACAGTAGAAGTTCAATGGCTCGAACCCCGACGGCTCGTTTACCATGGATGAGTCGAACACGTTCTTGAGTCCGCAGGGATTTCCTCCAATACGATATACGGATAATTTAGGGTTTTTTGTATCTTGCAAATGTATGTTGTGTGTACTCATTAGAATCGCCTCGATGAGGCGATTCTAATGAGTACGCACAACATGCGTTTATAAAATAGAATACCGAAAAGATATCCCACAATTATCTCCATTATGCCTCCCGGTATGGCACTAATAGTAACCTTCCGTGGCTCGAACTACCGCTGTCTCGAACAAATTTTCATGGTCCCAAAGGGGTTCGAGCCATCGAAGTTCGACTGTACATGTACTACTTGCAAGTTTGCACGTTTTAGTATGTCTGCCTATTTAGCTTTTGTCTACGGAGCTACAAGCACTAGACATCGAAATATAAGTGGGCATTCTTAGATTTATGCGACAGCTTTTCAATTTTATACAAAATGGGTGGTGGATTTGTTTTGCGAAAATGCCAAAGATGGAATGTCAAACA